>PVJL010000533.1:306190-372974 GCA_004026885.1 Lyroderma lyra | reverse complement strand
ATCTGTTTCAATTTCTTTCAAAAGTGTCTTATAGTTTTCCTTGTATAGGTCTGTCATGTTCTTCCTTAAGTTAATTCCCAGGTATTTCATTCTTTTTGTTGTGATAGCAAAGGGAATTGACTCCCTCATTTCTTTTTCTGTGGATTCCTTGTTTGTATATAGGAATGCTGTTAATTTTTTTACATTGATTTTGTATCCTACAACTTTACTATATTTGTTTATTGTTTCTAATAGTTTCCTGGTGGAATCTTTAGAATTTTTCATGTAAAGGATCATGTCATCTGCAAATAGTGACAATTTGACCTCTTCTTTCCCAATTTGGATACCTTTTATTCCTTTCTCTTGCATGATTGCTGTGGCTAGAACTTCCAGTACTATATTAAATAGCAGTGGTGACAGGGGGCATCCCTGTCTTGTTCCTGATTTTAGGGGAATAAGCTTCAGCTTTTCCCCATTCAGTACGATGTTAGCTGAGGACTTGTCATATATGGCCTTTATTATGTTGAGATACTTTCCTTCTATACCTATTTTATTTAGTGTTTCGATCATAAATGGATGCTGTATCTTGTCAAAAGCTTTTTCTGCATCAATTGAAATGACCATATGGTCTTTATCTTTGATTTTGTTTATGTGGTGTATCACATTGATTGATTTTCATATATTGTGCTCCCGGGATGAATCCCACTTGATCTTGATGTATGATCTTTTTGATGTATTATTGTATTCTGTTTGCTAATATTTTGTTTAGGATTTTTGCATCTGTGTTCATCAGAGATATTGGTCTATAGTTTTCTTTCTTTGTGTTGTCTTTGCCAGGCTTTGGTATTAGGGTAATGTTGGACTCATAAAATAAGTTAGGAAGTATTGCTTCCTCTTCAATTTTTTGGAAGAGTCTGAGGAGGATAGGTGTTAGTTCTTTGAATGCTTGGTAGAACTCGTTGGTGAAACCATATGGTCCTGGGTTTTTGCCTTTAGGGAGATTATGAATAGTCATTTCAATCTCTTCGCTATCAATTGGTCTATTTAGATTATCCAGTTCTTCTTGGTTCAATCTGGGTAGGCTATAAGTTTCTAGAAACTTGTCCATTTCTTATAGGTTGTTAAATTTAGTGGCATAAAGTCCTTCATAATATTTTCTTATAATCCTTTGTATTTTCTGTGGTATCAGTGGTAATTTCTCCCCTTTCATTTCTAATTTTGGATATTTGTGTCCTTTCCTTTCGTCCTTTGATTAGTCTAGCCAGGGGTTTGTCAATTTTGTTGAGTTTCTCAAAGAACCAGCTCTTCGTAATATTAATTTTTTCTATTGTCCTTCTGTTCTCTAATTGGTTTAGCTCTGCTTTAATTTTTATTATTTCTTTCCTTCTGCTGACTTTGGGTTTTGTCTGCTCTTCTTTTTCTAGTTCTTTAAGATGGGATGTTAAGATGTTTACTTGTGATTTTTCCTGTTTCTTAAGACAGGCCTGTAATGATATATATTTCCCTCTTGTTACTGCTTTCACTGTGTCCCGATAATTCTGATACATTGTATTTTCATTGTCATTAGTTTCTATATATATTTTTAATTTCATCTTTTATTTGTTCTTTTATCCAGTCCTTTTTTAATAAGCTGTTGTTTAATCTCCATGTATATGTGTTTTTTTCTGCTTTCCTTTTACAGTTGATCTCCAATTTCAACGCTTTGTGGTCTGAGAATACACTTGGTATGATTTTGATCTTCTTGAATTTGCTGAGGCTACTTTTGTGTCCCAGCATGTGGTCTATCCTTGAAAATGTTCCATGTGCACTAGAAAAGAAGGAATAGTCTCTTTTTGCTGAATGAAGTGTCCTGTAAATGTCAATTATGTCCAATTGCTATAATGTGTCATTTAGAGCTGATGTTTCCTTATTTACTTTCTGTTTGGATGATCTGTTCATGGCTATTAGCGGGGTGTTTAAGTCTCCCACAATGATTGTGTATTCATCAGTTTCTCCTTTCAAATCTGTTAGTAGTTTCTTTGTATATTTTGGTGCATCCTGGTTGGGAGCACATATATTAATTAGTGTCAAGTCTTCTTGTTGTTGTATTGTGCCTTTTATCATTATGTAATGTCCATCCTTGTTTTTTACTATCTTTTTGAATCTGAAGTTTATTTCATTAGATATCAGTATGGCAACTCCTGCTTTTCTCTGGTTACCATTTGCTTGGAGTATTGTTTCCCATCCTTTTACTCTGAGTCTGTGTTTGTCCTTATGGCTGAGGTGTGTTTCTTGGAGACAGCATATGGATGGGTTCTGTTTTTTAATCTCATCTGCTACTCTGTGTCTTTTTATTGATGAGTTCAGTCCATTAACATTTAGAGTGATGATCAATATGTAAGGATTTCCTGTGGCCATTACTTATTTTTTTTTCTTTGTTTTTTGTTTGTTTGTTTGTTTCTTGTTGCCCCAACTTTGTTCCATTTTTCCTGATGTTTTGTTTCAGGTCAAAGAGCCTCCTTCAGTATTTCTTGGAGTTCTGGCCTTGTGCTGTCAAATTCTCTTAGCTTTTGTGTGTCTGAGAAGGTCTTTATTCCACCTTCATATCTGAAAGATAATTTTGCTGGATAAGTTATTCTTAGCTGTCAGTTCCTCTCTTTTAAACTTTTGAATATTGGATTCCACTCCCTCCTGGCTTGCAGAGTTTCTGCTGAGAAATCTGATGCCAGCCTAATGGGTTTTCCTCTAAAGGTTATAGTTCTTTTTTCCCTGGTTGCCTTGAGAATTGTCTCTTTGTCTTTAGTTTTGGACATCTTTAGTACCATGTATCTTGGAGAAGATCTGTTAGGATCCAGGTATCTAGGGGACCTGTCTAGAAATGGAATTTTAAATCAAAATAGCTGACTCTAGATTCTGAATGTTTAACCATGATCTCATCCTGTCTCAATGTAGGAGAATTTACCTAATAGAACATAATCCAAGATCTCTTCTGAGCATAAAGTAGTGTGGAAAAGTTACCAATTTCTTTCTTCAAAATCAGCCCTTTTCCAAAATTGACTACGGAATATAATATTCTCCCACAAGGAAACCCCAATGCATTTTGCAGGACCCACCACTCAAGGACTGACTATCAGCACACTGCCCTGGAGGAATCACCACGTCCGTATCTCCCACCTTCCCCTCCAGAAACCCTCAACAAGTCCATGAAGATAGGCCTTCTTTCCTTCGTAATCTTCAAGGGTCTCTTAGCAGCAATCCTTGACTCTGTTCCTGTAAGAGACACAAGGAAACAGATGTCCCACTCCCACACACTGAGACTGTCTTCTCATGCACTCTCACTGTGCTACACCATTCTTCCTCTGGGGCCTGCTCAGCCAGATCAGGACCAGCTCATTCAGAACAAGAGCTAGGGCCTGGGAGGGACAGTGGCCAATTGGGAGAATTTCCAGATGAATAAGATGACCTTCAGGTCCTCCTGTGTTTTCTCAGCCCACTGGCCCTACCCAGTCTTTTCTTCAGTGAATACCTTTTTTCATAAGAAAACAGTCCTGCTTTCTATCCCCAGAGGAGCCATGGTGTAGGAAACCACATACTTACTTATACGAAGAGATGACCTTGACATATGTGGTTTCGAAATGCACTGGTTGAACAGAGGTTGGGTCACTAATCTTGGCAATGTCACTGAATTATTTCACTGTTTTGTGTGTGTGTGTGTGTGTGTGTGTGTGTGTGTGTGCAAGTTCTAGATATAGGAAGGGTTTTTCCCTGATGAGGTGTGGAGAAAAAAGAAGAATGAAGAAGGGGAATTATTTGTGACATTCACCTTCCCACTCTACCAGATTACTTGGTAAAAAGAACTTAAAAGGATACTGCTCAATAATATTAAGAGTTCTGACCCCCAGAATGGACTGAATTGGTATAATGTAGTACTCAACAACAAGGTTGACTTACTTTTTCTCCAAAACATCTAGAGTATGCCTATAGAAGTTTCCCAATTGGTATCTCAATCAGTACTAATTCCTTTTTGTTTGTTTTCATTTCATGAATATACTTTTGCTCCCTTCTTCCCCAACTAGACCCTAGCTCCTCAAAGGAAGAAACTCTTTCCTGATTCTGTTGCATAGTCCACTCAACATTTCACAATTTTGAGTGTAATATAGGAATTCATAATCAAGGATAGCCTAGAAGAATCTAGGGAAAATAGATTCCAACAAGGGACAGTGGCAGCATGCTTCCTTTGAGTGCTTGGGATAACTCAGAACTTTTTCAGATTTCCAGGGGTTACAAGCTATTAGTTAGTTAAGTCACCTTGAGGGAAAACAATGCCTGTGTTTAGGGCTTACTATAAGGAAAGAACATTGGACATTATTTTCTTGGAATCAGATAGCTAATTGTACAAGAATAATAAGTGAACAAATAAACTAAGGTATGTACACTCTTTGAAAGGAAAATATTAACGTATACTCTGCATCCTTGAGGCCCAAGTGAATGCCTGAGTAGTAAACATTAACTCTCATATCTTACCTCTTAATTAACACCAGACTCTTAACATGTGCACACAATTTACATTTTTCAAAGTCTTTTCATATCCATTATAAAATCTGAGTTCATTTTGATCCAATGAACTATGGCAAGGAAACATACCCCAGAGAAATTAACTGACCTGCCAAATGTCAGCAAGTTTGGGGAAGCTCAGATAAAAAACCCAGAGAGTGCAGTATTGTTCCTCCACAGTCACTGGCAACCATCCTTTGATGCAATCTGTTGAACACAGTGCTTTGAGTATGCATTTCAATATATAGTTTACAAAGCAAATATATTACCACATTGCACAAACCAAAGTCTAATTGTTATCTCATCCTGGCTGAATTAATCTCCTCAGATTCCAATGTACTCTTTTCCTGAGTCTTATTCTTGACTGTGGTTAAAAGTTTTTAACTTCTCATCTCCATCTTATTTATGATTTTTATTTTCTGGCTTTGTTTCAGCAAGCTCCTTGTTTTTACTCAAGTTATTTTTCACTTGTTTAGACCAATCTGAATATGGGGTATGTGTATGTGAGAGAGACAGAGAGAGAGAGGGGGAAGGAAGAGAGAGAGATATGAAAATGGTGTAGGGTTTATTTATTTGACCTTTGCCTTATTTATATTTGTTTTTTTCCATAAAAATATTTTGTTGTTGTTGTTTTGAAGTATTATCAACATATTTTTGTGTTGAATTTTCATCCCCCAAGGAGTTTTGTGGGTTTTTTTAATGATTCAGTCTTAGTCATACAAAATCAGTCTCACTGGGGTACAGGGAGTTTATCCAAGAAAGTGAAGAAAATAAGACAAGGAAAGAGAAAAGCTAACATAAAGGATGTAGTAATTAACAAGTGGGTCATCAGTGTGGTTACATGAAGCTGATTGCTCTTGAAGACTTTCTGATAAAATATCTGGATAAATCTCAGTATCCCTATACATATAAACATCTCTCTCTTTCTCTCTCTCTCTCTCTCTCTCTCTCTCTCTCTCCCACCCCCATCTGCCTCTGTCTCTCTAGGTAGCACTTGCTTGCTCTGAATGTTGGTCTAGAGATGAGGAACAAGGCCAAGGTCAGGAATCCACATGGCACTTATATACATCAGAGAAGAAGGTCTAGCACAATAGGTAAATAGAAAACTTTGCCAGAACTGAAACAAGTCCACTTCTCTCTCAAGCCTAAATGTCTTGCATGGCAATGGAAGTAGCCAAGGAACAGAAATTTGCCCATGCTCAGATTCAATCTTTAAATATTGGGAGAAGCCAAGGTCAAGAGTGAGGGGTAATTAAGAACTACTTAAAGCCAACCAAAGGCAATATTATTTGAAAATAAACTCATATTAAAATAAACTTAACCATGAACTTAGCAAAATTATCTTTAAGTTTGACTTTAAGGAAAATGGCTGGACCAGTCCTAATATGGGCAAAGCTGGTGCTAGAGCTTACACCCTGACTAATAGAACAGAATTTGGGTTTCTGACCTTGATCATTTTCCTGACATCTGAGATCCTAGGCGATATAAAGCAATAAATTTAATTGTTCCTAGCACCTCTGCAGATAATTTATACTCTTGGGAAATATTGCCTTGTTAGGTTTTCCAGTAAAGTTTTATTCTACAACACCTAAAAATCCTCACCCAAAGCCCCTTCAGCTATTAAAGAGCCTATAATTTCTAATAACATGACTGACTGAGAATCTTAGTTCTCTTGAACCTACACAGGTTTCCATTTGAAAGTTGACATTTATTTACCCCCATGGAGCTCTAATCTTGCTACAATATCTCATTGTCATATTAACATAAATGTCAGCCCTTAGGGGGAAGGTATCAAAGATAAACATGAAAATAAGAGGGAAAAAATGCTGCCAGGGAGACTGAAATTTTTTCCTCCCAGAATTAACCAGAAAATAGTAATGAAGAAAGTACCCAGATGCTAACAAGTGATTATACCTACAGTAGCATTTACCCATAAAAGCACTTTGCCATATCCCAAGGCATTTCAGGAAAATCATGTAATTTTGAGCTGTGCTGTAGAGGACCCTCGATAAGTGGCCCCCCTCTGTTTCAGTTAGTTAAGAAGTGAGTAGCAATCTGCTGGGTAAGGTGTTTTTCATAACCACCTCCTATCATGCTCAAGAACTTTGTCAACTCTGATTGCCTTGATCTTACAGATGATAAGATGGAATTCAAAAAAGTTAAATGATCCACTAAGGTCAATGGCCAGCAAGAGGCAAATCCAGGACTTCCTCTGGGGTTTTGAGATCCAAATTGAATTCCATTTCCACTGCACTAGGTTTCCGCACAGGAAGGCACAATCCAAAATGATGCAAGAAGACTACTGACCATTTTGTCCAAACCATTTTAAATACAGGCACAAGAAAAGCAGAAAAAGTCGAAGGGGGTGGGGAGCATAACAGCTGAAGGGACTTTTTAAAGTATGAGGACAGTAAGTGTTACTAAGCAGCTAAATTAAATAAGTGGTTTTCTTAAAAGCTTTCTTTGTGATAGTTCTAAACACTTCACTGTACCCATCTTATTTATTCAAATTTCAGATCTTTTGATTTCTCACCCAGTGTACCAATCATGAAGCAATTAATTCAATTACTGGTACCAGTTCTTCAGTGGAAAAATATTCATACAACATGAAATTTAGATCATCATATACTTGAAGAACTCTACTGAACTACCTGGAAATAAGTAATTCTTCCCACTCTCTGATGGGCACACATGGAGGTTAAATTAAGCTCTGTGAAGCTTTTGTGACAGCTGTCTATTAGCGAAACATGACTACGAACCACTTCCTGTATAATTGTCTCTAAGTTCTTCCATTTCGTTAATCACTTCCACGTGAAAAGAAGTTTTCTTCTGGTCATTTTCATTGATAGAATGCATCACTGAATATTGACAGCTGACTAGATATGGTGCTGATTATATGGGTAATCATCAAATTGGAGGAGATAGGAGATTCTGAGGGGCTCAACTTAAGCTTTACTCTAAAATTACATTCTCTTTGCTGCAGCAGCATGGCATCTTCTCAGGCTGGTAGGCCAACATTACATCCTTTCATTGATTTCTCTACCCCCGCAGATGGTACCGTCACTTCACTTCCAAAATAATGTCCCATTAAAAACCACAAAAGACAGCAGTTCCCTGGTGGTACAGTGGCTTAAGGCTTCTGCGCTGGTACTGTCAGCACTGTGGCCTGGGTTCGATTCCCAGCCAGGGAACTACCCACATACCAAAAACAAAAAATAAAAAAAAAAAAACACAAGAGAATTCCACAATCTCAGAATTTTAGAATCGGAAAAAACTTCTGAAGTTATATCTGCTTCTGTGATGCATGTAAACAGAGCAGTGAAAGCTATTCATTGTTACATGTACAAGCTGGGATTTGAAGTTACTTCTTTTAAATAAGGTGTGATTCAGAGACAGCAAATTAGGGTGAACCTACACTCAATCTGACTACCCTCACACCCACATTCAGCTTGCTAGAGGGAAGGGAATGCAGGGAAGGAAAGAAAAGAGAGCAAATCCATGCTCCCCTTGTGTGTAAGTGATTTCCTATAAAGTATTGAATAATGTGTCATGTAGAGAAATACATATTACAAGATGGCCACTAAGAGACATCATGGACATCATGGCCTTAAGTACTGTTTCAAGTTTGCATATGGCTCTGCTCCCCTTTCTAAGAGGATATTGTTTCTAAAGTGAGCCAGTTAATGAAGAAAAAAATAAAAACAGTTTCCTGATACATGTCAACTGTGTGGTAATACAGAAATGAGAAGAAACTAGTTTTTGTAGTCCAAGTCAACCCTCCTATTTTGAATGGAAAACAAGGCTTACAACTTTCAAATCCTCCCCTCTGACTTCTCCAGTAAAAGTACACAGGCCTCATGTACACCTCCTCCTCTAAAACACTATTTTGGAACCCCTCACTTTGATTACCGTATTTTCTGCTCCATAAGGCGCACTGGATTATAAGGCGCAGTCTCAATTACGGGGTCTATTTCTGTACTTAACCCATACATAAGGCGCACCAGATTATCAGGGGCACGGCCGATTTTTGAGAAAATTGAAGGCTCTTAGGTGCGCCTCATAGTGTGGAAAATACGGTAGGCCTTCTCCCACCAAGAAACACCCACAGAATACATCTCCTGGGGATGCCACGTTTATATCAGAGAAATGAGAATGTTCATGAAGCTTACCATTTTGAAGAAGTCAGGCACCAGATGACTGGTTATTCCTGGAGCCAGGTGCCCCATCATTTGGGTTCTTCCCTCTGCTGCCTTAACAAGAAAAGGCTCTATTCCTTGTCAGCACCACCATGAGCTTCTGTCTGCCTTGGCTCGCTCCACCACTGCCATCTTATTCCTCCATCTTTACTCTCGACCTTCTTTTCAACCTCCTCCTCTACCCAAAGCAGACATCCCACTCTCCTCTCTGCCAATGTGAGGAGGCACAAAACCCAACTGACACACAGTATTTTGATGAAGTTCACTTTAATTGCCTAGTAACAAAACAAAATATAAACATTATAGTCATGTTCCATTCTAGGAATTAGGTCATTCATTGAATTCTGGCAAGAAATGAGTTATCTCTCCCCAAATATCTGCAGTTATTTTAATCTTAAGTGTTAGAAAGAAAACAAATATGCTGGGCTGACCTGGCATGAAAGCGGTGGAACTTACAGTATAATTTGGTGTCCAAGGGGATTGAGAAGGAGAGTGGAGATCTGAATGAGGAAAGAGTAAATGCCATTGAAACACAGAGCTACCAGAAGCTATTGAGATCACCCGATCCAACTGCTTAATTTTTGCAAATAGGAAGATAGAGTACTATAGACTTCAAAAAATTGTTGAAGATCACCTTGCTGGTTAGAAACTGCCAGGAGTTATTTACTTCTTCAATGAAGCAATGTTTTGATTTATTTTTTAATTGTATTGTTTGTGCGAAAAAGGAGGCATGTTGTTAATACCACACCAATCACGAACTATATGGCATATAACCAGACTTCTTTTTCTTTCACCTTAATAACTAGACTACAATTTTCACCCACTTCATATATGAGCATTCTGTTTTATATCTGGAATACAAGTGACCTGCTAATCCTCTCATTTTACCTCCTTGGTTTAGTAATTTTGGAAGCGACTTCTTGTCCTTCACTGGGCTCTAACTGTGTCACTGGTATTCATTTATTCTCTGCTTAATCCTTAGCTCAACACAGGATGCCCCACATAGCTCCCATTCTCCATCTCCAACTCCTTGTCTCCATTCACTTCACAGGGCCCTCAGAAATTAGTTAGATGTAGCCTCTTTCCTGCCCCACCCCTCATTTGATCCTGTAGAAAATGCTATAGGATGAATGCTACACTTTAAGGGATTCAGGGCTAATGGCCAACATGGATTCCTTGAAATTGCTCTGAGTAGAACTCTTGGAATACAGACCCTCATAAAAAGAACCTCCACCTAACAGGCCTAGTGTAAGTTCTCACACCAACAGCTCTGGCCCCAGAACCAATGCAATGGAGACTCACAGAAATCTGAGTTGCCACATCCACAACAACTAATATTCCCTCAAAAATGCAACCTCTCCCAAGCTATTAACTGACTCCAGAAGAACCCAAGTGCTTCCACCCCATGGCTCTCTCTCCAGAGGGCAGCTGGGGGCCAGCTGTCTTCATCAGATTGCTGTACCACACCTCACATTTCTGATGTCTTCTCTCACCTCCTAAGCTCTTCCATGATTTAATCTTTTCAAAAACCTTCATCATCATCACTGCTTGGTGCTTCCTCGCCCTTCTGCCTTCTCTAACAATCCTTTCACAGGACTGCTCCTCACTTTCAGTCACCCTCTATGCACTTCCACAACCAATGTCTGCAAGTTTATTAATTATCTAATCTTTACTTGTTTATTGCCTGAGTCCTTCGCTACAACATAAGCTCCATAATGACAGTGACATTTTTATTTATCATGTTTGTATCTTCAGTGCCTGAAATAATAGTTGGTGCATAGTAAATGTCTAACGAATAAGTGTTTATTGAGTACATGAAAAAAAATGGCTCTCAGACTTCTAGTAGGCAACTGATGGAGAAGAAATGAATCAAAGGGTTCATTTGGACTTTAAGAGCTTAAAATGAAGAAAGACAAAAAATAAGAGAAATACTGAGGAGGAAAAAAGTCAAAGCATAAATATGCATAATAAGCAAATAAATTTAGTATATTAAATACATACATGTAAATAAAAAATTTAGCGATGAAAAATTAAGAAGATAGGAAACATGAAAGGAATTAAATAGTTACTAAAGAAGAAGATTTGGGAAAGAAAATGTGGAGAAGGTCAGGAACTAGAACAGTTCCTACGTAGTTAAGAAATATAAAACTTTATATCCTTGATAATGAAGCTCCCCTTGGGTGAGGTTGGGTCTGTTACAGTGGCAATAATAACAGCTATCATTTGCTGAACTTTATGTACCTTGCACACTGTAAATATTCTGCACACAGAACTGCAAACAAAACATTTTTGGGGACAACCAGGCTAAGAAAGCTGGGATGCAGTCAGCTGAGCTGGACACTGATAATGAAAGCTGAATGGAGAGAAACCAGATCTGGAGAATTGTCAGTGGAAGACTCACACCTGTAAGTGTACAGACCTGAATTGCATAACTACACCCTGGTGGTAGGATTCTTCAAGCTACAGTAATGCAACTCATTGAATTCAGACTGTGATGCTGCCTGTGATGCACTAATCATTCTATAATATGTATGGTCCCCATTTTGTCATAGGTAATAGGGAGACAGTAATGCATAAGACAAGGCTGCATCCCCAAGGCAGAGACCTGAAGGAAATTCGATTATTAAAGGCAAAAGAGAATGACACCTACATAGGAGCCCAAAATAGAAATGACTTCCTGACCATGGCAGTGACAATGATAACATCCAGAAAGGACTTTTCCATAAGCAAGATCAGACATGAGCATTTTCAGGGACGGGGTTTTGAAGGAAGCACCTTTTGTTTCAGCACGAAAGACAAACCCTGAGCACATATTTTTGCCTGAGGAACAGTGGTTATCATGGGCTTTCTCAATCTCTCATCCTATGTCTATAACTACATCTCTCTTCCTTTCTCCCAGTCTCTAGAAAAGGGGAGAACTTCCACCTGAATCTCAGTTGCTCCCATCATCTTGTAGACCTTGTTTCCTTGATTATTCAACATCTGTTGCTACTATTCCTCAGTCTCTCTATTGTTTACAAACTTAGCCATGCCCTTCCCATTCCAAACACACATTTTTTGCCTTACTTCATCTCTTTTGTATTGTTTTTAGGATGGCTTGAACATTCATATTTATGGTCTAGCTGTTATGGCAGTCAAACCCAGTCATATTTTTCTCTATGGATTCTGAATCTCATCCCAGGCTCAAAAGGTCCACTGTATACTCTAAGATTACAGGAATATCCGTAATGCTAGAGATCAAAATGGGCAAATCACTATCTTCAACTCTTTTCTGGGTTGTAACCTTTGTGTAAATCCACAATAAGCCAAATTGGGGGTGGGGGGTGGAATATGTATTAATGAAGACCCAATCACTCCCATACTACAGAGCTCCCTGATGAATCACTCAGCTTGGAGTTGAGGCCAAATGGGGCTTTCCTAAGTCCAGAAATTGAGAGAGTCAAGTCTGCTAAGAAGGCAACATGAATTCTTACCTAGCTGCCACCTGTTCCATGGGCTGATCAGCAGATCAGAGAGGCCAAGAAAGCCTAGGAGAGCAAGGGTGACTCCAGGCCTGCTTGCAAAAGGCAAGCTCCAGCCCTGACCCAGCAGCAACTCTTGTACAAAAGGAGGAAGAAGAGGGGCTACACTGTCCTTACCTATGCATGTCCTAGTCAGTGCAGAAAAGAAAGCATGAAGTCTGGTTCCTGCTTTCAAAGCAAATCCCACTCTCCAAGACACACGACCCAGCTCAGAGGGTGTTAGACTTTTACCCATATGATTAGCTGCTCCTCCTTCCTTGGAGGGGAGCATGTAAGAGGTGGGCAGAAACACAGAAACCCCCTCTCAGGTACTTCCCAGGAGGAATGGAAGGCTTGGTGGGATTTCCTTTCCATACGGGCTGCAGAGGACTATGAGGTGGGGAAGAAAAGAGTCTTCCACTAGAATCCACCTAAAGTTTCTGTTATTAATTTCAAGGATTATCACACACTTTCAGGTTTTCTACTGATAAATAACATGCAAACACATTCACCTTACTCCTCAACAAATCTGAGGTTGCATGATGGGCTGAGGCGACTGATGGTGAAAAAGGCTGTGAGCCTCCCCGAAGGGCCATCGCTATGAGCTGGGTGAAACTGGTGCTGCTGCACAGGGTGTACTGCAGGACCTCAGAATGTGCTTGAAACTGAACAGGCTTGGGCCTATATTGGTACACAGCAGCCATAGCCAGAATAGCAGCAGTCACGACCGTAGCAGTAAACATCCACGGACTACCTCCTGGGCACCAGTGGTGGTGATCGGGAGGACAGAGTGTAAAATTCTGTCCCCAACTTCAAATCTAGTCAGGGAAATTGCTGTGAGCCACAAAAGGAGGGATATATTTTCAAAAAATTTAAATTTCAAAAACTCCCACCAATATCCTATCTTGTGCCTCTTTAAAATAACAGAATGCCTGTCAAGACAGAAATTAAGAAGGGTATCCTTGGGGAATTTTGATAGATGACATTGCTAGTCTTCCAAATATCCCAGATGCCCTTTCTGTGGTGTCCTTCCCTGCAGGGTTATATGTGACCCTCCATGACATCAGGATTAGCCATGTGACTTGCTTCGATCCATTAAATGCAAATGGAAGTGATTCTGTCACTTAGGAGCAGCTGTGAGTGTCAGTATGCGGTTCGCTGGGCTCTTTACCCTCTCCCGGGAGCCTGGCAATGTCCCAGACAGAGCCACCATCATTCTGGGCCCCACAATGAAGACAATGTGGAGCAGAGCCTCAGCTGACCAGTGGAGAAAGTGTACCTGGAGCAAGAAATGAACCTATTGCTGTAAGCCACTTGGGTTTGGAGGTCACCTGTTACCACAGCACAATTTAGCTGACTGATCTGGGAGTGGCTCCAGATACGTCAACCTCTCTCACGTCTAGGAGTCATAAGCACATGATTTGAAGCAAACCTTTTTGTTCAGGGTAGATACATGTAAAAGGCCCCTCTTGGTTGTGCAATGATAATTTGAATGACATCATCCATGGAGGGCAAATTACCTTGAGCAATAAGTGCATTAGTTAAGGGAGAATAGGCTCTTCTACAATAACAGACAGGATTCCCCAAACCTCAAGAACTCACAAAATAGAAAGGCATTTATCACGCTCACAAGGTTGACTGCTAACCTGGATAGCTGTTCTCTAAGCAGTAGCCCCAACCAAGCTCCGGGTGGTTCCAACTTATGTCTCTGCCACCTTCCAAGACTTCTGACATCAATAGGATCTACACATGAGAACACCTTGGAATCCTTTAGTTCCAGCCACACAGACAAGCAAAGGAGCCCATGGAAGGTGTCGTAGGAGAGGTCTATGGCAAGGCCTGGGGAAGGTTTGGCACGTAGGCCCATCTTCTCTGTACAGAGCTCATCACAGGTCCCACCTAGATGCAGGGAGGGCTGGAAAATAGAGTCTTCTTGTGTGACCAAGAGGAAAGTAAAAGGGTTTTAGGAATGTTTATATTTTATCTGCCACAATGGAGCACAATTTTTATAGCAGAAGAGTATTAAAGACAGGTTGAATTTCAAGTGGTTTGAAGAGACTGTGCTGCCATTTGGATGGTAATGGTCCTCAGGAAAGATGTGGGGTGTTGACTCTGGTCTTTGTAGTTAGTAAGTAACAGTTACTGGAACTCAACTAAACATCTTGGTGTTGATCAGCTGGTACCCCAAGATGTCTGTGTATGTGAACCAAACGATCAAGTGTAGATGAGCCACTGCAGAAAATGGAGGCATCTGGACCTCCAAGGGCATCAGTGCTGCAGGGGACAAGCACTGCAGGACAGATGTGCAGGCTGGTCTTCGGCAGCAATTCGGAGTAGTGGTGGGCAAGGGATTGACTAGACCCCAGTCTTCTCTATATCTAGCACTGGAAACAGGCAGAGCCCCTCTTTGCATTAAGTAAACCCTAAAGCAATTTAAGTAGGTGAGCCTCAAAAGAGAAATTTTGGTTTTCTTGCTAAAGAAATGTGTACCAATTCAAGCAAATAATTAAAAGGCAGAAAGATGTCTCATGTTTAAACAATAAGTGTGTTGAGCAATTTGTTCTGGATAGTGTGAAGACAATGGACAGAGGAGAGGAAGGACAGCTTCAGAATGGAATAAACCTAACATTAAAAAGTAAATGATTCATTTATATTAATTTTGTTTTCTTTTTAACTAATCACTCCAGCCCTGCAGCAATACCAGCTAGCCAGCCAGTTCACTGGCTAGAGCGCCACCCACTGAGAGATGGACGTTATGTGTGAGATGATTCCACGTTAGAAATTCGGGGCCTCAAGAACAGAGCAGCAGGTCTGCTGAGTATTGAGTCATGGGTGGGGGAGAGAGGATACCCTTCCTGTGCTTAATTAAAGCACTGTGCAACTGTAGGCGTGTTTGATCAGTCGTCTTACATAAACAGGATCTACATGTGAGAACACTTTCAAAGGTTGTGGAGCTTTGCTACAGAGAGCAGCACATGGGCAGTTGGCCAACCACTCATCTGGGACAGGAACTGATGATGCTCTGCAGCCCCCTGGGCTCCCACACCCTCCCCCATTGGCTCTGCCCACTCAGACACAAAGCTGAGTGAGGTTCGTCTCACCTGTGGGTTGCCCCTACGCAAACCCCAACTGCACATCTGATCTAATCTGAAGAGCCTTTCATACAGAGAACACACTCACTCAAACACACCTCCCTCATGGGAAAATGGCATCGCTACTCAAGATCATGATTTTCCCTTGGGAACTATCAAATCATTTGCTCTCACTAAAAGGGCAGAATCTCAGACTTGTCAAGAGAGCTGTTACCTCTATTTGTTCATCAAATCAACTGTTTGACCCACTGGGTCTATGGTATTTTTAATCATCAAGTTGTAACACAGGCAACCCTCTGTACACGCTGGGGAGAAATTACAGGGTCTTGGATCTCCTCATCTGCTGAACAGTGTTGACATGGGCTCCAAGACCCCACACCTTATCCTTCCCTGGCATCCCAGCATCTCCTATTCTGCTGAATGGATGCTGACCTGTCTCGCTATGAGCCCCATCCTGATAGCCACTGCTCTGCTCCACACCTGTAACTACTGGGAAGTGGGCCCTGGCTTCCACCAGAGCCAAGAGACCAGCCCCGGGCAGCTGCAAATCCCCTCCCAGTATAACTACCCCACCACAGCAGAGCCTCTGCTGCAGCTCTGAGTCAATCCCCGCAAAAGGTATGGTATCTTAATTCATAGTGTTCTCTACCAGGGAAATGTCTCCAAAGACTGAGCCAGAATTCATTAGAGCAACGCCACCCATAAAGCAACCCAAAAAAGTGACCCTCCTGGGTACCCTGGGTAAGTAATCTTCCTTTACATTGTACCAGGCATGGTGAGTGCTAAGCCCTGGGGATGAACAGATGACTAGGATGCTACCCCTGTCTTCCAGGAGTTCTCCATCTTTGTGCTACTCCTGCCTAAACTGGGTAACAGACAGAGCAGTGAGCAGGCAGGTCCTTGAGCAAGTGTGGCCTTAGAAATGCTCCAGCTTACACACAGAGTGAGGACAGTTCTTGGTAAACCATAATTGCTGGAAAGAACCAAGGAATTCCCCAGCTGGGATTAGGGGTAGCACCTGCTAAGCCTTACTGTGGATTCTTTCTACTGAGCTTGAAGGAAAGGGAAAAACAGATTGTTCATTTGGTTATTTGGTTTTCCCTTCTGACAAGTTGCCAGATCATCATTTTCACGAAGAACTTGCTGTCCCAAGGCCATTATACTTGCTCTGTAGCTCCCTAAAGAGTGACAAATCTAACTGCAAACAAAACAAGAATCTCCACAAAAACCAAAACATTAGCTGCACACTGGGTCAGCATGGGAGTACATAACCTAAACCAATCGCTACAGAGGTTGAGAGCAACACTGATAGATCAGGTTAATGTTACAGACAAGCTTCCAAGTAGTTTGGTCCTCACAATGCCCCTGGGTACTTTATTACAAAAAACACCTAGGTTCTTCAGAAATTTCCCAAGGTCAACTACAGAACCCAGAGGAGAACCTCACTTTTGTAACTTATGCATATCATAAACCTGGGGGAATACTAACGGGTGAACCTGATCTAAAACCTTTCGCATCTCTTCCTTATTCTTTCCCACTTCCTAAAATGTAGCTCTTATGGAAATAGCCATGTTTGGAAAATGTGGCTGCAGATGGTCTTGAGTAACTCCAAAGTTTTTTTTCTCCTTGAAGGCATCTGAACACACCAAGGTTTCCCTAAACCAAAAGAAAAGCAAGAGGAATTACAGATATAACAAGAAAGAGAGAGGGTCATATTTATCAAGGTTGGCAAGATAAATAGATTTCTCAGGCTTATGAAAGGTCCCTGGACTGTCTCTCCTTAGATTTCAGCCTGTTGTCCTGTCTGAGCTTACACACTGCTACTGAGTGACTCCCCCTACACAACATGGGGTCTCTGTGAGGCCCCAGCTCAGCTTCCCCAATTACAGTTTCTCTACATCCTCACCACAGGTTTCTTCCATTTAATACAGAACACTCTACCTTCTACTATCAATAAGATAAAGGTCAGAGTCAAAACCAAAGAGTTTCACAAAAACAATAACTGCCTTCTTCCCCATAACCTCTCTCTACCCCATAACCTCCCCAAAGGGAAAAAAATGCAAGAAGGAATCTTGGTTTGAATGGAAATTGACTAAACTTTTTTTTCCAGTTTCAACACTATTTTTTTAAAACTCTTGGTTTCTGGTGACCTTTCAAATACAGAATCATTAACTGCTGAAGTTGTTATAATTAAAAAACCTAACTTTAAAAGCCATTCAACAATTTTGCCTACTCTTATTTATGGGGCACCCAAGACCCTAAAACTTCAGGTTCCTTGCCCCCTACTGGCATCTCCATACCCTGCCAGGGATGCTGATGCATTTAAAAGAATAAAAGAACTATGACTCACAGCCCAGAAATTTCTCATAAAAATTTTACACTATCTTTAGAAACGTAATATGTCCCAGAAACGTGTTCAGCTATAGATACGTAAACAGATGTAGCCTTCCTGTGCCTTCCTCGCATATCTCCAGATAACTACATCCACATTGGAACACATTTCATATATTGCACATGTGCACCAACCAGTTCTGCAGCCTAGACATCTAAGCACTCCAGTCCTGGAAGTAAGTGTTATTTAACTACTCAAATACAAGGCACAAGTACCCAAGTTCCAGACTGAAGGAACTCCTCACCCGAAGACGGGGGCAGAGAATGGGTCTGTTTCCCTCGCTTCGTCCACTCTGCAGCCTGACCCTCACGGACTGCTGACTCTCAACTCCTGAGCTTGCTCTCTTCTGACACTGCCTTGCCCTCACTAAGTACCAGCCTACTTCCATTCCCTGAAGCACCACTAGCTTAAAGCTGTGTGTACAACAGAAGTTCAATGAAGTTAGGAAGGAGTGTGGCAAAGCTAAGAAACACAAGGCAATATTAGCTATCACTGTCCTAAAGTTTCTTGATCGCCTCCACACATAATGACTCATGAGCCAAGGATGTCCTCCGGTCCCCTGCTGGGTGACCCCTGAATGGATGACCCCTGGCTTTCATTTTCTGAACCTCTCTCTCCTAGGCTTGCCGTGTACTCAGTTCTCTCACTGCTGTGCAGGGTAATTCACCTCTTCCTTTGTTTTCCCCTCTCCTCAGGACACTCACCGTAAAGACCCACCACAATAGATTTTTTAAGCAAAACCTTTTAACTTAAGATGAGTTGATGCTATACCCTGGGAAAGTAGAAATGGCTGCAGTTGTTTTTTGTTTCAAAGAACATTATTTTTCACTACACACACACACACACACACACACACACACACACCCCAGCATTGTAGTACGAGGTCAGACAATTAAGTTCACAAACTCATCCCAGAAAAAGTGCTACACACCTCACTGCTGACTATCACTGCAGTCACCTTCTAAGCACTCCCCTTGGGAAGCTGTGCACCGATGCCAGTGCCTAGTCCACCCCTCAAAGCAGTTTTAGAACGCTTTTTCTGGAATGGCCATCAGAGCCGTCATCATACTCAGAATCTGACAATTAAGTTCGCGAACTTGCCACCATGTGCTGACATGGTCAGCGCTCTACAAATGAGGTTATGACACATTACTGAGTTGTTTGCACAGTGTGCCAATGTCATCATGTGGTGGCAAATTCATGAACTTAATTGTCTGATTTTGGGTACCACAATAGCTCTGGTGGCCATTCCAAAAAGAGTTCTAAAATTGCTTTGAAGGGTGGACTAAGCGCTGGTGATGGTGCACAGCTTCCCAAGGGGGGTACTTCGAAGGTGACTGCAGTGATAGTCAGCAGTGAGGTATGTAGCACTTTTTCTAGGATGAGTTTATGAAATTAATCATCTGACTTAATATATATATTCATTCAACTATTAAAGAGAATAGTTGAATATATTTAACTATTAAATATATATTTAACTATTAAAGGGATTACCCCTGACAAGTGGGGTGGGTGTTGTATAAGATCAATTTTAATTATTAGGTCCTACTTTGCAACTTAAAAAGAAAAAAGAAACATACAGTGTTAATGGAAACTGAAGTCTGAGGCTAATCCTTCCTCTTCTCTCTTTCCTCATATCCTATCCCTGTGGAAGTTCCACTTCCGAGACCTCACCCCACACCTGCTCCTCTCTGTCTCCACTGCCACCACTCTCATTGAGGACCCACCACTTCTAACTTGGGTTCCACAGTAGCTTCCTATTGTGTCTCCAGGCTTTCATTGTTACAATTCATTCTCTTCACAGCAGAGAGACGTTAAAGACATTCCATGACACTTTCCTTCTTAAAATTCTTTGGAGGCTTTCTAATAAACCCCAAACCCCTTCCTAGGGCCCCGCAGGAACTGGTCCTCACCTTGGTCTCTGACATCACCTTCTGCTACTCTTGCTCACTGTGCTCTAAGTACAGCAGTTGGAGCACGGCAAAGGTATCCCTGCCCCAGGAGCCCAATACGTTCATCCCTCCCCATAGGGCTGGTCCCTTCTTATGTCACATGTCCTCAGTAGGCCCTCTGTAAGCACACTACCAGAAATAGGTTTTGATGTTATTCCCTGACACTGTATCATAATAACCTATAACCACTTAACTACTCATTTATGTGCACCGCCAGTGGAATGTAAGCTCCACAGGACAGAGACCACGTTTGCTTTGTTCTCTGTTGTATCCCCTACAAATTAATAAAATATGTGGCTCATAGCAACGTACAGATGAATTAAATGAAAGGAGCATCTTCTCTTGGGAAGGTGTTGTGTTAGGAACCTTATAAATAGATATAAAAATATGACTTGTGCCTTCTAGGATCTTACCCTCAAGCAGGGGGAGTAAGACTTGGGAATAAGTAATGACAAAATGTTAAAGGCGTTCAGAAGAGGAAGCACTGTTAGTTGAGATAACCAAAGACTTTGTAGATTAATGGGTATTTGAGATGAATGCTGAGGAATTCACTACAGGTAAGATCTCAAAGGATGGAAACTGAAATATTCCAGGTAGAATAAGCAAAGATGGGAGTATATAAAGTACAAAGCACAGCTGTTGGGTAATGTCCTGAGCAATTTTGCTAGAGAAGTTTCGTGAAGCGGGGGTTAAGTGAGGAAAGGCAGATTGGGACCAGATTTTTAAAAGTTTTGAATACCAGAATAAAAAGTTTAAACCTTAAAAAAAGTTTAAACCTTTAGTTTTTAAAGAGAATATTGACATAATCAAAGCAAACTTAAGCAAGGGGAATCTTGCGGTGGTATATAAAACCAGTTGGGAGGTGTACTTGTTCATTAGGGCTACCATAACAAAGTACCACCTACCGCAATCTTATGCGACCTGAAGCCCAGGATGGCTTTGAATGTGGCCCAACACAAATTTGCAAACTTTCTTATGACATTACAAAAATTATGCATGGACCTTTTTTCAGCTCATCAGCTATCATTGGTGTCAGTGTATTTTATGGGCGGCCCAAGACAATTCTTCTTCTTCCACTGTGGCCCAGGGAAGCGAAAAGGTTGGTCACACCTGACCTACTGGGTGGTTTACACAACAGAAAAGTATTCTTTCCGAGTTCTGGAGGCTAGGTGTCCAGGTTTGGGCAGATTTGGTTTCTTCTTTGGCTTGCAGATGGCTGCCTTCTTCCTTTGTCCTCCTCACATAGTTGTCTTTCTGTGCGTGCATGTGATGGGCATCTCTGTGTGTCCTACTCTCTCTTTGCTTGGAAACCAGTCCTATTAGATTAGGGCACACCCTAATGACGTCTTTGAAGGTTCTGTCTCCAACTATTGTCACTTTCTGAGGAGCTGGACATTAAGACTTCAACATATAAATTGCAGGGGATGGGGGACAATTCACCCCAAAATAGATGGTGAGGGAGGAGAGGGGATGGTTTTTGAGACTGAGTGTCAAGATACCTCGTCTTCCATCCCTGACTCACAAGACCCCTCCTCCTCTGCTGATCATGAAAAATCTTGAAAGGGTCTTGGGTATAGTCAAGTATAAAAGAAGCCCTATAATTTTGATGTAAGGAAATCTAGTCCAATGGTTTCTGGTTAGTAAGCATTCTCTTCCTTCCTTCTTACAATAAAGTTCTTAGAAAAATTAAAGTCAAATTTTTTATTCTAAATTTTTTATCTATAAACACCTCAAGGAAAAAGCTTTTCATGGCCTCAGTATCAGAAATGGTTTCTTTTCTCCTACACCACAGACTGATTATTGCCTAAGGAATCCTGGACATTTTGAAGATTATCATGGTCACTGTTTTTATTGCTTTGTAGAAGGCCTATCTCCAACAAATGTACTGAATACTGGAACATGAATGCTACATTCTAACCTCCATCTAATGTCCCCACCCTTATTTTCCCAATGCCTCATTTGTGTTATTCATTTCCCTTTTTTTTTCCATTTCTGTAAGCTTTCTTAAATCCTCTCTGCACCAGAGTATTTTTAAAGAATCAATGTTGACTAAAAAGCAATGATAAAACCTGACATTCAGTTTAAGAATTTTATTTCATAATGAAAGTCCTACCAATCCAGACATATGTCCATAAAACTAAGAGCAAATTGATGGGAAGAAAGTGGATGGGAGGAGGAGGAGGAGGCTGCCCCATTTTAGGAGCCCACACCTCATGGTCAGGTTCTCCCTTACTCCTCAGAGCAGCTGCTTTCTGTAATTCTCCAACGATCCCCACTTCCCAGATCCAGTCACACTGAGTCATTCCCTCTCTTCGTTATCCCTCACCGCCAGCCTGTGCTCATTTCTCTGAACTCATTTCTCAGGCTCTTGGTCAGAATCTGGGGGCTAAATGTGGGCAGTGATCACTTGGGTGACAAGTGAGTGAATCCCATGAAACAAACGATCTGCTCACATTCTGACTGTACCTAACCTTTAGACACACCCTCACACTAGAGTCTGTTTTATTTTACTTACATGTCTTTACCTTTTCCCTCCAGGTAGATCATTAATTGGAAGGGAAGATTCCTATCTTTTACTTTTTGTGAGCCTCTCAAATATGTCACCATGCCAGGGACACTGTAGTTCATCACTAAATATTTATTAATACAACTGAATTTGGTGCCTCAAAAAGGGTAGAGAAGCTAGAAATAACTACAACTGAAGGAGAAGAAGGAAGCTGCAGGCCTAAGGCTTAACCTCAGTTTAACTGTGTCTGTGTGGGGGCTTTACCAAGAGACCAGAACAGACCACACGGGGGCTGACCACAGACACTTAAACGAGAGGAATTCATTGGGAGGAAGGAAAGGGGTTATTGCTCACAATGCTATTTAGAGAAATATTTAGCCTCAAACAAGGAAAATTGGTAGTGAAAATAGTCATAGGCTACCAAGGTGGGGAGAATATAAAGGAAAAGGATGGGAAGAACACGCACATTCGCTAAGCACCAGTGCCTCGCACCAGGCTGAATGTTTTACACTTGTTATTTAATCTTCTCAACAAACTTACTAGGTAGGCACACAAGAAAATAGGCTGCAAGAAGTTAACAACTTCCCTAAAGTCAACTGTGAGTTATGGAGCTGAGAGCTGAGTCTCAATCTATCTGATAAAAAGCCCATGCTCATGATTCAAGACTCCACACTGGGCACTAAACGTGAGGGGTTCAGACGGAAATGTAAACGTGAGAAGGATGGTAAAAACATGGACTGAAGTTCAAGGTCAACATTTCAGACTTGTGCAGGAATCTACATATCCTACCAGTATGGGGCTACTTTTTAAAAAGCACCAATCAACCCCAACAATATCCACTTTATTCCAGAAAATTTGGTAATTCAGATAATGTTCCCCCCTGGTCCCTGTGATAATTCTCTTGAAATTCTCATACTTAAGAGAACTTAACTTTTCTTACAAAAATGAAATTTCTCTGTCTTCCTCTTTCATAACTTAGTAACTGGGCACTCCCAGGAAACCAAGAAAACTGCTTATTTGTATAATAATACACTTCATTTTTAAAAGATAGTCCCTTAAGAGAATGAAAAGACAAGCCACGGGTAGAAAGAATATATTTGCAAACAAGTATTTGATAAATGAATTGGATCCAAATGTTATTTAAAAATTCTTAAACTCAAAAATAAGAAAACAAGCTCATTTAAATTGGGCAAAACCTCTGAACATACGCTTCACTGAAGAAGACATCCAGATGGCAAATCAGCACGTGAAAAGATGCTCCACGTCATATGTCACCTGGGAAAAGCAGACTAAACCATCCGTCAGACACCACTACACACCTGTTAGAATGGTGAAGATCCAAAACACTGAAAGGGGGAATAAGGACATGGAGCGACAGGACCTACGACTCATTGCTGGGGGGAACGTAGAATGAGACAGCGCTTTGGAAGCCGGCTTGGCGGCTTATTACAAAGCTAAATGTACTCTTACCATTCAATCCAGCAATCGTGCTCCTTGAAACGAATTGAAGACAAAAACCTGCACATAAATACTTATAGCAGTTTTATTCATAATTGCCAAGAATTGGAAGTAACCAAGATGTCCTTCCGTGGGTGACTGGATAAATAAGCTATAGTAAATTCACAAAATGGAATATTATTCAGCAATGGAAAGAAATGAGCTACCAAGCTATGAAAAGACCTAACGTGCATACTGCTAAGTGACAGAAACCAGTCTGAAAGGCTACATACTATATCATTCCAACTGTGTGACATTCTACAAAAAGGCAAAACTATTGTAGAGACAGTAAAAACACCAGAGGTTGCCAGGCATTCCAGGAGAAGGAAGGAGGGATGAATGGGTGGAACACCGAGGACTCACACGGTGGTGAACCTGTTCTGTGTGCCATTGTCATTGTCATGGTGGATACAGGACTCTGCATTTGTCAGAAGTATAGGATGTACGAAGGGTGAAGCTTAATGTGACCTATGGACATTAGTTAATAATAATGTATTAGTATTGGTTCATCAGTTGTAACAAATAAGTTTAATCATGGGAAATTACATGTATGTGTGTACGTTGTGGTATGTATGGTAGGAGGGGTAATATGGGGACTCTGTGTACTTTCTGCTCAATTTTTACATAAACCTATAACTGTCTATGAATTTAAAATAAAGTCTATTAATTAAAAAAAGAAAAGAAATAAAAAATGATACAAAAACAGGTATGTCAATTAGGCTCAATACTAATTATATGAAAATTGAGCCTATAAACATATGTACTTGATGGACACTTCGGTAAGCTTTAGCAAGTTTTAATTTTACTTTGTCCTTTGAGGCTATGTTTTACATTTGAAACAAATTTTAAAGTTATTTGGCATTTGAAATAGCTGCTTTATGATAACTGCATCTTATTTTTCAAATACGGAGAATCTACCAAAAATAACTTCAATTCCAACTTAGTGAAGACTTAATGTCAATGCTTCATGTTGTTTTTAAAAAGAAATCACATTATGTTTCACAATCATGAGAATAAAGGGGTATTCCTCTCTGAAGAAAATTCATTTTGTTCTGTTTAAAAGAGAAATCCCTCTTTTGAAAATCCAATTACCTTTGAAGTACCAGGAGGGGAAAAAATGACTAGTGATTACATAGCTGTAGCTAGAAATGCAGTAAATTTGAGATAAATTTCACCACACCCTCTCCCAACAGAGAGAAAAGAAGTCTAATGTCCATGCTTGAGTATTATCATTTGCTTGTTATGACTTTATGTGGTTTCATAAAAGGCGAGGGACAGTCATTGTGTCTCAGTGTTTGTAAAAATGGGGAAGAAAGAAGAGGAAGCAATAGAACTCCTGGAAAGCTACAGCCTAAGTGAGGAATGAAACTCAAGGGACACTGGGACGTTGGGGAAATTCCTCCAAGGCTGGAAAGCAAAAAGCCGAGATGACACCAGATTTCAAACCCATAGCATACAGCTCATTCAAGTCAGAAGTTTGCGTTAGAGGTAGAGAAGAGTGCTGGTATAGGAGTGAAGCATTTCTGTTCAAGAACCCTTTCTTTCACCAGTTTAATTCTTTGGGCAGTTTTTCACTAAAGATAGAGGTTTATGCCCCTGTTCGTAGTGGTGCTTTCAGTTGTGCGTAGTAAGTGATAAAGGTGGAGGAATCGTAATTCATCATTCCCATGAGAGTTGAAACTTTTGAGACCATTTGAACGGGGGCTGTCATTCCCTCTCACACTTCTAATCCATCCTAGCAGGCCCCAGTGAGATCATTAATTCCTCTCTGGAACTGAAAGAACTACTAAGCAAACTGTCACAAAGTATCAAGAGCTCTACCCAAAGACTTGTAATCTTCTGTATTGTCCATGTGCATATGAGGAGCTAGATAACTACTGGCCCTCCTCAGCCTCTCAGCAGTGCCCCTGACTCAGCTCCTGCCCTGCGATATAGCCAACCCACCCGCCTCCTGCTCAGGTTGCTGGGTACCCATGTTTTCTCCATCTTCCACTCTTATGCCAGGCTCTGCTGCCTCTAAGGAGCCCTAGCAATAGTCCAGCCAGTTGACCAGGGGCTGCTGATGTCTACATACTACCAGGCATCTCTGAACTCCCTGTATTCCTTTTGAAGTAAGGAGGTATGAAGTAACCAGGTACCAGGAAAGAAAAGTTACTCAGTGAAAATTAAGAAGCCAACTGAGATGATGGGAGATAGATAAAGTAAGGGCTAAAACCAGAATAATCTAAATTGGTAGTTCTCAAAGTATAAAAACATCCAAATCACTTTGAAATGGTCTCCCAAATAAATGTGTTCCGATATCATCCCAGATCCAATGAATAAAAATGACAGAAGGCAGAAAGAGGTGTATAGTTTTTTAAATATTCTACAAATTATTTTGTTTTCTAACTTTGTTCAATTTAAAGCTGTTGGTTAAATACAGAAAGAATGTGTAACTGACCCAGAGCATTTATTCTTGTGTCTGTTTTCTTTGTGTTGGTTTTGAAATAATAGAGTGTGACATAATCAGTTAACAAAGAAACAAAAGTTATTCAATGACTATGAAGCAATACATTAAAATATCATTCCTGTGTATTTTTTAATTGAACAAACCTTCTTCTTGGATTTGTAAAACAGTGTTTCTAAAGCTTCCTTTTTAATTAAAGAAAAATAGATGAAAATACATGAAGTTTTGCAATAAAAACAACAACCCAAATATATAGAAGAGAGAATTTCCAAGTTAACTCTATAGTTAACTTACAGTTGCCTCCTCGTTTTAATTTTTATTGTTCTAATATATCTGGTATTCAGAGGTACATAATATCAATAATCAATTTTTTTCAGGTCATCAGTCTGATCATTCACAATCACACATATAGAACATAGATGTAGAAATAGAGTTTTCAGAAAATACACTGAATCTGCATTGAATTCCTGAAAGTTTAATTTTGTCATTGGGTTTTTCTCTACAATTAAAATGTCTCCAAAAATGAGTTAATTATTCTTTCCAGTTGTATACTTACTCACGAACATTTACTGCATGTGAACTTTAAAAGAAAACAGCCACAAATCTGTGAGAAGTGAGGATAGACAGAGGTCAATTGGCACAGTATCTGTGGGGCTGTCCCCCACAGCAGTTTTGACACCCAATTAAAAGTTCTGAAAATCCTATCGGGCTTTAAGCCTCCTATACAATCAGATCCTAGTCAGAAGTGAGTTTCCTGGCATCACCCAGCAAAAAAAAAAAAAGAAAAGAAAAAAGAAAAAAAAAGGCAGGGCTGTGTGGGAGTAGGGGGTAATTGACAAGTATGACTGGAGACTTGGGGGGCTGAGTAGTCAAAGCTGTGGTTTAACTAACAATTTCAGTTTTGAGTTCTTGGGGGCCCCCTGAGAGCTAGAAAATTGGTATTTAGGGGAGAGAATGTGCCAGGCACTTGCTCTGAAGACCTCCCACCAGAACCTTCAGGTCACCTAGAAACAGGAAATGCGCTGCCTGTGCCGTTGGTGCCCTGAGGTCTCTAGTCAGTTTCTTAAAGGCCACGTTGCCGAGTTGGAGTTGGGCTTCTCTGCTGTTTCCCTGTTCTCGTCTACGTTTTCTCCCTCCTCCCCAAGTCTAATTAACATGATCTGAAAAATCATTTAATCTATGTGCCTTCTAGCATTTATTTCTTAGAGTACACTGAGTTTGAATTTTTAATTTAAAAATGTTAATTATCCACTGTCAGACTTTTACTCATTCTCTAAAATTCTGTTGAGGTTTCACCCACATTGTCAAGCTTCCTCTAACTACCCTCCCGTAGCTAGGCACTGACGCCTTATGTTGACTTTGAACTTTATGAATGTCTTCATCATGTTGAAATTTATAGCATGACTATCTCCTTGAGGCAAAAGCCATGTCTTATTTATATGATATCTTCATTCCTTAATTGATACTAAACTCAATAAATATATTTCTTGGGAGAAATGAAATAATGAGAGGGAAGGGAGAAAGGAAAGGGGAAAGGAAAAAAGAAAAGGGAAATTACTTCTTTATTTATATCCAAACAATTATTTCTAGATGATGAGAATTTACTTCATTTTCCACTCACATAAATAGTTACTGGAACGAACCGAAATACACCTTTACACAGTATAGGAGAAAGAATAGGTAACTTTTCTTCCTATAAGGCCACACCTCAGAAGTAGTTTGTCTTGGAAATGCCTCAGATCACCATGTCTGGTCATTCTCTAAATCCTTTCCCAGGGAAATAGTTCAGGTTGCCTTTCCAAGCCAAAAGCTCTTAGGAATGACCCAAGATATTCACCCCAGTCCTCCAAATGACGAGAAGTAGAAGACTCTACATAAAGCACCTGCTCAGGAAATGCCGGAATTACACAGAAATGCCTTGAAGAAAGAAACAACTGTGATGAAGTAAATTACACTTCTACTTGAGGAAAAAGAAACACAGCAATGCTCTAGAATGGCAGAGCAAGGCTGGGCTCTCCAAGTTACAAGTGCTGACTGGTGCTCTTCCCAGGAACCATGAATTCACAGGGAATAAATAGCTGGTTTTAGCAGAACTGAAAAAAAAAAAATAGACCACAAAGGAGTGATCTTCAGAAGTCACTTTGCTATGAATATAGACTTGTGCCCTTCTGAAAGACAACTGGCTAGAAGTTCAGTAACCTAGAATTCTTGCTACGCTGTAGACCAAAAATAGGTGGGTAACTTCAACCAAGTCATTTCATTTCATTTCTGTGTCTCAGTTTCCTTATCTCTTCAAGAGGGATAATGTAATCTCTGATATATCTCAGGTTTATAATTCCAAACAGTTGTGTGATCCAGTTCTCAACAGCTTAATCACTTAAGAGTTCTCTACATTTCTTTGTATATAGATGATCAAGAAAAAAGGTAGAATAAATGGAGTGGAGTGAAACAGAATAAATTTTCTGCTTTGACTTTCTGAGTTTGAAGCATCTTAATCAATCTTTTTTGATCAATGAGATGAAAAGTATTCAGCAATACCCACTGGCTTTTCAAAGCTCGGATCATTGTGAAAACTTGTTGCTGTTTTTAATTAACCAGACATTTTAAGGAGATTTTTCCTATGACATATCCCCCCCCCCCATATTTCACTGTGAGATAAAGATGGCAGGAAGGAAATAAATAAAAAAGAAATGCTCCATCTGTTAGGTCATTTCTGGTTCATTCTCTCTCTCTCTCTCTCTCTCCCCCCCCTTTTAGATAAGGTGACTAAATCATAAAACAGGGAATTGGAGCAAAAGTATCACAGGTACACACATAAAGAACCAAGAAAGTAACAGGTAGTTGGGTTATTAAAGGGACAAGTAACACTTTAATTTATCCAAAAGAGATCTTTTAAATATTATCATAATAATATTTTATTGAACACTTACTAAGTAAAAGTTGCTCAATTTAAACTTAACAGGATTGTAAATAAGAATTCATAGGCAGCTAGAAGGCTAAACAGCTGAAGATGGATCCCTGAGGGATAGGGAAAAAACCCTCTAATAAATCAAGGACGATGATGAAATATAAAGACAGAAAAAGTAACTGTGACTGCCTGTAAAGGAGTTCACTTTTTTCCCTCAGAGGAGGGTTTGGTGGACTATGGCTACTGTAAAAGCTGTGTCACCCCAGAGGACCATATTAGAGTATCACTGTCCATGCAATTCAGGAGAAAGCCTGGTCCTCTAGTGGAACCACAGGAAAGAATGTGCTATTGAGTTTGACTGACATGCCTGGGAAAAGAATTCGAGTGTAATGATTGCAGAAGAAGCTGAGCAGGTTTTCCCACACAAAAGTAACCCAAGAATCATCAGTATCGAAGGATGACCTGTCCAATGTTTGACTCTGTTGCTCCATTTTTCCAGGTATTTCCAAGAGTGCTTGGATTAAAGAATATTATTAGCATCAAAGAACCTAACCACCGAGGAACACATATAGAACTTTCATAAATGGAAACAACATACACTCAAAGCTGAATATGGTACAAATTCCTCCTTCGAAGAGTTCAGTCTAAAACAGGGGTTTTTAATCTGGAGTCTACAAATAGAACTCATGAAATCAAACTAAAAAAATATATATTATTATTTTTGCTAACTTCTAACTACATTCAGCACTGAAATCATAGTCATTACAGATGTTATAAGATACTGAGCTAGTGGATACCCAAGATTGATTTATGCTCATTACTACTGTAGTTACATTAGTAATTAGAGCCACTAGTTAATTTTATTTAATGGATTAGTAAAGAAGTGCATATATTCACATAATACATTTGGGATTTTTTAAATACTTCATAACTATACTTTAATATATTTGAGAGGGGAATTTTGTAATTTTATCTGATTTATCTTATAAATTATAAACCATACCGAGAAGAGGTTCATAGGCTTCACGTGATGGTTCACATCACAAAGAGTAAAAACTGATCTGAAGAAAAGTCAGACAGGCACTCAGACCTTGTACCAGGCATAAGTGTGGTGAGGGTTTTTTCATGGAGATCTGATTTCTAACCTTCCAGTTGCTTCTCTGAACTACTCTGGATTCTTCTAATAAGTCCTTTTTCTGCTTATTCAATCTAGAATTCACATCAATTAAGTGCAACCAAGACTCTCAGCTGGCACAGTATGTAATTTGTATTTGGATACTATAATTTTTAATAAGTATATTTTATAGAAAAAGCATAAATAGCTATCATGTGCTCATCTAAAATATTATCAGTTTAACAAGTTTTCTTACTGAATCTAATCTGCCCTAATAGATGATACCACCTACCTCATAGCAACAACCAAATGACAGACAGACCTAGTTCCTAACAAGAATTGCAAATGAAATTGCCTTGAAAATTCAGTCCCATGCATTTGCAGCAATTTTTACATACTTACAAAATATAAACTGTCATGCAGGATTTAATGCATTTTGCTCTACTATTGGGCTTGTCTTATCATTCTCTTACTATTGCCCAAATGACCAAGTAAAGCAATAGTTAGTGATTGATGGCTCAGGGAAGTAGAAATAAAGAGTAACTTTTTTGCTCTTTCTTCAACCCGGAAGGATTTCTTTATAGAGGAAAGAAAGGCAATATCCTAAATGTGATACTCCCATGACTTGGATACCCAAGAGCAAAGTTCAGGTGAGATTCTAGAACAAATATAGCAAATAGGCTTCACCTTCCCTGCCCATGAGGATCTGGTGGCAGTGATTGCCTGGAGCACCGTGATGACAGTGTCTTGAGATTGCCACAATTAATTCACTTAACAACGCCTGTCAGGGGCACAGATGTGGTAAGAGGAGAGCTATGTATCTTCCATCCTAGCTCTACATATTTTCATGAAAAATTACCTAAATGGCACCACACAAAAGAGTGAGATTAGAAGGCCCTTCTTCTGTCTATTGGTCAATTCTTTGTGAGTTTCATTTTGATTCTCAACAGGCCTGCCAAGATTCCTTAGGGACTGGATGTGTGGTTCAATATCACGGGCTCATTAGTGGACACAAGAATCAAAGACATAGTGATAGCAAAGAATCCTCTTGGGACTCTCCCATCATGCTCTAGCTGACCAAATGTAAATTTGTTTAAGTTCCTCTGTAGATCCTGACCGCTTTAGTCATCATCATCATTCTAAATGACAAGAATAAAGAAAGACTTCAAACATTAACAAATACACTCGCATTCAAAGATTCAAACCAGATTAAAGAGATAACACATAGGTTATCCACTCCCAGAAACTAGTGATGACCTACACTAATGACACTCTGGCACTGGTGGCCTCTGGTATTTCTTCTTTCTAGTTATATAGTCCTCTTGAGCAAGGGTCACTCTTACTTCCAAGAGGAAAGTCAACATGACTCACTGTCAGAAACTGAAAGTATACCATGTCCACATGAGCAGGCTGCACACTGTGTAACCACAAAACCACATCAGAAGATGTCAGCTGCTTAGGCAGGAGAAAAGGCAGAACAAGCTCACTCCCTGTTCCAGATGGCCAGCCTTCTGGAAGACCCATAGCTTTCTTGGCTAAGCAGAGACTTAGAGCAGAAGACAAATGTCTACAGCAAGTGTAGTCAGGGTCTGTGGCTTCTGGTTCCTGAACACACTGAGACAAGGGCCCTCCCAAGGCCTCGTGTGAGGCAGTGAGGTTTTGGCCTTTCTTCTTTCCCTTTCTGTGGCACGTTCTCCTCCTACTGTTTATCCCACTCCTAAGCATCCAGTGCTCCCTCACCAAACCTTGTGTTGGGAAATTTGGAGGAGGGTTGAAGGGGACTTTCTCTGGATGGGATGCTTCCAGGAGTCTGTGATTGGGTGTCCAAGCAATTCTTACCTAGAAGGTGTGAGGAATGAAACATGGCTAAAACTTTCATTGGGAAAAAAGCAGGAATGACTCATATCAATCAGAACAGGAGCATGTTGGGTCATTTTTGTGGTAACTTTTGGATGATATCCTCATTTTTGTGTTCCCATATAATTATGGAGTGGTATTGTTTCACCTTGCTCCACTGTGGTCACAGGGTGGTTTTATCAGATGTCCATTTTCTGTCCAATTGTTTCTGTTTAACAAGAGAATACTGAGACCTGGCCACAAGCATGGGGTCAGCCTGGAAACCCAAGGCCAAATCTTGCAGTATAGACTCACATCCTTCTAGTGAAGACCCTTCCCCTCACCTTTAACTTCAAAGTACTGTGTTTCCCACTGTCTACTTGGGGACAATTCATGCTTTCAAAGTGGTAAAAAATAATAATAAATTTAAAAAAATAAAACAAAACCACTAATAGGAAGAGTTCATCTAAATTAACAAGGGTTGAAATTTTGTCCCAAAAGGTTGAAGACATGTCTGGTACTGGCATTATAATAGTGACCTTCTGGAGACAAAAGTTGGTCCCAAATAAGCCACAAGGTAAAGCTGAGCTAAACTGTAAAGAGAATACACTCAGGACTTCTCCAGGTAAACCAAACCACCAACTGGCTCCCCCTCCAACATAGAGAGCTGGGCCTGCCTTTCATATCCACAGGTGAACGTCCAAGTAACCAACACAGTGAGGCTCATGCATGTCACGCATGTCACACCACTGTTGATCTGCACAGCTCTAGGCATCTCTCCCTTCACCCAGAGTCTCGCCTCATCTGGCTGATGGGTCTGTACCAGTTTATATGGAGGTGCGATCTTTGAATTCACGTTGGAGTTTGACTTGCCAACCCTAAGGAGCTGCTTTCAAAATGATGACTGTCCTGAACAAGCCACCCTTCTCTTGCTTGTCTGTCAGTCTCCTTTGCAGGCTGAGGACGCCCTAAGACGCCAAAGCCTGTGACTTCTCATCATAACACTCTGCTGCCACCTGGTGGAATTTCGTAGCCAAACAGGCCTATAGAGTTGACACTGACTCAACTTGCATACACCCTCACAGGCACAGCAGGCAGCAGACACTCACTGTCAGTCCAAGACACACGGGCGTCCAGTGTTGCGGGAAGCGACCTGCCCACCAGGAGTTCCAGACAAGCCCTTGTCCCCTCCTCCCGGCCCCAAGGCCTGGTTCTGTAAGAGGGAAAGCACTGGCTGAGAAGAATCCAGTTTCTTGCTCAGAGTCCACCCTGAGACTGGAAAGGACATGAGAATAAAAAGGGCCTGGACCTCTGAAGAGACCACGGTGAGCCCTGATAGGTTAGTGAAGCCAAAATTCCCAAGAGAATCTTGTTGATTCTTCATAGTTTTGTCTACAATGGGTCTTAATAAGTAAATGCTTTGACAACATTCATACCAAAAATGAAGAAAGAAACAAATACCCTCCTTGGTTTATCTTCCGCTTACATTGGGCCAGACATTTTATTTAATCTTCAAAATAGGAGATAATATATTAATATCCCCATTTCACAGATGAGAAAACTAAGGCCCAAAGTCACCTTGCTACACAGGAGAAGAGCTGAGAGTGCATCTCAGAGAGCCTGGCTCTGAAATCTGTCCTTTGAACTGCTACACTTTGCAGACGTGTACTCTGCCCCTGGTGCACCAATCACTGGACCAGAGAAAAAGAGAAGGAAGACACATCCCATCTCCTTCCTGAGCCTGTGCCCTGTGCCTTTGTGACCAGATTCCCAGCTTTCATGGCCTCAAACAATGTGGAATACCAATCACCCTTTTTCTGTGATCCAAAGACTGTGATAAGGAACCAGCAAGAAAAACACAAAATCTCAATTCACCCTCAGTTCTAACTAATAAGAAATAATAATGATTAAAATCTGGGTGCACATACATAAGTAGAATACAATACTTTCAGTGAAAACCTGAAGGATCAAAGAAGCAATAACTTTTAAAAGAAAATAAATTTTGAAAACCAAAGTAATTCCTGAATGATATTGCCAGTGCACAAATGAGCTATACTGGAGCCATAAGAAGGACACCAGGACGGGAGGACTTGCATGCCATCCGCCTGCACTGAGTGGCCGTCCTGTGGCTCCTACACAGAGGAGCAGACAGCTGGGAGAGCTCACTGGCAGGAAAGGAAGTGTCGCCCTGTGTAGAGCCCCTTGGGGAAGCTTAGCACACACAGAAGAGGGAATGAGGAAAAGAGGAACTCCCTCCAAGGACACTTAGGTATAGATCTCAGCCACTGCAGAGACTAGGAAAGGAACCCCAAGATGACTCTCTAAAATATAGGTCACGGAGCGACTGCCCAAGGGCCCACTCCAGGCCACGGACGTGCTTTGAGTGCCTCACTCTGTGCAGTCTAAGCTGTGGGTCAGTGCCAGTACCGTAAGAAGCAGCAAATTTCACCTATTCGTATTTCCTACTTTTCTTGAAAAACTGGAAGGTCTAGTGAGTTTGGGCTCACATTCCCACATAAGAACACACTGAGATCACCCAGGCCCTTCACAGGGGCCAGGTCTGGCATGGCGTCCACCCGGCCAAGGTACCCAGTTAGCCTCCGTCTGGGACCCTAGAAGCGGCTGAATCTTTGGCTTCTGGTCCAGCAGTGGCTGTGCAGGCCCCTGGGACAGGCTGCACCACCACAGCTTACTATAGCTTACCCTGCCAGCCCACCTAGCACCCAGCCCCTCATGGACAGGAGCAGGACAGCAGGAATTAGAGACAACACCAAGAATATGGCCCTTCACCCCATTTAACAACTCCCATAATTTCATGCCAACTTAGCTCCCAACCTAACTTCCTTATATAGCCTGCATTCGGCCACACCTCAATATTTCGTTGTTCTCTAAATAGTCTTCCCAGACTTGGACCCTGTGTTTGAAATGCCTCTGTGTCTCCCAACTTCCAACTCATCCTTCAAAGTCCAGCTCAAGCTCTACTTCCATGGCGACTTCTTCTATTTCTGTAGTCAAAACTAATTTCTGTCTTACTACAATATTAGTTTATAGGCCTACTGTAGGATTACCATAATCTAATTTATATTATAGTTGTTCTTTCTTTCTGTGAACTTGTGAACCCCTGGAAGGCAGAAATTGCCTCTTATTTATCTTCGTGCCCCACTCCTTCTTCATTCCAATGATCTTAACAAACTACCTTACCCATAGTAGATTATCAATAATTATTTAATGTATTTTTAAAGATGACTAAAGTGGCTTCTACTGCCATCTAGTGGCCATAATGTAGAATTGTGCCTAAACACATTACCATCTTACAGGAACTGCAAACATTTCTAATCCATCCATCCATTCTCTTTCTTTCCTTTACGTCTTTCTTCCTCCCTTCCTATTCCTTTCAAATAACTTTCTTATTTTTTATTTACTTGTTTATTGATTTATCCATTATTATGCAAACAATTTTTGACCACCTTCTAGGTGACAGACACTGTGAGAAATTAAGAATCAATGCAAATGTGAATAATTATAAAAGACTCCTATTGCCAGCCAAGGTGGAGCAAGCCCACTACAGCCTACATCTCCCACTGATGACCTTCCAGTCCTGCCCTTCCAGGTCAGGAACTGCAGTGTAGTCAGCACATGTAGCAGTGGGTCCAGCATCTAAAACTCTGGATAAAGGAAATTCTGTATTCCTAGTCAGAGGAAACAGAAAAGGGGCATCCTGAGATTCAAAAAGAGGGGAGAAATTGCTTTTTTCCCCCTCTCTTTTTTCTCACCACTTTGCCCTGAAGGTCAGCCCAGTAGTGTAAAATTCATGGTTAATGTGATCACTAGAACCTAAGTTAAATGTGATCTTTCTAGTTAGATGACCCAGGAAAAGAAATGGAAGTCAGAGGGTTTGAAGGAAAGATCTGAAGGAAATCTAATTCTATGAACGAAGCAGCAAGTCCTGAATTTATCTCTGAATATACACACACAATATATTTTATACACACACACAACATACACAGAAGCTTTTGAAAAGAACACAACACTAATTTTAAAAAATCAAGAAACTGTGTAAATATGGAGATACACTGTGTTTATGAATTGGAAGTCTCAAATTGTTAAGATGTCACTTGTTCCTAAATTCATATGTGGATTTAATTCAATCCCAAACAGAATCCCAGCAGGATTTTTTATAGAAATCAACAAGCTGATCCTAAAATTTACGTGAGAATGCTAAGAAACTAAAATAACCAGCACAATTTTGAAAAAGAATAAAGTCTGATTTTCAAGATTTACTATATAAATCAGTGATTTTGAACCAGAGGTGGCCCCCACTTTCATCAGATGATATTTAGCAACATCTGGAGACGTTTTTGATTGTCCTGATTCAGAGGACATTCTAGCATCTAGTAAGTAGTGACTGGGCATGCTGCTAAACATCCTATGAGTCCTTTCACAACAATTACCTGGCCCAATATATCAACAATGCTGAGGTTCAGAAATCCTGCTATAAAGCTACAATAATAAAGACTATGTTATTCACCAAGGGTAGACACTTAGGCCAATGGAAGAGAATAAAAATTTAAGATATAGACCCATACATATGAAGTCAATCGATCTTGACGAAAGTGTAAAGTCAATTCACTGGAGAAACAATGCTCTTTTCATCTAATAGTGCTAGGAAGACTGTACATTTACATCTAGAAAAATGAACCTTATCTCATACTATACATACACATACACATACACACACACAAAGGTTAACTCAAAATGCATCAAAGACTTAAATGTATAATGTAAAACTTCTAGAAGAAAATCTTTGTGACCTTGTTAAAGAGTTGCTAGATATGGCACTAAAAGAACGATTAAAAAATGATGAATTGGACTTCATCAAAAGTAGAAATTTTGCCCTGCAAAGACACTGCTAAGCAAATTTTAAAAAACAAAAACAAAAAATGAATTAAAAAAAAAAACTTTTTTGCAAATCATGTATCTGACAAAGAACTTGTATCTAGAGCAAAGAACTCTCAAAACTCAGTAATAAGAAAACAAGTAACTCAATTTTTAAATGAGCAAAATATTTGAAGACACTTCACCAAAGACCCAGAATAGTAAATAAACACATGAAAAGATGGACTATATCTCACGTCATTGGGGAAACAAGATACCACTACTCGCCTAGTGGAATCCTAAAATATTAAAAGTAAGTCGTAACTGACAATACTGAATGCTGGAACTCTCATATATTTCTGGTCAGAAAGCAAATGGTATAGCCACTCTGGAAAACAATTTGGCCATTTTATGTGTTTTACAAACATATCATATGATCCAGCAATCCCACTCCTAGGCATTTACCACCCCTCCAAAAAAACGTTCACACTAAAATCTGCTGTAAATGTTAGGAGCAGGTTTATTCACAATCACTAAAAACTGGGGAAGACCTAAATGTCCTTCAATTGGCGATGGATACAGAAATTGTGATATAGCCATATCATGAAATACACTCTACAACAAAAAGGAACTTATTACTGATACACAACAGCACGATGAATCTCAAATAAGTGTGTTATGCTAAGTGAAGAAAGACAGGCGGAAAGACTGAACACTGTCTGATGCCATTTCTACAACTTCCTGGGAAAGGCAAAACTACAGGAACAGAGAGCATAGCAGTGGTTGCTAGAGATTGCTGTAGGAGGAAGAGTTGACAAAACAAATCGTGGGAAGAATTTGGGGGGTAATGGAACAGCTCTATACCTTGATTTTGATGGTAATTACATGACTTCATTTGTGAAAACTCAGAACTATATCCTAAATAGAGTGAATGTTAGTGTATATACATTTTAAATAATATAGGGAAAAGTGAGTGGATATAATTATACCATTGTGTTTCTCCATTGTTAGAAACTTATCATTGGGATTTGAGCAATCTTTAAGAAATGAAATGAGCTGGTTTGAATACACAGTCACTAAAGTTCATTTCAGCTCTGAAAGCCTGTTATTCTGTGACTTTACATTATGTAGAGAACCACACCATATGGAAGGAAGGACATATCAAGGCGATCACCGATTTTATTTTTACTGATAATGATGAAGATGGCGTGCTCTCTCTTTGGCTGAAATAAATTCAGCAGCTTATACCAATAAATCCAAGTTTTTATTATTTGGGAACCTACACAATTACATGCCAAATACAAAAATTAGCAAGTTAGTCCTCCACATGTTTAGTCCTCTCTGAAGAATTTTCCAATCGCTTTTATTTTGGAATTTCCCTCTTTTGTCTGAATAAATATAATTTGGAAAGACTATGATTTTCTCTTTCTGAGGAAGCAGCATTATATTAACTAAGACACCTGTATAGCATTTTTGAAATACTGATATAGCATGAATCAGACCAACAAATAAACTTTTATGTAATTCTTGACAAATTGTAGTTTTAGTAAGAACTCAGTATAAAATACAAGAAAGCATTTCATCAACTTGCACTTAGAAACCACTTCATTATTTTATGTAAGGTTTTTTGTGGTTTTTGTTTGTTTGTTTGTTTTTTGTTTTTTTTTTTGTTTTTTTTTTTTTTGCTTTTTGCTTTTTGCTTTTTGGTATGTGGGTAGCGGGTAGCTCCCTGGCTGGGAATTGAAGCCAGCACCGAAGCCTTAAGCCACTACACCACCAGGGAACTCCCCTATGCCATTTTGACATTAGAATTCAGAGGACATGCAGAGAAGTTCCAGAAATAAATTTAATTAACAGGGTACATGAGCTGAACTAAGGAGACCTTCAGAGAACCCAAAGAATCAAGCAGGCTGGGATCATTATCTGGTTCAAACACTTAAATTTACATAAGGTCGGAACACTGCAGCCCAGAGAAGGAAAATCACTGGTTTGGCAAGCTTGCATGACTTACATGTTGATGGAGCCAGAACTTTTAAAATCAAGTCAAAGAAGCAGTTGCAAATTTTAACAGTTCACATTGAAATCCCCAGATCCCTTCAATTAAATGGATCAAGGCACTTAAAAGATTATTAGTCTTAATTTTGGGTTTTAAAGTCAAATCACCAACAATATTTAACTGCCTGTATTCACTGTCATAAATATAAATCAGACAAAATCACCCAGAATTTAAATAAACACTAAAATGATCAAAAATAAGGTTTTGTATGACCAATCTTATTTTACCTTGTCTTGTTTCATCCATTTATCACATATTGCTATCTCACGGTCTAGAAGGTAATTAAACTCAGATGTCCAAAAATATTGTTTAAAAGCCCTCTTCAATTTCAGTGACCTATTTAATTTCTCTGAGCTGCTTCGTTCATGTGATGGGATCATCATTCCTACCTACTGAGGTCACAGATTAATAGCCACAGTTGTATCCATTCTGCAAGTCGGTTCTGTCTGAATACATCTACAGAATCCCAGTCACCTCAAATACGAGGAAAGTTATCCAAAAACAGAATGAGTCCATGAGCCAGAGCCTGGTCCAAGGGCAAGATTGGACAGACAGAACTACGTGCCTCCCTGACAGGTGGACGATCCCCACCTGCGACACCAGAGTCTTTGAGAGGAGGGATCTAATAAACAGAGGGTTAAAAAAATGAGTCATTTCCCCAAACTTCTGCTATTACATCGAGAGTATTAGGGACACTGATCTGAAACCCATGCAACAAAATAGGGATAAAGGGAATTTTCATAACCTTTTTAAAAATTAAAACATAATATGCAATAAAGTGAAAGCCACTCATAATTTCACCACATTATATAAACAATTTAAATTACATATTATTTTTATTCTCAACACTCTTTTAGCCTACTTGTCTCAAGAAAACCACAGTTAACAGTTTATTATATAACTTTAGACACACACACACACACACACACACACACACAAACACACATGTAGTTTTTTAATGAGATCACGCTGTGTATATTGGGCTGAAATTGCTGAAAACATAGCATAGTCAGGTTATCAGGTCAATATTTATTTTTAACAGGTATTTCATGACTCACTCTGCCATTTCTCCATTGATAGACATATAGGTCATTTCCAATGTCCTAACTAGAGATTCTGGATGAGGAGTTTCCTAAAAGTTCCTGACAAGGTTCCAACTCAAGGAGGGGAATTAGAGAAATGCCCTCTTGAAAGCACAGATGGGATACTCATAAAGTGAGAACATGGTGAGGAGGACCTGAAGGAAGGTTGGATTCTAGTAAAACCACACCTAACTCTACCTCAAGTTTTGATGTGAGTAATAAATAACATTATCCATAAAGCATCTAGCACAATGTTTGATCACATCAGAAGTTCAATAAATGTCAGTTTCCCTCCTTTGGTTCTTCTTTTTCATCTCCAGCTGTCACAGTCTACTATGTGGAAGAGTTTAAATAGAGGTTGGGAAGGGGAATTCAAGTGACGCCTCTCATAACCATACTGAAAGCCACTGCTTATCAACAAATAACAAGTGTCCTAAAACAAAACCTATGCCTTCTCTCTGAACAACCTCAGGGTGATTTTTCTGACCATCCTGAAGAATTCTCCACCACCCCCAACAGAGATAGACAGAGGAGGCCTTTGTCTAACTTCTGTTTCTGAGGACTTCCATCTCAATGCCCTGGAAGCCCAGGTCTCTTTACATCCTTCTCCCCAGGGACCCTGGGCCACCACACCACACCAGAAGGCCTCCTGGGAGTTTCCCCTGTTATTTTGGAGTGCGGAAAATGATCATCCCTGCCTACATAAAAAGGTGTTCTATAAAATCATCCTTAACCCCCTTCAGGAAGCATTAACCATCTCTTCAAACGTTTTCCCAAAGCATATGTGTTGCTTATACGAGAGCTGTCTGGAAAGTATCCAGCCATGTAATATGAAAAATAGAGGCATTTATGGCTGGAATTTTTACGACAGCCCTCATTTGTTTATTATGTCTGTCCTCCCATTCTCTTAGTACAGTTGGTTATTCCCTTGCTTACCTCACTGAAGTCCTTACTGGAAGAGGCCTTTGATGCTCTTCACCCCTGGACTGCCCAGGGACCCAAAAGAAGATGGGATGATGAGCTGTCAGAAGACCTGTGTTTTACTCTTGTTCTGTTAATAAGTTAGCTGCATCTGATCGCAGAAAAGTCACATTACCAGTCTGAATCTTAGTGTCCTCAACTTTAAAATATCTTTACAGTAAAGGAATGAGATGGACTAGGCCCCTTCAAGCTCTGGCATTTGATACCCTTAACTGACATCTGCAACCAGAAATAGTGCTAGCAAAAGGGAAAAATGCTTACTATCTCATTTATTGTTTTTGTCTGTGACAAAAATCACATTGTAATCAGTAAAAATTAGATACATTTAACTTTCTTATTTGTACTTGTGTATTTCCTATATTCGCATCATCAACACAAAGTATTTCTTAGAGAGGGCTACTTTTACAAGCAGCTTAGCAAAGTCACACTACTATGACTTGATTTTCTTTGTTTTTTCAAAAGGTGACTTTTCCTGACTCTACACCCCAAGTCCAGATGTTTCTAAACTCCACACTGGTGAATTACTCTGTAATCACTTCCAACTATCACCAATATTACTGAGACTACTGCTAATCATATTCTAAATAATAATTGTGATAAATAATTCTATGATACTTTAAAGTTAATCTTGATCTTTCACATGTATCTTATTTGATTCTTAGAATAATTATGTTACACAGATACAGTAGATAATATTACTTTCTTGACTTCATAGCCTAAAAACCTTCATCTAGAGAAATTACGACTTACTAAGGTTACAATGCTGTTAACTGGTGGCATTATACCCCAGGCTTTTTGTGCAACAGAAAAATGTTACTCCTTCATTAACAGTGGCAGTTAAATAGGATTGGACTGATAAAGATTCAGGGGACCAATGACAATGCTCACGCAAAGGACACAATATTGTGACAGCATTAATGTGGGGATCTATGCCACAGGCAGGCGTCTAAAGAAGGCAGGCTCGTGTTCCCATTGTCCCCACTCTGTAAGGACTGTGGCTGAACACACTTTCTCTCTCCAATGACACATGCTCAGAACAATTTGGAACCAGAAAACCCAAAATGAAATCTCAATTGAGGTTTTTCATATTTTGCTGATCACCTGGGCATTCATTCCTACTATATAACCAGCCCAATAGCAGGGCCCTTCTAAAGTCTCATTAAAACCAGGGGTAAATCATTAATTTAACTGTTACCAACTGCTGACAGACCAGCACGAACTGTGCCAAAACTCCTTGAAGAACACCAGAAATCAGTGTGTTTCATGCATCTACCAGGTTAGTGCCAAGCAGAAATGTTCACAAAACAGAGGAGGTTAATTTCACGCCTGCTAGAGTTAACCCTCACGGCACACCTCCCTCTGTTTTATTTTCCACCTAGAGAGTAAAACGAATGCCGACTGTCTTTGAAGATGAGAGCATCCTGCATCCTATCTTTCTGTGGCTGAAGTGTGTAGACTTAGAAAAGGATATACTCCTGTTGCTAAGTGGGATAGGAGGACCATAAACAAGTACTATTCCAAAGTCTCTGGAGGTTTGGCATGTTATCCAATTGTTATGTTCAGGCAGAGCACTGTGATTGGACACATGGTTGTATCTGAGGGTCTGACCAGTAATGGTCCCTGTTCCTCGAGGAGCTGGGGAGCTGTTTTATGGCCCATCTCATCTACCAGCTCAATAATCCCCACTCTCCACTTTATGTTCCCCTCAATCTTTCAGACTCACCTTTATCAGCTCATCTTGGCTTGTTGGTAAGAATTACTAATTTGCTATAAGATTCCAGTCCCTGGAACCTGGCTTTGCTCATTAAGCTTTCAAGTGGCAGGAGAATTAAAGGACTATCATTTTAGGTTTCTCCTGAGCTCCCCCAGCATTGAGTCTCACTCCAGATGCTCTAGAGTTGGAATAAGGCAGAATCTCAACTTCCAAACTCAGTTCAGCTTCAGGGATCAGGCACTTCCTTTGAAGACTGACCCCACAGCATTGTGATTACAAGTGGGAACCCAATAATAACTCAGAATGTATTTATAAAAAGTTGTGTATTTAATCTCACATGTTTCAACTTCAGTCACCTTCAAAGTACTCTCTGTTCAATGCAATAGACCTATCAAGATGCTTTTTCCACTGCTCAAAACAGTTCTAGATCTTGTTGATTGTGATGCCTTTTAGTGCTTCTGCTTTCTGTTTCACCTCTTCAATATACATTTCCCTTTGAGGACTTTTCTCATCTGGAGAAACAAACAAACAAACAAAAAACTTGCTTAGGGCAAGATCTGGTGTATAGGGAGGATGGGGCATGAGAGTCATGCTGTTTTGGTCAAAACCTGCTGAACGCTCAGCACAGTGTGGGCAGGTATGTTGTCATGGTGACAGAACCTGTCATAGGTTTGCCACAACTCAGGACATTATTCCACATGCAGCTTCTCACAACAAAGCCAGCTGGTACATTGAGTCCAGTGCAGATGGGTTCCTAGAACACTCACCTAGCAGGGGCATGCCCTCCAGAAAATAATCCCAGTTTTTGGGAGGTCCCCCCTCATATTTTTAAATCGGAAAGTGTGATGCCTCCATCATTGTTGTTCTTGCTCAAAATTGCTTTGGTTATTTGAAATCCTTTTAGATTCTATATGAATTTTAGGATTTATTTTTATTTCTATAAAAAAATGCTATTGGAGTTTTCATAGGGGTTACATTGAAACCACAGATTACTGTGGGTAGTATGAACATTTTAACAATGTTTATTCTTCCAGTCCATGAACACGGAATGTCTCTGTATTTGTATCCTTTTAAATGTCTTTTATCAATGTGTTAGAGTTTTCAGTGTACAAGTCTTTCACCTCCTTGGTTAAATTCATTCCTAAAATTCCCACTTCTGGGAATATAGCCAAAGAAATTGAAATTGGGATTGCAAAAAGAAATCTTCATTTCCATGTTCACTGCAACATTATTCACAAAAGCCAAGACATGAAGCAATTTAAGTATCTATTTCTGCGAATAAACAAAATGTGGCATGAGAGGGACCCCTGAAAAACTCCTCTGGATATTACAACAAATGAAACACCTATACCTCAACCAAGGACCCTCTACACAATGCACAATCACAGTTAAGAAACCCATGTGTTGCATTAAGGTACCTGCCAGTGGGCAGAGGGTTAAACAAAGGAGAAATAGAAGAAGAGTGGGGATGCAGCTGCACAGGTTCTGGCTTGGAACTCTACCACTGGGGGAGGGAGGAGGAAGTAGGTGGCGGGAGAGTGCTCTGGACCTCACTTGGTCTGCAGGACAGAGAAAAAGGGGCGCAGAGTGGGGGAGCAGCCATGAGAAACCACACCCACCTCACTTTGGTCCCAGGAGGTGCAGATCCTCCACAAACCATGACAGCCGTACTTCACTCTGGTTCCCAGAAGAGGCGGAAAGACTGGGCAGTCAGAAGTTGCAGTGTGAATGGTCTGACCAGGAAGGAGAAGGAGAGAGGACTGCATGTGTGTTTCTCAGCCCACAACAAGCACAATTGAAAGACCAGCAAACAGGACTGACCTTAAAGCTCAGGGCAGAATCCACATGCAAGGCAAATGGAGAACAGAAAGGTGCAATCACACCAACCTCCCTGCACAACCCCTGGAGTCACAGGAAGCAAACAAAGCCACAAATGCCTCTCCCTCACAGACCTCTGCCTACCCAATATCAGCAGCAAACACCAAAGAAATTACAGCTCAGATGGTCCAGAGAGGCTGCAACTATGAGAAACCAAAGAATTAAAGAGATCAGACCCATCAGAAACAGAGCTCAAAGCAACAATTACAAAAATGCTTAAGGAACTGAATGATAATTTCAACAGAAAGATAGCAAGCATTAAAGAAGACTTACAAACAATTATAAAGGACCAGAAAGAGAGATAATGACCACATTAACTCAAATGAAGAACAGAATAAAAGTCACTAAACTAGATACAATAGAAGTGCAAAGCAGTGATTTGCAGGAAAAGCGAGCAGAAAACACCCAACCAGATCAATTAAAAAATTATTTCCAAAAAAGGAAGATAGATTGAGATTTCTCTGGGACTATGTCAAATGTAATAATATCAGAATAATAGGGATGCTAGAGGCACAGAGGAAAAGCAAGGGATCAAGAAATTATTTGAAGAAATAATGACTGAAAATTTTCCTACCCTGGTGAGGGAAATAGACATACAAGTCCAAGATGCACAGAGAATCCCAAACAAGATGATTCCCAAACAGGAATAAACTGAGTCACATCAGAATTAAAATGACAAAAGTTAAAGAAAAAGGGAAAATTCTAAAAACAGCAAGAGAAATGCAAGTAGTAACTTATAAAGGACACCCATTCAATTTTCAGCTGATTTCTCACCAGAAACTTTGCAGGCCACAAGGGATTGGCAGAAAATATTCAATGTGATGAAAACCAAGGATCTACAACCAAAAATAATGTATCCAGCAAGGCCAGCATTCAAAATTGAAGGACAGATAAAGAGCTTCTTAGATAGGAAAAAGCTAAAGGAATTTATCACCACCAAACCAGTACTACTAAGAATGTTATAAGGACTTTTTTAAGATGGAAGGAGGGATGAGAGAGTGAGTAAAATAAGGGAAAGGGATGGAGAAATTCAGTATAATTACTAACAGAAAATTGGAAGCAACGATGAAACAAATTTCATGGACACAATCAATAATTCAGTAGTTACCTGAGGATAAGGAATATATGGTGAGGGAAAGAGAACTGACTCCGGGTGATGAACACATAATACAACACATAGATGATGTAATGTGGAATTGTACACCTGGGACCTATGTAATTTTTACTAATCAATGTCACCCCAATAAATTTTTAAAATAATAAAAATAAAACATAAAAAGAACATCTACCACTGATGGATAAAGAAAATGTGCATTTGCATACAATGGAATATTATTCAGCCTTAAAGATGAAAGGAATCCTACCATATGTGACAATGTGGATAAATGTGGAGGACATTTGGCCAAGCGAAATAGCCAGACAAAGAAAAACAAACACTACATGATTCCACTTACATAAGCAATTTTAAAAAGTCAAATTCAAAAAAGCAGACAATAGAATGGTGGTTGCTAGGGTGTTGGGGGAGAGAAAAAAATGGAGAAGCATTAGTCAAAGGGTGCAAAGTTTTATTTTTGCAAGAGGTAAGTCCTAGAGACCTACTGGACAGCACAGTGCTCATAGTTGACAATATTGCATTGCACGCTTCACAATTGGCTTAGATGGTAGACCTTATGTTAAGTGTCGCTATCAGAAAAATAAAAAGAATAAGTGAGGAGGGGGGGAGGAAACCTTCGGAAGTGATGGATCTGTATATGGCCCTGGTAGTAGTGATGATCTCATGGTGTATTATCCCCAATAAGTTTACCTCAATAAAGCAATAAAGGGTTCTTTTGGGGGTGGGGAGGGAAAGGCCGATGCCACTATCAAGCTTAAGTAATGCCCACAATGACCACTAGGTAGTACCAGTGAGTCAAAGGCATATGAGGGGGCAGAAAACAATTGGAAAGAAATGAGAAGAAAATGAGGATTGAATATAATCAATATCCATAATAACAGCCCTGTATGAGAAGAGCATCAGCCTGGTAGCGGTGGCGGAAACGTGCCCTCTGATCTCACATTATGATATACCTATAAATGTCCTCCTAAGTTAGCTTTCCGTGCCCTCCATTTAATGTCTTAATATCCCTGAGGAGGAAATACATGTAGTCATCAGACAAATGATAAGACAATAATAATGACAGCAAATGAAATCATCAATATACATTTCTAAATACAAGTCACTATCCTATCTGTTCTACCACTGTATAAATTTCAACTATGCCTCATCTGAACTCTATCATGTTCATGTGAGTCAACCTTGAAATCAGATATTATTTCCTACCCTTGCCCTTGGATAGTAAAGAAGGCTGAAGCTCAGAGATAAAAGTCCCCACAATCAGAGCACTAGCTGAGCTGGGATTCAAATCTACACCTTCCTGGCTTCAAAGGCTTCTGTCTTCAAATTAAACTATGAACCTTGTACACAGGGTCCCTGAATCCTGACTAACTTTATGTACAGTTTCCTAGGGCACCAACAAGAGAAAAAGACTCCTTTATTTCTGGAAAGGTGCCTCGGTTCATATTTCATCCAAACTTCTCTTCTGGCAGGAAATGAGTAATGTGGCCAAGACCTCCCAGCAAGTCAGACACAGAGCTGAGTGAGAATTCAGGTCTTTGAGACATAAGGAGACAGTTGCTGAGAACTTTTTGGAAAGATCTTTTTTTTCCACAGGAAGTACTGGGAGAGACACCCTCCCCTTTAAATAGCAGAACGTGAGATACAAAGGTCTAGAACTGCCACTACTGGTGTTGCTTCCCCGAGGCAAAGACAGCCTGAGGCCACAGCTGCTCCAAAGAGGAAGCCACAGCAAGAGAACTGCACAGAAATTAGAGACCTATGACATGGTGAGTGTCTGGATCAAACCACGCCTGAACGCAGACCTACTTGAAGACTTCATACACAAGTTCCCTTAAGCTAGCTTGAGTTTTCTGTTAATCACAACCAAAGGCATCTTAACTGATACATATAAGTACTAGCATTTCCCCTAAGGATAAGAAAATGGGAACTTAAAGAATCCTCAATGTCATCTTATTTGTAAGAATAAGATTTGACCCAGAGCTCTCTGGGCCCCAAATGATTAGCTCTTAATCACAAATTACAGCCTTCACGTGCTGACATCCCAAAGGGAATGAAATGCCTCTTTCCCTCTAGCTTTAGCAGGAAGCTGCTGCTTCGTCCTTTCTTTTAATCTTTGTACTGTCAATGGAGCCTCCTTTAAATAACTCATCTAGTCACACTCACAGGACTATGATGTCACTAGACAGAAACTCGAACTCAGAGGAACAAATGAGATTGCTCTACTTGATTTCAGAGGTGAGATATTGGAATGACTCTGACCCAGTCCTTGATCAAGTGTCTTCCCTACAGATTTTGTATTGTTTCCTCTGCCTAGATGCAATCATTTCTAGATCTCCAGTGACAACCCAGAAAAATGTGTCTAGTCACTGATGGACATCACCAGGAAAAGCAGAGGCAAAGCAAACATTGTGACAATGTGGCCTTGGAAACACACTGCTCAGAGCCCACCTGCCAAGATAGTGAGAGGTTGATTACAAACAAGCCTACAGTGTCATCAAAAGACCTGTGTGATGTTATTTTGGAACTTCTCTGTCTCCAGGCACAGATTCCACCTGGAGAAGGAAAAAGGTTCCCAAGTGTCCCCACCCTCAACGATACTCAAATTGCTCATTGCCCTCTTAACCAAACTTACAAAATTACCCTTTTCTAAAGTAAAATAGCAGGATTTAATCATCCTTACAAAAAAAAAAAAAAAAGTCCCATGGAGGGAGAGGGGGTGAAGAGGAAACTCTTCAAAATACTTTCCACCAAAAAGAGATCCACCAAAAAGACTTTCCAAAAATGTCTTCTCACACAGTAAGATGACTATGCCTCTTGGAAGCTAAACTCTTTCGTCTCTGTGATGGAAATATTCTGTCTCTCAAATTTGTTATTCAAACTACTTTTTTTTTTCACCATCACTCTGACCTTTTCTCTCTTTCTTCAAACACGTCTGCACCTCCATGGCCCCCTCCTGTACATGGCCCCTCCGCTAATGGAATCTGAAAGGTATACCCCAACAGCTGGGCTTTTGATGTGGGTTTTGCTACATGATTTTCTTACTGATTATTCAAAATAATTTCAACTACTTATTTCAATCATGGTATTTGGTTTGCTGTTTGTACTTGAGGTTGCTCCCTGGCGAGATGAGTTTCTGCATTTTCCCACCCTATGAGAATGGGTCACAGGAAGGGAGAGGATGGGCTAGGAAACCCTGCTGAGGCCTGAGTGGAAGAAGATGAAAGATAAAGCTCTAAATGGTGCCAATGCCACTTCTGTCAGGAGAGAAAAAGAGTGCCTTTTGAGAAGTTTAGACATGGCTCGAGGGGTAAATCTGAATGTCTACAAATCATAACTTAATCCTCACAGGGACTGAGGGCTACTCTATGAAGAACAGTTTTACAGGATGTTAAGAAGTTCAACTGTTGAACTACAGGCAAGTGAGTTGACTTGAACACTAGCCTTTGTGACACACACTGGAAGAAGATGGTGCCTTCTGGATGACCTTTAGGACGGTTCTGATCTTACCTCTCTCCAGGGCCCTACTCTGCTAAAGTAGCAACTGGTTTATGTTCTAGACCTGCTGCTCACGTGTCTCCCTGGAGGTACACAGAGGAGTCCATCAGGAGAGGTCACCGCTGTTGAGCCTCTAAGCCCCTAGAGCAGCCATGACAGTGTGATACTATGGAGACAGACTTCAACTAGAAGAGCGAGACAGGGTGGACAACTTCTTAGACTCGCAGTGTTAATGCTATGAGCAGCCTGGAAGTCACTTAGTTCAAACTACTTGTTTTCTAGTTAAAGACCCAGGGGGTAAAGTGACATATCAGGTCACAACCCTAGTATGTCAAAGATCAAGGAACAGAACCTAAAACAAAGTTTTCCCACAATGCTTTTCTTCCTTTCATCAATTTTAGCAAACTTCTAGAAATCAAATTACCAAATGCCAAAATCCCTGAATTTCAGTGCAGTGTGGGTATTTGCGGGTAGAGAAGCAGACTTCTCTCCTGGCCAATTGGAGGGTAGGAGGCAGGCAGCGAGTGGAATTAGATTAACTTTGCCTTAACAAGAGACAACCAAAATCTCTTTCTCTCATTAAAATCAGTGGTTCTCCAACTTAAAGATGCACTGGAACCATGTGGAAAGCTAGCTAAAATGCACAATCCTGGGTCCCACGGGGATTTTAGATTGAGTAGGCTGGGAGAGAGCCCAGGAAACTGCATTTGAAATAGATACCACAGATGGTCCTTGGTCTACACCTTGAAATAAGCCATTCTAGAAACCCCACCATCCCATAGATAATCACAAAACAGCTCCAAATGATCCGTGTGAATGATGGAATGGTAGTGAATTTTCAGCACAAATAAGGATTTCCTTTTCTTCTCCTCCCACTCCTCCTCTCACTATTACTTCTCCTCTCACCACCCTTTCTGCTTTCCCCTTTTCCCAGTTTCTTTCCCTTGTCTTTGCATGTTCAGTTATGAATCATAGAAAAGGGTAGCTAGTGGAAGAAAAGCCCTCATTGTCTTGACCTTCTGAGCACCAGACTGTCATTCGTAGGTGTCCTTAAATTTAAGGATTTTCCATGAGTCAGGTACTGACGCTACAACTTCTTTATCATGCAGACCCATGACTTCTCCTTTCTATTCTCATTGCTAAAATCCTTGGGAGCTCTACAAGGCAATAGATCGAGGTGATAGGAAAGAAAATTGATTCAGTCTAACCAATTATATATTACTTGGGTAAAGATTTATTGGAAGAACTAAAGCTAGAGAAAAAGAATATTAAAAACAAATTTGTTCACTAATTCTTTCATATATTCTAACATCAACAACTATATTTTATCTTCTTGTCAGGGCATGGCATAAAAATTAAATAAAACATAGTTTTCAATGTGGTTAAAGAATTGTTCAAGAAATAATTAAAAATTAAGAAATCAAAGAAAATCAAATAGAAGACTGAAAATGTTTTTATAAATAATATCAACTTTGTTTCTTATTATCTAAAAATGATGTATCTCCCTTCATTCACACATGCAGAGCAAATCTTTACTAAAGTCACCCAACCAATCTTAGATTGACTTTTACCAAGCTCCTGACAAAAACAAATGAAGATGGATTAGTTCACCTGTTTTCATTCCTCTGTCATTGTTTATCAACCTGGTGTCCTTCGATTCCCCAGGATCCCAGAGGTAACATAGAGGGGCTCCATAAAGTTGGATGGGAAGAAATGCATCTTGATTTTCATTAACTTTAAACTGGTATTTAACATATTCTTCTTTTATGAATGTAGAAAATAAACCACAGTAATATTAGCAGTATCTTTGTTAATCAAAATCACAGATACTTTACTTTTCTGATCACGTTACAGTTATACAAATATGTTTAGTGTTTACATTCACCACTATATTAACAACTCTGCTAGTTTGTAGGCCTGTAGATATATCTTGTTATTCAATGTGTTCACATATATTACTATATCATAATTTTTCATAGATATTCATATATGAGTGCTGTCAGGAAGAAATCCAGCCATAAATGTCTCTATTTTTCATATTACATGACTGGATACTTTTCCAGACATCCCTCATATATACTTTAATACAATTGATTTCTTTATAGTGCCATGTACTTTGTCTCGTGTATATAAAATACTATTTTAAAAAGAGGTCCATAGCGTAAGAAAGTTGAGAACTACAGCAATAAACTCTCAATACTCTAATGCTGTGTCAAATTAAATAATCTCTGAACAAAACATATTGGCTTAGGTCTCCATATTAATTCCTTCAATGAACACGACTTAATACTACGCCCTTGGATTTGGAGTAATCACTCATGTAAGAGATGACCTATAGGACATCTCTGCATGAGTGCCCATTGCTTTATTCATAATAAAGGAACCCCTGAAGTTAATTGTCTTATAAATTTAATGCCTAAAAGGTACTCTAAATAAATTTTTGTGATTCCTTTTATGAAATAACAAGAACTGTTTTTTCATTGTTATCATTGTTGTTGTTTTGCTGAGGCTGCCAGAAGATCAGAGCTAAAAATGTTGTCTGATTTTGCTGACAGTATCATCCCAATTTTGGCATAAAATTGTCTCTTTTCCTTAAAATAGTTTCTGTTATACTGTTTTAGCTGTCCTGTGCTATGGTTTTTTAAAAAACATTTTTTGACAGAACATTTTTTACAGTAGGAAGGGTGAGAATTATGAACATATTATTCTTAATGGCTTTGAAGAATATTCTGAGTGCTTCCATCTGTTACAGATATTGTCCAAGTTCTCTCCTATCCTGAAAAAAGGAAGATCCTTAACCCTACCAGACCTGAGGCCCTGAACCTGACTGTCCCCTATACCTGGGCTCCTGAGCATTAAAGAGAAAAAAACCAACATGATATAGAAAAATGTTAGTTACATGCAAACAAGTGGTTAGAATAAGATGGAACTTGGAGCCATTTTTTTCACGTACGAGGCCAAGTACCGAAAATGAGGTACGGTGGTATAGCAGCAGGTTCGGAAATGACTGAAAAATCGGTACAGCCGTCTGGTAGGGCTAATAGGGTCTTTACTTTTCCCCATCTCACTTCTAGAAGCATGCTGAGTCATCAGTGTTCATGAGCACTACTACTGCTCATCAACTGCTAGAAATGAAGGAGCATCTGAACAGGATGTCACAAGTCGTTATGGGGGCCCAGGGAGGTCCTGCCCACCACAGAAAGATTCCACTGGTCTTAATAGAAATAATCAACCCCCATGATAGTCCAGTGATTCAGTTCTCCCAAGCATTAATGAACAGCTATGCAAATATTTGTGAACTGCAGAAGGACTTTGCCTTTTAAGGAATTGCTCATGAAACTAGAATGTGATTTTTAAAATCAATGTAATGGTCACCCACCCACTTTCCTCCCCCTCCCATCCTAACTTGCATCCCCCCACAATCCAGTTTCACTCACCTCATGGAGCCTCCCAGAGATTTCCCAAGGCTTCCCGAGGCTTCCAGGAAAATAAAAGGAATAAACGTTCCAAGAGATGGTACAAACCCATGTAGGTCACTTCAAATCAGAAATGGGACTCCTTGAGACTTCACTTGTAGTAAGGCACCCACGGTCTCCACCCACGAAACGTGGATTTGGGCCTGACTCACTGCCAGTGAGAGGAAGTACTGGGTTTTTGTAGTAAGTGCCTAGTGAAGGATCAGGAGAGCTGAGCTGTGGACCTTCAGCTCTGCCTTTGACCTTCTGAAGACCTAGGCACATTTTACCCATCAGTTTCCCAACAGGTGCTTAAATGATGCAAAATACTCTGACATCTTAGGAGGAAAAACTAACCACAACCCATGCAAGAGCTCCTCTTACAACAGCAAAGAGTAAAAGTGGTTTTGTGCTTATGAAGCAGTGGTCAACTGAAAAAAAAAAAAAGACGGAGAAGGAGAAAAGGAAAAACCAACCAAAATGCTAAGGCTGAGGCTTAATTTCAAAACTGGCCTCGCATATCGAAGGGGAAGCTAGCATGTGATGGGGCTAAGGAGGCAGGCAGGGACCAGACCATACGGGGCAAGGCCATAGTCAAGGGTCTAGATTTTATCTGCAGAGCAACAGAACGTTATTGAAAGGTTAATACAGGGGATGATGTGATGTATGGTTTTAAAAGGACACTCGGCTGCTGACGTTAAAATAGAGGAGATGTGTTTCTCTCTTAAAAGCTTTTAACCTCTTTCAGATTGAATTGAGTTTTTCAATTGTATAAAGCAATTTTCCTGTCATATCCATCCCAAGACTTTCAGTCACAGGTGTAAAAGAAAGATAGCCCTCTCCTAAAAGAAATGGGTTTGCCTTTTTCTGATCATTTCAATCTTTAACCTAAAGGGAAAGTACTCAAATACTCTTGACTACAGAACAAAATTTTTATTAAGAAAATGCAGTCTCTACTGTTGAGATTGAAGTTTCAGGAGGAACATACAAAGAACAAGGATAAAGAATGGAGTTACCCCAATCAGACCATCTGCTGGGTCCATCCAGAACCGATGGGTATGGGTGTGGGAGGAAGGTTGGGTACAGACTTCAAGGCCAGGTTACCCTCTCAGGCATTTTACAGCTATCTTAAAGACAAATGCCTAGGTTAGCAGAAAAGAAAAAGGCAACGTTTTCATCTCTTCTCCCCCGCACCTCATAAAGAAGAGAGAGTTCAGACTGCAACACTGATACCCATCAGATTGGCAGCTGAGGAGTCCTCAGAGATATGATTATTTTCTGCACCAAGGACTCTGCAAACCTTCTCAAGGTGTCTAATCATGTCTCCTTGGAACAATAAACACCCCCGTGGGGTTGCCTGATTAAACAAAAAGTAAAAGTTGACAAATAAGAGGGAAAGAGTGAGATGCTTCAACACCTTCTATCTGCAGTGGAAATCAATGCTCAGCAAACACACGTGAGCTGGGGAAACACAGCAGAATGAGAGAGATCAAAAGAAAGAGCTCTAGCTATTCATTGTGTTTTCTGCCTGTCAGCTGAAGCAGGTGTCTTTTCACACAGAAACTGATGGAGCAGGGAATACCCATGGTGACCTCCGCCCCCTCCTCCCACTCGGAGAGAGCAGTTTTACTTGAGAAGAAACAGATTTTCCCAATGTCTTTCAAGTACTAAGTTGTTTTAAGAACAAAATAAATACAGATAAAAATAAGAGAACAACCATGCACTCTAATCAAGGTATAAACAGGAAAGTAAAAAGCAGACATGTCGGAGAGAATGACACATTTCGAACTTAATTCTATGCCTCTGATCAGGAATATTCTTTTCTCAAGAAGTCACCAAAGACCTTCATTCACTTGAATATGTCACTATCCAAGAGTTCTTCATGTCACATGAATTAAGCCCTAGTCACAGCACTTCCCACTCTTTAATCCCTTAAGTCTGATTTATTTATTGCTGAGAACTGTGGTCTTTTCCTCTCCCTCCTTTTCTCTTAAATACATAATTTAAAAGAAAAAATTAAATGTTTTGTCATAGTAAAGGATCTGAAGGATAATTCTTGGTTTCAACAGACTCTTGGAAGAGTACTGAGGCTCTTCTTAATTAAAACACAAAGTTTAAACTCAGCATACTTAAATTCAAGCTGAAAGGAGAGAATAAGTAAGTACTGCTTGTTTAGACTCCAAACCTACGTCTCTCCATAGTTTTCCAAAATAAAAATGAGATGGTATTTTTCAAGTTAATAGAGCAGCCAAATATTCAGGAAGACTTCATAGCCATTTCAGAAAAGCTGAAGGAGGCCAGTGTTGCAGGAGGTCATCTGGAGAAGGTCATCTAGAGGATACCACCCCACAATGATCTGTGAACTGGACCCAGGTAAAAAGAGGCTCCTCACCCCTCCCCTGTCCTTGGAATTTAGGTTCTGCCCACTGTTCCCACAGTGGGAACTTGTTCAAGGACACACCCTTGAGAGAGTAATATGTTATTGAGACCATCTGAACTGAGTACAGAAGTGAACCTCATGAAGACCTCCATAAAAATACTAAGATTCTGGATGGTGAGTGCAGAGATCTGCTCATCTAGCATCCACCCAGACAAACCTTGTATGTAAGTTCCCTTGCTTATTCAAGCTGCCACCTACTGATCTGGGGTGATCTGTCTTTTTCTTCAGTCTGCCCTCACCGTCCAGGTACGATGGCCAGTTTACAAACCAATAGTCAATTTCCAGCTCCAGAAGGTTTACTCAAAAGTGATTAAATTTGAGACCTGAGATGGCAGAGTAGGTAAACACTAGGCCTGCTTTGTTCCATGAACACATTAAAGTTATAGCTAAATTACAGAACAACCAATCTGCAGAAATATCTGGTCTAGCTGAACTGAAGTTTCATAACTAAGAAAACAAAGAAGAGGCCACATTAAGACTGAAAGGACAGGTGGAGACATGAAAAGGGATAACCCCAAACTTCCGTGTGGTATGTGAGAATCAGAAGGGATATCTCAGCTCCACAGGCTCCCCTCCGAGGAGTGAGAGACCCCAGCCCCACATCAGGCTCCTCAGCCCAGTATTGGTGTTGGGAAGAGGAGCCCCACAAGATCTGGCTGTAAAAACCACTGGGGAGTTCCAACTGTCTGGGTGGGATGGAAGGCTGTGTTGAAACATAGATGTCCTCTTGAAGCACCTGCACACAAACCCAGTCACTCACAGGTACTCACCTGGGCTCTAGCAGAAAGACTCAGCGGGTGTTAGAGGCATACAGGGGGAAGACTGAGGTGTGTGGCTTTAGGACAAGTGCTGGAGGAAAAGACGTCACTTTTCCTGAGTGAGGTTCACCTCCTGTACAGCGGCTGGTGGGCACCATCTTTCCTGTATTGTGCCCGACCCACACACAGCCAAACCTGAATCTGATTGGTCTTGGTGAGCTCCTCTCACTCCATCCTCCTGACTCACTGGGACCCTTCCCCACCCAACACAAGAAGCACTTTCTCAGGTTAGCAACCAACCCAGCCCACATTGCAATCTTTCCTGGAAAACTATCAGAGAAGTCCACAGGCCCCAGGTAGGCAACAACTGGTCTCAGTGTGCTCTGAGAATTTTGCTGAGTAGCTCCAGGCATAGCACTACCACCAAACAAGAATCTATAGGAACTCCCAGTGCAGGTGACCAGAGAAACTGTGCTAGGGCCCCACAAAGCACCTACTACATAAGGCTATCCAGCAATCCTGGCAGATGTAGAAGATCTATCTAATACAAAGAATCAAACACACAGAGACATCCAAAATGAGGAAACAAAGATACATGTCCCAAATAAAAGAAGAGCAGAAAACCCAGAAAAATATCTAAATGAGTTGGAGGCAAACAGCCTATCGGAGACAGGGGCCAAACAATGGTTATAAGGATGTGCAAGGAACTTGGTGAAAATTTCAACAGAGATAGCAAACATAAAGAAGGACATACAAACCATTAAAAAGACCAGGTAGAAATAAAGAATACAATAATTGGAATGAAGAATAGAATAGAAGGAATCACCAGACTAGATGAAGCAGAGGATCAAATCAGTGCTTTGGAAGGAAAGGTAGCAGAAAACACTCAATCAGAATAACAAAAAGAAAAAAGAATACAAAAAAAAAAGAAGATAGTTGAAGAGTCCTCTGGGACAATATCAAGCATAAAACCATTTGCTTCATAGGGGTACCAGAAGGAGAAGAAAGACAGCAATGAATTGAAAACCTACTTGAAGCAATAATGACTGAAAATTTCCCTCACCTGGTGGAAGAAATAGACATGCAAGCCCAGAAAGCATAGAGAGTCTCAAACAAGATGAAGCCAAACAGGCCCACACCAAGACACATCATAATTAAATAGAAAAGTTAAAGACAAAGAAAGAATCCTAAAAGCAGCAAGAGAAAGGCAACTAGCACCCATAAGACTGTCAGCTGATTTCTCAACAGAAACTTTGCAGACCAGAAGGGACTGACAGAAAATATTCAATGTTATGAAATCCAAGGATCTACAACCAAGATTACTGTATCCAGCAAGATTATCATTCAAAATTGAAGGACAGATAAAGAACTTCCATTACAAATTAAAGCTAAAGGAGTTCATCACCGCCAAACCAGTATTACAAGGACTATTAGAGGCACTTCTTCAAGATGGGGATGCGGGGGAGAGCAAAAAGCAAAATTATGAATAATGAAATGGCAATAGCTACATATCAACAATTACCTTCAATATAAATAGAATTAAACCTCCAATAAAAAGACATGGATGGTATTGTACTGAGTGGAGTGTAAGACAGAGAAAAACAGATGCAAGTTTATTTCACTTATAGGTAAAATCTGAAGAAGAAAATAAACAAATAAAATGGACAAATTCATAAACACAGAAAACATTTGGATTGTTGCTAGATAGGAGGAGGGCTGGGGGAGTAAATGAAATAAGAGAAGGGATTAAGAAGTACAAATTGCTTGTTACTAAGTAATAGTTATGGGCATGTAGGGTATAGCATAAGGAATATAGTCAATAATAGCACAGTAACTATGAATGGTGTCAGGTGGGTACTAGATTTGTTGGATGATGGGAGGAGGGCTGAAGGAGTGGGTGAAAAGGCGTAAATCATTAAGAAATACAAATTCATAGTTATAAAATAGTCATGGAGACATGAAGTACAGCATAGGGCATACAGCCAATAATATAATAACTATATATGGTGGCAAGTGGGTACCAGATGTATCAGAATGATGACTTTGTAAGTTATATAAATGTCTCATCACCATGTTGTATACCTGAGACTAATATAATATTGCATGTCAAATGTAATTGAAAAGTAAAAAAAATCATTATTAGAAGAAAAAAGCAAAAGGAAAAAAATAGAGGCATTTTTGGCTGGATTTTTTCTGGAGAGCCCTCATATATTGTACGTACAATGGGATAATACTCAGCAATTAGAAGAATGAACTATTAATATTTTTAAAGTGCTTAAATTTGAGTCCTTGGAAATGAGAATGTATGTAGCTTGAGAGACAATTTTGCTCTCACTCTCATTTTTTTTCATTCTTTTTATTCATTTATTTTTTACGAGGCCAGAGAAGCCCTCACTGAACTGAGAAAATGATGATCAACACTCTATTTCTAAGGAAAGAGCACCTCTTAAGTGTTCATGGAATACTGGGGTCTTGGAAACCATTGCTAGGTTAGTGGTACCAGGGGGCACGGGCGCCAGTGACCTCCACTTGAGGTCACTTCAGTTCTGGAAGACCTAAGTTTGGGTTCTTTATAAGGTGTTTATGGCTGTGGTCACTTCCTTCTCAGCCTGGCTGGGCAGCAAGGCAAACTCAGGGACTTATCTGATGGCCACATAGGGCAAGTGACTGTTGAAGAAGCCAACGAGGTAGGGAGCAGACTACAGAGGTCCAGCAGGACCCCATTGGTGTAAAATCAATACTGACCTGGAAGTCTGCCCTAACTTTGAGCTTTCTGCTGTATGAGAATTACAAACTTTATTTCAAAGGCACATCGAGTCCGGGAATTTGGCTACTTGCTGGCAAAACCATTCTGAGACAGGGCGTCAGGATTAAGTAGAAATTGTTTCCTGATCAATACATTTTTCTACAGAGAGCATGAACTTGGCTATTTACATGCACCTCACACTGAACTCAGGGTCCTTCTCCCCATCCCAACCACCTGTTTCAACGTGCCAGGCACACCACCTGGCACTGGGATTACAATGGTGAAAGAAAGAGGATCTCTTCCTCATGGACAGGGAAGTCCAGTGGGCAAGACATGCACTAAATTCATAAACTTAAATCATTAAGAAATTTCTAGTGTGCAAATATTGGGGACTATGGAAGCTCATAAGTGGGGAACCCAACAGAATCTGGAGGATCAGAGAAAGCCTTCCTGAAGAAAGTGATTTTTAGGCTGAGTTCTAAATAGCGATGGGAGTTATTTAAACCAATGTGTGTGTCTGTAGCTGAGGAGGAGGGCAGGGGATGGAGTAAAGGTTGGTAGTTTCTAGTAAAGGGGACAGCCTGGAGGCAGCAGGAGACTATTTGTCATCTGCTATGTTCAAACACCTCCAGGTACTGCAGGAGCAGAGGGAGTGTGACATTCATGTAGGGCTGGAGGGGCAGCAGAGTCCTGGGAGCTGCACAGGTACCCGCAGGCCAGGTTGGTAGGAAGTCATATTAAGAATATGTGGTTAAAATCTAAGTCCATGAAAATCCATAGCAATGAAGAGAGTGGCACAACCATGTGTGTGATTTTAAAAGAATATTCCAGGAGCAGGGTGATGGATGAAGGTCAAATATGGATGAAGAGCAGGTAAAAGAGGACCATGGTGGGAAAGTATATGAGGGATGGAAAGCACTGAAGTGATAAACTTGATAATGGGTTAAATGTAGGGGTGAAAGAGAGGTAGTCTTTGCAAATGACCCCAAGATCTCTGACCTGGGCAAGCCAGTGGAGGGCAATGGTACTAAACTTCAGAACAAGGAAGGTGGAGCCATGGTAGGGCAGGGGGTGGGGGGACCATGAGTTCCGCTCACAAAATGTTCATTTTGAGGTGTAGCCATATATATATATATCTCCAAGATTTAAGTAGACTCAGATATCTGGGGACCTAGTTTACAACACTTAATTTGAGTACTTGTAAGTTAGTTCTATAAACAACTGAGCCTCCAAGACCAACACACACACACACACACACACACACACACACACACCTGACACTTGGGATTGTCCATCTGGCATAGAGACCCTAACCTCCCACTTGGGTGTGAGGACACCATAACATGTTGCACTTTACTCTTCTTTGCTGAAGGTCATCAAAATGACCACAATACAAGGAGTCTGTACTGCTGAGATGACTGCAGGTGGCCTCCAGTGACATCAAAAGTGAAAGTGAACCTTAAAAAAGGGTTCTATCCCAGTATCTGAGTTTTTCATGTTCAATAAAGGTTATTTCCCTCCATGAGAGTCAGGCCATCTTGACAACCATTATTTATTCTGTCCCAAAGGAGCAACGAAGGCCATTTCAGCACATGACCTTCCATTGGCCCTAATACTGAAATCCACACAGAGGAAAACAAATGACCAGAGAAAATCATGTGGATACTTCAAATATGGTCTTATGAGTGTCCATTGGCACAATTCAGCAACGTGATTGTATGCTCAGTTAAGGAAAACCTATTTTGTTTCTATTTGCTATTTTGTATATTCAATAACTATTAATCACTACATATGAGGTACAGGTACAAGCAAATGATCTGAACTATATTTTCCTTCAGAAGGAAAAGATTGAAAACAACCATCAGTTGTGTTAAAGTATTAAAAATTTCCTTTAATCAAACCATCTAAAGAGAGTGTTCTTTAATTATGACATGCATTATTTGAAATCTAATTTGATTTTTAAGGTGCCGGTGGTGAGAGGGAGGGAGGGAGGGAGGAAGGAAAGGAGGTTCTGGATTTTGGTTTTTTCTTTCTCCCTCTTGTTTTTCCTTTTGGACTAGATGAGGGGGCACTACATGAGTAGGTGGCTTCATGGGAGAAGAACTCTATCAACCAAAAACGAGCAAACAGATAAACTTTGGCATCTGTCCAATGGCTGTAACTATAGCATTATAAGACAGGGAAGGGTTATCTTTGTGGTGATTTCTCCCATATTCCTCACTGCTTTCCTCTTTTTGAATAATATCTTCCAATTATGGTCAATGGCACCAGAACATGTTGAGATGAAACATTCATCTGCCTAAATGCCTATTGAGGAGTTGAAGTTACCAAAAAGTAGCTCTGGTCTAACCCTCATCGACTTAACAGCGCTTGTTCGTTATGAAAATTCTTGAAACCTCAACCAAAGCCTATCTTCCAACAAGACCACAGCACCCTGGCAGGAAATACTTCTTCACAGGAGGGGGCTCACTCAAAAGCAGTTTTCTCTTCTTTTTTTCTGGAAAGAAAGGGGCATTTGGCCACTCAGAATGAGAGTTCACACAGGTAAGTGAGGAGAAAACCAAGCGGTCGTAAACTGGAGGATTGGTTTTGACAACTGGAGCATCCCAAGGTTAGGTAAGCAAAGGATAGTGGCCTGAAATGAAGTCCCAGATGGTACCTGAGAGGTCACTTGGAAAGGGCCAGGGTAAGGGACATGCAGAGATTGCAAAGAGGATGCCATCGAGGTTTGAAAAGTGGTAGTGGAGGGGCAAAGCCAAGGTCCTCTCTTTGCACATTTCACTCTGGACATCATGCTCACGTTCCATTCCTTCAGCACCCCTTCCACACAAGCGTGTGTGCACATGCACGTGTCTTATTCCTGCAGATTATGCTAGGAAACAAGCATTTTGCCTACAAAACACCTGGGTAAGCCAGCAAACTCCTCTTGGGCTCCTTCTCCTTATGCAAGGTATAAAAGTATGGAAGTGAGAGTAAGTGCATCTTTTGCATATCCCATGGGTGTCTTAATTAACACGGGCATTTACACATTTGCCCCACCTACAAAATTTCCTCCCTTCTGCACACACAGAAACCAGTAAGACAGAGCCTGGGCCCAAGGAGCACACTGAAAAGTCCAGACAGACAGCAGGGTCTGACCCTGTCCATCCGGGCAGCACATCACACGCTGTTTCTCTCTGCACAACTCTGGATGTGCCCTCTCTGTAAGTACCACCCACCACAGAAAACAGGTGAGGGTGTCAGGCTTTAAGAAGATGAATACTTGCTTAGTTTTGTTTCTTCTTAGTGACTCAAAATTAAAGGTTCCTTGAGGAGGGATGTCACAACTATTGACAAAAATGAGATCTTAAAAGGATTTTTAGCTCCTACCTGTTAACCTGTTTCCTAAACTTCCACTAGCAAAGAAACACCTGCTCAGCCTTAGTGAGAGAAGGAATGATTATGGTCCTTGCACATACCAAGATCATTATCCTTCCTTGCCTCTGGGCATGTCTCTCTGCCAGGTCCACCAGTACATCTCTCAAGGGATGTGAATCCAGTTCTTGACCTCTACTTACTCTAGAAATGGCTTTTGCCACCTCGTCCCTAAGAATTTCCCCCTCCTGTAATTCAGATCTGGAATTTTTACTCAGCATTTAGCAAGCCTGGGACTGTGCTGGTTCTAACCCTTTTGTGGTTAACTAACCTTTTATGTAAAGATCCTGTCTTACCAACGCACTGAGGACTAAAGGGCACACCACTTAGCACCTTACTGATTGTTCCAATAAGGACCTTTGGTAATATTTAGAAATAGATGTCACTATAAGGAGGACCTTTAGAGCTTACCAAATCCAGTCATTTCATTTCATTAAAAAAAAAAGTGAAAGTGGGATGATTTGCCCAAGGTCACAGTGTCAACCAGAACTTAATCTAAAGACTCATCCCCTCCACCACCAATCCTTGTCTCTATTTAAAAAAAATTGAATGAATTTATTCCTTGTCTATCCTTTGCCCCATTACAAAGAACAACTAATCTAGAATGCAGATATAAAGAAAGCTATGATTGAATTCATTCAGAATCCCACGTTTGTAAAAGGCAACTAGTTGACCATAAATTCCAAATAAATTTGGGAAAGGACGAGGTGCCATTATATCAAATAACCAGGACAATTTAAGGGAAGAGGTCCAGATGAGGGGCTCACCTCCACCAATCAGAAGCAGTCATCTTGAATTGATTGTGTCTTGTCATATAGTTAATCCATTTACAAAAAAAAGAATGACTTCTATACTATACCATTTTCATTATTTTTGATCAAGTCAACATTTAAAGGTGCTTTAATACTCCTTGGAGGCATGCAGAGGTGGTGAAGTGTGGGTAGGGAATATTGTTTTAGTGTTTGGAATTACACACTGATGTCTCAGTAAAATGATTCACATATCACCTATGCTACCTATTATTTTTCTGCTAGCAAGCAAACTTCTTTAGTTTCCATACTCACCTTTATTCTTCATCTTACACTATTGGTTTCTTTTCCACTTCTCTCTCAAATTTTCTCACATGGTCCAGTCCCTTGATAATATGCTATATTTTACAAGAGTCCCAAATGGGTCTCTATATACTATCTCTAATTTATCTTCTCTTAATCTTCCTTAAACTCATTCTAGTTAGAATCTGTCCTCATCACTCCACCAAACCTGCTCTCATCAGTGTCACCAACGATCCCCACTTTGCTGGCTCCTTGGATCAATTCTCAGAAATTCCCAGATCTCATCACACATGACTTACCTGAGCATTTCACATAGATCATTCCCTATTCCTTGCTCCATTTTCTTTACCTGGTTGCTACAACCCCACATTCTCTGTTTTCCTCTGACATCACAGGTCACTCCTTCTCCATCTCCTTTGCTGGGCCTGCCTTCTTCCTCACCTCTTAATGCTGGAGCCTCCCCAGACTCAGTCCTTGGTCCTCCATCAACATTCATTCAACCAGGCTCATGACTCGAAGTGACTCCCAAATTTCTATATCCAGCCCAGACTTCTCTCCTGAACTTTAGAACCATGTACTCAGAATGGCCTACTTCACATTTTGACTCAGAAAACCAACAGAAACAACTCTCATCTTCTATTCCAAACCTGAACTCCTGAGCTTTATCCTCAGACATCTCCCCCTTAGCTAATGTGCCTCTATACCTCCAGCTGTTCAGGTCAAAAATTTTGGAAGCATTTATGACCCCCCTTGTCACACAATGCAAACCCTACCAGTCCAGGATCTGACTATCTCTCACCACCTTTACTCCTATCACCCTTGTCCTGGACACATCATCTGTCATTAGGACTATTGACATAGCTCCTCAGTGGTTGCTCTGCTTTTTCCTCTGCCCAACCATTGTCTATTCACAACACAAAAGCCAGTAGGATACTTTTAAAGCATGAATCAGAACATATCACCTCTATGATCAAAACCCTACAAAGTCTTCCTATTCACTCAGAGTAAAAGTCAAAGTCCTTACGATGCCCCACGAAGTCCTACTAAATAATCCTTCACCTACTCCCTTACCTCTCTGACCTCACTTCCTGTGACTCTACTCATTCCTTAGTTCACCCTAGACACACTCACCTATTGGTTGTCCCTGGACTATTCCAGCTGGTCCTTTGCACCAGCTGTCACATCTGCCCTGCAATGCACAAGCCCTCCAAATCTGCCTGGTTCACTTTCTTGCTCCCCGGAAGTCTCTGTCCAAATGTTGCTTTTTCAATGAGATTCACTCTGAACATCCTATTAATACTATAACCTCCATTCTACCTCATACACCTACCTGGGCCTACATCTCCTTTTGTCTTAGCCATTATCACCTTTTAACATATAATATACTTATTTATTCAACCAATTTTTTTCTGTCTTCACCAGCTGAAGTAAATTGTCTTTGAGGATAGGGGTCCTCTTTGTTCACCAAAGTATCCCAAGTGCCTAGAATGGTGCTTTTATGTGTATATTGAAAAAATGAATGGATGACTGCATTTAGAAACCCACTCAATTCCAGAGCAATAGGGACCAGTCTATTGCATATTGCCCTATATGAGAAAATACAAATCCAAAAGAGACTTGATTATTAATCAAAGTAGAGCCTCCCCCATGGGAAATAGAAGAAAACCCAGCTATTCTACATTCCACACCTTCTTCAGAACCTTGCTGCCCCAAGTGTGGCCCTCACAAGCTACATCAATTTGCTGGGAGCTTGTTAGAAATGCAGAATCTCAGGCCTATCCCTGAATCAGAAGCTGCATTTTTTAATAAGACCCCAAGGTAAATCTTATGCACAGAAATATTTGAGGTGCATTGCCTGGAACTCTCCACTGAATGCAAGACTGTTTGTATCATAAATTGTGAGCAAGGGAAATTTGAAGAGTAGAAAGGAGATCATTAAGCTCACTATTCATTTTGCTAATGAACAAAGAATATTATTTGGTGCCATGAATAATAATAGAAATTTTAGTAGAAGATTCTAGATCAATGTCTTAGAGCATTTAAACATTCACAGAAATCAAGGCTGATATGAAATAAAAATAAAAATCATTTGCTAACACTATGAAATCCTATATATTCAAGGAGGAACACTTACAAGTACAATATACTTAAGAGTATAGGTTCTTAGTTCAGACTTCTTCATTTTTGAGCTGTCACTCTATCTTAGTTGTGTTTCCTGAGCCAATTTTCTTGGCCTCACTTAAGTTTCAGTTTTCTTTTCTTTGAAATAGGAATAACAGTACTTGCCTCATAAATTTATTATGAGAACTAAATGAGGTAACGTTGATAGAGAAATAATCATATATAGCAGTTGTAAAAAATTGCAGTTATAAGATGAATAATATTTAGAAACCTAATATGCAGCACGTTGACCTAGTTAATAATTTATTGTGTACTTGGAATTTGCTAAGAGAGTAGATCTTAAGTGCTCTCGCCACAAAAATATGAAAATAAAAAATGAGCATAATGCCAAGGAGCATAATGCCAAGAATATAATAAGCACTCAATAAATATTAGCTTTTGTTACAATATGATAATAATGTATTATCATTATTTCAATCAACATTTAACTAATTAACAAGCATTTTAATAATAGAGTACAATAATAGAGACAATCTGGATGAAGTATGAGGACCCTACTGAGATAAGCTGGTGAAACAAGGCATCTCTGAGGCGGGGATGTGTACATGACAACTCATAATGAGAATGAGAAATGGCCAGTCACGTGATGAGTGACAGACTCAAGTTGGGGAAAGCAACAGCAGATCAGGATAGGGTCAGATCACACAGGGCTTCAGAGTCCAGAAGACAGGGGTGGATTTTATTCCAAATCAATGGAAAGCTCTTGGAATGTTTTAGACAAGGGAGCAAATTAAACATAAGTATTTGCTGGGGCTCCACTAGGGGCCAAGGTCTAGGAAAAGTCCCTGGGATATACAAAGATGGATCAAACATGGTGTCAGCTTCTAAGTAATTGTCATTGGAATAGTCTGACTTGAGACTTAATGCCAAAGTGAAAGAGTTCTCCTCCCAGGCCCTCCCACCCTCCATTCTGCTGCCTGAGCACATCCTCGCTGAACACTTGCAGGGCCCCAGCACGCATGTCAGCTCCCTTGCGGAACTTGTGTCATCTGTCCCCTGTGCTCATGGCTCCTCCTCTGGTCTCTCAGACACATAGCACATACATACCTGTGGACTTGAGCCACTCTCATGCCACTCTAATGAGCTGCATTCCCTTCTATGCTTAGTTAAGGCTAAACCTACCCTTTTCATCTTTGAAGCCTTCCCACTTATTATAATGTTGGCACATTGAGACTGGGGTTGTTCTTGAGGGAAATTCTTTTAGTGACAATCCCTTGCAAGAGAAAAATCTCAATTTGAAACACACTTTACTAATATGTAGACATGTATTATACTCACCTCATGTAACTTTTTTTTTCTAACTTCAGCCCAGGATTGTTCCGTAGAAACCATATAAACATTTAACCATCACCAGTGTTTTAAGTGTATTGTTCTTAGTTTCTCCTCCCCATGGTCCTTGTGGTGTTTCTCGTCTTACAGAAGGGGAAACTGAAGCACAGGAAGAACAGGCCACGCGATGAGTCAGTGATCAAACCAGCTTGTCCTGTGAGTGTGCACCCAGGAGGCATCTCTGAGGCAGCCACATTCACTCTGCCGTCACCCTCTCTTCTCTGCATCCGGCTCTCTCCCTCTCTCTCTCTCCCCCCCCC
>PVJL010000533.1:0-306090 GCA_004026885.1 Lyroderma lyra | reverse complement strand
TGCATCCATCTCATCCCTTGTCCCATCAGTCTAAGGTGCTAGGTCAATGTCCTTGGCCAACTCCAGAAAAGCCAGCCACCCCGCCCCAGACCCTTCACCTGGACAAAACCTCCTGTGCCGGCCCCTCCTTTTCTTCACTCAGAGCTGCACTCCTCCCTGTCGCCCTTGTCTCCCTGCCACCCCTATGTCTCCCTGGTCACAGATGCGAATAGGAATCTTCCAGCCCCGCCTTTCTTGCTCTTGAAGTCCTGCTCTTTGAAACAACTATAGGACCTCAAGATGACAAAGAAACAAAAGGTCATCCGATCCTACCCATTACGGTACTTTCCAAAGTACACTTGACCCTCAAACAACATGGAGGTTAGCGGTGCTGATCCTTGTGCAGTAGAAAATCTATGTATAATTTTTGACTCCCAAAAACTCAACTGCTAATAACCTACAGCTGATTGGAAGACTTACTGATAACATAAACAGCTGCTTAACATGTATTTTGTGTTACATGTATCATATACTGTATTTCTACAATAAAGTAAGCTAGAGAAGAGAAATGTGATTAAGGAAATTATAAGGATGAGAAATTTACAGTACTGTATTAAGTTTATCAATATCATAAATTTGTGTTGTCTGACACAAAACACTGCAATATTATACATATAACTACCAATAGACATAAAAAGTGCATAGATGATGTGAAAAACAAATTCCTATTTATTCACAGGTGTGATGATTCATGCTCTGACAACAAAGAACCAGCAAGATGACTGCATTCTAGCCTAGTATAATTGATACAATTGCTTCATGGTAGTAAGAAAATCTCCAAAAATGTTTGCCAATGTATTTATTGAAAAACATCCATGTATAAGTGGACCTGCATGTAGTATTATCATGGTTCAAACACACTGTTCAAAGGTCAACTTTAATAGTAACTAACCTGATTAAGCAATTTGCACTAATGAGAGGTTAAGGGAAAAGAAGAAAGGCTAACACAGAGCCAAAATTACATTCCTTTCAACACCCGGTGTAACTCAATGGCTACATCTGCTTGGTCCTGACCATCACGCTGGCATGTTCACTAGAAGAGTTGGAACTCATCTCTACCAAAACTGTTCTTGGACACAAGAGGACATGTCCTTATCAATGAATCCATTCCATGAACATAGATCTTCGCTGGGGAAGATCCAGGTTTGGGTGACCAGAACCTTATACAACTTTTGTGGCTTCTTTTAGGCAAAACATTTACAAAACTACAAGTATAAAATTAAGTACAAAAGTGAACATTTTCTAGGAATGAGAAATCATAACAAATTGCACATTTTTAAAAAAGCGATAAATATCACAAATGTCACAAAATCCAAGGCATCCCAGGGCCCGAACTGTGACGAGCCCATATGTTAGTTTCACAATGCTGACATTGTCTTCGTTTCCTGCCTGCATTTTTTTGAAAGGTTGTGTGTCTCTTCCGCCCCCATTTCCTCACCAGTGAATCACTCCCCAGTTGCCAGCACTCAGTTCCAGTTTACACCAGTAGATTGAAACCACCTTCTCAAATGTCCCCAGTTGCTCTTTCTTGGTCATGTTATCAGAAGGCTTTTGTTCAGCTTTCGTGCTGCTGGTCTCCCTTTTGCTGTACATACTTGTCACCCTACCTGCCTTCTCAGAATCCCATCCACCGTGGTGTGCAAGAGACCATGTGTATTGTCACAATTTCCTTCCCACATGTGATCATCTTTCTCTTTCACTGGTTTTGCTCCCTCCTTCCATCCGTCCAGTTGGGTGTCACCCCAAGCTCAGTCCTTGGCCTTTGCTCTTGGCAGCCCACACCCTTCCCCAGCAGGTCTGTAAGTTTCAAACATGCAAGTCATACCCAATTCTGTCCCTCTGGCCCTGACATCTCTCCTCTGTGTCCCTGCTGCCAGTTGGGCATCTCCACATGGAAGTCCCTCTGGACCTCAAGGTCAGTGTGCTCAAAGCCAAATTAATCACATGCACCCCAAACTGGCTGACCTCACTAGATACTGAAATTCAATGTCTCTAAAATTAAATGCATCATCTCCCCCAATAACTAGCTATCAGAATTTCCCCCTTTGTGTTTAAGGTCTGACCTAAGGGGATGAGTATCATCCAGTCATTAAACTCAGCAAAGGAAATGACACTCCGCTTCTCCTCGCTCTCTCTTCTTTTCTTTTTTTTAACTTTTTAAATTCATTTTTGTTTGACTTGTTGGGGTGACATCTGTTAGCAAGGATTACATAGCTTTCAGGCATACAGTTCTACAGTGCATTGTCAGCTTGCTGTATAATAAGTTCACCACCCAGTATGAGTTCTCTTTCCATCGCTCTCTTTTCTTCACAACGTAATTCACTCTGATTTGTTCCTCCTGGAAACAGGAAGTTGCTCTGGGAGAAAGCGCCCCCGCGTCCCGCCTCGCGAGGTCAGGCTGGAGGCAGCTCTGGTCGGAGGCCTCCGCCGCCATCGGCCGGAATGAGCGCGGCGGTGCGTCCGGCGGTTCACAGGAGCTGCGGCATCTGAAAGGAAGGCGAACGGGTATTACTAGCCCAAACCCAAACCCTAAGAAGCAAAGCACGTGCCTCTGTACCGGGGGAGTTGGGAGTAAAAGTTGTTGTTAACCGTCTTCTTAGTGCCCTAAGGAATTAAAAATGTCCCTGCAAAGGAAGTGGAGCGGCAGGGGGGTGGTCCCTGCAAAGGAATTGGAGCAGCAGGGTCGGTGGGGGTGCCTCGGTGGGGGGAGGGGGCGGCGAAGAGCCGAGGAGCCGGCGGGCTGGCGGGAAAGGGGGCAAGGAGGGAATGCGCACGGAAACGGGAGCCTCTGACTTCTGCCGAACAAAACGCACTTTCCAGGGCCCTAACGAAAAAGTACTGAGTTTCCTCAACTGAGTATCAAGGAAAGATGGCTAGAAATTCACTAACTAATCTCTGAGACTGACCTGCAGATGGTTTCTCCAGAACTCAACCCCAGAGTCTAGACAGACAGAACCCACCGAGCGAAGACGCTGGGGTAGAAAATCAAGAGAAGCAAAACCGATTCTCCTGCAAAGGCAAAGTGTCGAGGCCTGCCCTGGGAGAGAAAGTGTCTTATTCGGGAAGAAAAGCACAGATTGGAATTTATCTTACCTACATGGTCCGGAGTACAGGTGCCCATTACACTCTAAGTGATGGGCTAGCAAAGACAGAATTCTTACAGCAATAGCATCCTTGTTTGTATTTTAAAGTAGATAATACCGTCACAGAACAAAGAAATACCTTCAATGCTGAGAATTACGCGTGTCCAAAGGCAAGTGGTAAGTGTTAATATTGCCTAAGGTTCTGTCTTTGCAGGTCATATCAATAGTGCAGTTCATCGAGGCCGGGCTTGGCAAGCCTGCTCTGCTCTGAGCTGTGGGTTAGGCTCAGGTCTGTCCTACATGTTTGTTCTGGGACCCAGACTGAAGGGACTGCATTGTCACGGTAGGTATTGGAAGCTCCTTTGCGGAGTAGAAACACACAGTCCCTGTGGAAGCTGGGGCTTTGAGAGGGCACACTACCATTTTCGTGTACATTCTGTACCTCAAAGCCTGTCCGACAGCCAAGCACAACATCAAAGGCTCAGGGAAGGGAAGTTTTCTCCTAGAAGGTGAGAAAGAGGAAGTGAATATTTGCTGAATAACTTCACTTACTACACTTCTCAAACCCAGTATCTCCAAATCTCTCAGCCTCATCATTGCTTTCTGTTATTTCATGACTGCCACCATCGTCCACCCAGTCAGAAAACCAGGGTCACTCCAATGTCGCTTACCTACAATAACTATTTATTACCAAGTCAATGTTTGAGGTCTCATTCATATTTTTACCCCACCCTGAACCCCACAACTTGTACCCAGTAAAATCTGAGTGAAGAAATGAAGGAATGATGCCACCATCTCGTGCATGATAAAGTCCATATTTAATAATAATGATACAAATCTCAATCCAAAAATTCAGGAGCGTACACAATGCAACTTTATACTACTATCACTCATCTTAATTGTTACTTTGCATTCTCATTCCATTGCTGGAAGAAATGGAATCCGAACGTATAAAAATCCATGGTTTTCCCAGGTAATTCAGGCTTCCTTTGCCCACCTCTCCTCCTGGCTATGGGTGGGCATCTCGGGTAGCAACGTGCACCAAGGCACAGCGCAGGGGAGGAGAAGTACCTGCTGTGAGTCCTCACCCAGCCGTCTGGCAGCTCAGACGCCATCAGTCCCATCAGGTTTATGGTCACTGGGCCGTAGAGGACACAGCTATGCTCTCCTTGCCCTGCCCATTCTGTTTCCTCGGGTTGGGCTCTCCTCTCTCTCAGCTGCTCCCGTACTGTTCTTGGGCACCCAGAACATATTTCGTTGTGTTCACCTGCCTTATGGGTGAAAGAGAGTTCTCCAAGGGCTTTCTCCTTAACTACCGTACATGGTCCTCACTACCCCACTACTCTGACACTACTCCGGGTACAGAGTAGCATAGTTACCCTCTGCTTTCTGATCCTCCAAATGCACTTAGGGTTCTTAGCATACGTTTCCCCCATCTCCAGATGGGGCCTGAGGGAGTGGAAAAGGTCCCTTCTCAGGAGTACATTCAGCACTTAGCCTCCCCGGGCACATCACTGCTTTCTGTCCAGGGTACATCACTTCCTCAGAGGGAGAAGTTATCTAGTCTGGTGGAAGAAATACTATACCTCACGAATCATCTAATCTTCCAAATCTATTTGTCTTTAATTTGATAAGCCTCTTGGAACTGAGGTTATTGAAACTTGAGAGCAAGTGTTCTTAGAACTCAAAGTAAGTTTTTGAAATGCAGCAGCCAAGAATCTGATTTTTTTTTTCTCATGTCAGCAATTATGTACTGAGTGCTACTATAGACCAACTGTTCCAGGTTCTAGGCACATCCAGTTTCTGGGGAAAAGATTTTTGTTCAAAGCGCTTAGAGCTAGTGGAATTTTCTTTTCCTGAGTATTTCTATAATTACCATTTCCTAAGGCAGGAAACATGGACAATCCTAGATGATTGTGCAGTGGCAGGATGGTTGCTAGGCTAACAGAAGCAGGGACAGGAGCACATCAGTCCATTTATAACTAAATGTCATCTCACTGTGGCATCCAAAACCCTTCATGAGATGCCTCCCTCATAGACTATCTCCTGACTCTCCCCCACCAAGTAGTCTATGCTCCAGCCACACGCAGTGCTGACAATAATCACAACGGGTCAAGCTCCTTTAACTTCCTCCTTCCCAAGTAACTTTGCAACTCACTTCCATCGCACCCCCTCGTAAGCCTTCTCTGACCATTAAGACTGCATTTTGGCCCCTCATTGGTGCTGCCTTTGCATTTTGTGTTTTACCTCTTCAACAGCACACATGCCGTGGAATTTTCTCTGTTTTGGATGTTACCACTCCTCATTAACCCATGAGCTCCTTGAGAATGAGGACAGTTTCTTTTATCTCTGTATCTTCATACTCAGCACCCAGTAGACACTCCGAGAATATTTGTTGAATGGTATGTAACTTTTTAAATGGAAATTATTTAGTGTAGGTTGCACTTAGAAAGAAAATTGTTGAAATGGTTTTAAGAAACAGCCAAATAAAGGTAGGGGAGGGAAGATGTCTACCAAAGAAAGTAAAAGGCTGAAAAAATCAGAGATGGACTCTTTCACTGGGCCTTCAAAACCACCTGGGGTGGGACCACAAGGGAAAGCAAGTGACCCATAATGATTTCTGTCTTCCTCTGCCCTCCATCCTCACCTGTGCCCCAGAGCCCCAGAAACTGCCTGTAGGGGTCAAGGCAGAGGGCGGGAATGAGAGGACTCCATGCAAGGCCAACTAGGGTAAGAAGGGAATGTCATTAACTAACCTCCCAATTGTCAGCCATCACCTTCGTTCACAGCTAACATATTCTTATGAATATAGATTGTTGACCCCAGAGCAAGACCCTTTCCAAAAGCAATATTGGATGGTTTGAGGTAAAGGGAATGGAAGGCATCAACGAACAGAAGCAAAACAATTCAATTGTTTTAAGTCTAGCATATTTAAAATGAAGAGGTTTCAATAAAGTGGCCAGAAACAATACTCTGAAATACCCAGAAAAAAAAGTTAAGAAACACACAAAATCTGTGTGAAAGAAACTGCAGAACTTATATTACAATATAGAAACATATCAAATTGATATGTACACCTTAAATTTACACAACATTGTATGTCAAATACATTTCATTTTAAAAATCTGTAACTTTCCATTTGTGAAAACAGAGATGGACTGAGAGGGTATGTGCTGAGTGAAGTAAGTCAGACAGAAAAAGACAAATACCATGTGACCTCACTTATATGTGGATTATAAAGAACAAGATAAACAAAACAGAAGCAGACTCATAGATACAAACAACAAACTGATGGTTGTTAAATGGGAAGCGAGTTGGGGGAGATGGGTGAGAAAAATGAAGGGATTAGGAAGTACAAATTGGTAGTTAGAAAATAGTCACAGGGAGGTCAAGTACAGTGTGGTCTAGCCAATAATATTGTAAAAATTATGCATGGTGCTGGGTGGGTCCTAGACTTATCAGGGGAATCACTTCATAAATTATATAAATGTCTAACTGCTGTGCTATGCACCTGAAACTAATATAAAATAACATTGAATGTCAACTAGCAGTAAAAAAACAGTTACAGAGATATACAGTACAGCATAAGGGAATATAGTTAACAATATCCTCAGGGGTCCCCTGGTGGTATAGTGGCTAAGGCTTCAGCACTGTCAATGCCACGGCCTGGGTTCGATTCCGAGCCAGGGAATCACCAAAAAACAAACAAACAAAACACAAAAACAAAAACAATAGTCTCTAAAAACTTTGTACGGTGTCAGGTGGGTAAGAGACTTACTGGGGTTATTATCACTTTGTGAGGTATGTAAATGTCTAATCACTATGTTATTTTGCACACCTGAAACTAATTTAAAAAAATAATCTGTAATTTTTCTGAAGGAATGAAGGTTAGTCCAAATATATGCTGAGCCACACCATGTTTGCCCAAAACGGTAAACTTCATAGTGCAAAGTCATCAAGTTCACCCTAAATTAAATTAATTATAATAAATTTCATACATTTCCAATCAAAAATTCAGTAGGATTTGCCAGGGAAGTGGTGAGGCAAGAAGCATTAGATACATTGATTGCAAAGTCTATATGAAGAGTAAATATTCAAAAATTGAGACCACCTTGAAAAAAGTTATTAAAGACACAGTGTTATTAAAATAGAATCACTGGTCCAGCAAATAGACAGAGGTCAAAGGAACGGAAGAGGGTTCAAAACCAAACCCAAGCATAAGGAGCTTAGTCTAAGATAGTGCTGTCCTTTCAAATGAATGAGAAATTATAAGATGGTATTGCTTATGTTACCTGCTATTTGTTTTTGAAAAAGTTGAGTTTACCTCTACCTCACACTATATGAAAATATATTTTTAAATAGATTAGGGAGCTGAAGAACAATGAAAATTTGTATTAGAAGAAAATCGGGAAGGAAATTCTTACAATAATAGGGCGAGGTAAGTCTAAGTGTGACAAGAAGCTATACAGGAAACAGTAGATTAGCTTTAAAAAAATTAAACCCTTCTACATGGAAAAAGTTAATAGACAGATGACACAATGGGAAGAAACATTTGTAATACATGTAACAGAGTTACATTCACACCCTAGAAAGAGCTGCTATAAACCAGTAATAAAAAGACAAGAGCTTAATTTTTAAAAGATGTCATTATAGTAGGTAATCCATTGAGGAAGAAATGCAAAGGACAATAAATAAAACTAACAATGAAAGAGTTTCAACTTTAAAAATTTTTAATGTGAAGTACAAGGAGAAGCCAGTTTTTGCCTGCCAGGGTTGTAAAAATTCTTACAAAGGATAAACAGTGCTTACAGTGTAGAGAAAAGGCTTTCTCTGTGGTATGTGTGAGAGTGTAAATTGATACACTTTTTTAGAGTAATGTGACAGCCTCCATTGAAAATTACAACATACAGCTTATGCCACCCCTATCCATCCTAAAGAAATACTGGCAGACCTGTATATAAACAAAGTCGTTACTGCAATTTGTTTTTTTTTTGGAAACAGAAAAACCTTGGGAACGTATTAAATGCCCCTTAATAGGGACATGCCTGGGGATCACACTGTCATTCAAAAGAAAGAGGCGGGTCTGGTGTATGGAGTAAGAGATGTCCACGTTGTTCTGTTCATTTATTCAACAGACTTTCACTGAGCTCCAGAATAACAAGGGACATGGATGTAATTGGAAAAAATACAGGTAGGTGCTGTAAAGAAAAGGGTAGAAAATAGACATAATCCTTGATTCCCCTCCTGCCCATGCACCCAGCACCTAATCAGCACGCTCTAACTTCTACCACCAAACACGGATGAAATGGGTCCACTTCCCTCCAGCCCCCTTGTACCGTGCTTCTCGGTGATAACCGTGCGATCGCAGCCCCCAGCCGTTTGCACAGCGCTCGCTGGCCCGGCCTCCGTCCACCTCCGCAGCCTCATCCCGCCGCCGGCACACTTCTGCCACCTGCCAAGCATTCCTGCTGAGAGCTCCTGCTTGGTGGCCTGCAGCACGAAGGGCGGCAGGAGCCACGCTCAGAGGGAAGTTGGGGAGCAGTCGTCCAGAGGGGAGGCGGGGTGTGCAGTCAGTCCTCACTTCCCGTCATTGGTAGTTCTGTGACTTTAAGCCAAAGGACATATAACGAAACCAGTTGTATCTCAGGCTAATGTCTATAAACAAGAGTTAAGTTCCTACTGCATCTCATCATCGTTATAATGAAACGACGTTGACTGAAACAAGGTCTGGAGCCTGCTAGCAGCATTGGGTGGTGTGAAAATTGGAGCCGGGAGAGCCTTAGGCCTGGGCCTTCAGAAGGGAACCTACCTGAGACAACTGGTCACCTGTCATCGCCCGAGTTAAGGCAGGCCCAGACTTACCTGTGACCAGTGAGCATCCGCCAGGAATCCTCACGCAGCCTCAGGCCGGCGCCCGGCCTGCTTGGATCTCCCCGGACCGCCGTCCCCTCTTTGCACTGAGAGCCAGTAAGGGCCGCAAACCCTCTCCTGCAGCTTGTTACCGTATGCATTCTCCGGTAATGCAGTTCCACTGCTCTTCCCGAATACACTCGATTTTAGTAACTCCAGCTTACCTCAGTTTACCTCTTACTTAGGTTGGCAGTTGTCATGGTGACTAAGGGGGGTCTACTGGCAATCAAGTACTTAAGAGTGTTCAGCCTGTTACTGTGTACACTACAGTCCCACACAACAACGCATTGTTTTATTCAACATACCATGAGAAGGCCCGTAAAAAGCTGTTGCCTCTGCCCGGAATGCTCTTTAGCCTAATCTTTGCATCCCTGGTTCTTGTCACTTTAAATGGCACTTCCTCAGAGAGCCTTTCTCCGGAATGTAGTTATCTAGTCTCTATCATGGCACCCTATTTTACTTCTTTACACAGTGTTTATCATTACCTAATAATTGGTGTATTCAATTTTTTTGTTTGTTTTCTCCACCGCAGCCCTTGTCCCCAGCTAGGATTTAAGTTTAAAAAGAGCAAGGAATGTATCTGTCTTGTTCATCATTCTGTCCCCTAAACAATGCTTGGCACCAGTAGGTACTTAATAAATGTGCGTTGAATGAATGAAGAACGTTGGCATTATAAGCCTACTTTAAGTAAGGTCCCTTGGATCCGAAAAACCTGCTCTTCAATCCTAGCTCTGCTACCCTGTGACCTTCAGTGACTTAACATCTCTGAACCTAATTCAGTGATTTTCACTAACAAAATGGAGTTAGTAACGATTGATTGATGTGTGAGAATTAGTAAACATAAATGGAGGGGGCTTTGCATAATCATTAAAAAAAGTCAATAAGTTACAACTATTATTACTATGTATGTACTTCATGGGTTGGCTTAGGGCAAGAATATGCCCTGTGGTAAGTGTCCTGTTATTTTTAAATCCAAAAAATTAATATTCTCATCTGTCTTGTGAGCCACAAGACAGGACAATATAGGCTTGGTGACAGGGCAGACAAAACATACCCCGTATTCACCTGCTTTCAGAAGCTGACCCAGCCACCGGCCCCCCCAACTGCACTCGCACTGCCTTTCGATTAGAGCAGTTTCCCCGTGTTCTGCTGGGAAGTTAAGAAAAGCAAAGTAGCCATCCCAGTCGCCGCCATCTGGGAACCCAAGAACAGAGGGCCACAGGAAGTACAAACACCTCAGTCCCCTACATGGCTTTCTTCTTTTCACCACCCACCCAGACCCCCAAAGAAGCCTTCAGAATTTCTTAGAAGCCAGAACACAACCCACCAAATGATGCAAAGAGGATGCTGAGGTTTGAGATGTCTTCCCTTGTAGCTCAAACTTTAGAGTTCTGTTTAACACCTTTAAGTCTCTTTTTCACCCTCTGAGTCATGGCTGTTTTCTCTTCTCAATGAGAACATGGGGTGAGGAACACAAAATGCATTTCATGTTACTAGAATCCCCAGTTTCTTTAATCTACAGTCTTATCTCTGTTACGAAGGTCTAGAATCTCAGTTTATTTAAGGCCAAAGACCTTTGTAGCTTCCTAAATCTTTCATCTACCTTCCCTTGCAATCAGGAACTTCTAAAACCTGCTCTTCCAAAACACATGTACCAAGTTCCCTTGCATAGACTGGAAGTGGTGACAGGGTAGAGCATGTGAGAAAACTGAGACCTAAACCACGTGCAACTAAAAGATCTTTGCCCAGAGAAATATCTGAGACACCGACAGATGCCTACCCACCTGTCTCATCTCCTTCGCGAAGGGCCTTGTCTTGCATATGGTGTCTTACAGAGCTTGCTACCATCAAGTGTGTCTCTTACTAGCTCACATGGTCTTTAAAGCAGATCACCTGCAGAAAGCCAGGTCTCCAACACAAGATGCAAGTTCTATCCCCTCTGTGATGAGCAGCTGGAGGAGCGGAATTCTTTGGGCAGCTCACAGTCACGTACAAAGAGGTTGTCCAGACACAACTCTGGGTCAAGTGGAGGGTTCGAGCTCTGTGTAAGGATAACAGAGAGTTTCAGTGTTACCTCACCAGTCAGATGTTTAAACATCACCTGACTTAATTGTACTTCAGGATTTAAAAAAAAAAAAAAGGCACCCACACGGCATCTTACCAGGCTATGAATACAATGAGCACAGATTATATTCAATATATTCGACTGACATTTATAGAGAACATCACACTCTATTAAAAAAGAAGCTGACATGTGCCACCTGCTTTTATGTGTATCGCTTCCTACATCTTAAAACACAACAGCAAGAGGCATGTGAGAAAACATTTTAAAGGCTGTGAAAAAGGAAGGTATTATTCTTTTATTTCTATACCTCAGGATGAGATTTACCTGTTCTTCTGACTTTGCACTTGCAGCTTGTCCAGTTGCCGTGCTCTACGTGGTGTGCCCACGATTGTCAAACTACCCGCTCCTCCGTGACTTTCGGCCATGTCACCTTGCTCAGTTGTCCTTCATAGCACTTACTACCATGTAGTGTATTAGGTCTGTGCTCCTTCTCTGTTGCCTGTTCACCATCGCTCCATTAAAATACACCTCCACGGGGACTTTATCGTGGTCGCCACAGCGCTGGGGCAGCTTCTGGTACCTGACAGACATTAAATAAACACTTGTTGAAGAATGCATGAGCTGATGCCTCCTTTCAAGTACTAGGAATTTTGGTGACACGTTTAAGCAGAAAGTTGTGGCAAATTTTGAGGATGATAATATTCAACTTCAGGTGTAATTTATACTGTGTGCATCAAAAGGTAATATCTCTCCATTACCCCAAACCCTTCAGTAAAATCGGTCTGCACCCTGCATCTTGTGGTGCCTCGAGGGGAAATTCCACAATGGGGGTGCCGGGAACCTGGAAGAGCACCCACTCCCAGGATCCAGGTGGCAGCTGTACCGGGGATGGCCCGAAGAACGAGGCTCTTCCCTGAAATTCAAGAAAGCTTGGGGAGAACACTGGGCTTGCCACAGAATGTGAGATGGTAACCCCCATCTAACACGGCATGTTGTTCTCTTGAGAAGCAGAAGGGGGTGGGGAAAGAGGGACATTTGCATGGCACTTCCCTCTGAAAATGCACCAGCTAGAATGAGGCAGAAGTATCTCCTAGGGAAGTGGCGGCTTGGGCGAAAGTGAGAAATTCTTCACTGAGGTGATGCTTTCCTGCCTGAGTGAAGCATAAGGAGCGGAGTACGCACTTAGCTGTCCATATTTTCAAGGCTGGTTGGTTTCTAGATGAATCCCAAAGGTCCCTGGCTACCATCAAAAGTTATATTATTTGTGACTAAGGTTCATTTCTGAGTCTGAAGACCTAAGGAATGGAGTTTGGATTCTGCTTTCTTAAAATCATCTCATTCATTAGGGAGTTCCCTGATGGTGTAGCTGCTTAAGGCTTCGGCGCTGGTGCTGTCAGCACTGCGGCCTGGGTTCCATTCCCAGTCAGGGAGCTACCCACATACCAAAAAGCAAAAAAAAAAAAGAAAGAAAGAAAAAAAAAATCATCTCATTCTTCCTATGGATGACCCAAAACCCTGGGAAAGAAAAGATTAAAAAACAGAATCTAAAAATGTGTCTCTAGAACATCAGAACTGAACCAAACCCCGTTTGAAAAATGTAACTTAACATCTGGCTGACACTTTCCTAGATCTGGACCGGCTTAACCCCTCAGGACAGCCTGCAGTCTGGCCCACCTCCCCGCCCCCAATTCCCCTCTTTCAGTAAGTTTCTTGTTTCAGATTCGTCACTCTCTCGGTAGGACTCTTTTCCTGTCAAGCTGTGGTAAGGCAAACCCTACTTCAGAGAACACCAAGTTACCACTCTGGGGGGCTTTAACAAAACATGGTTTTTGTGTGCTTTTTGTTGTCTGAAAGGAAAGAAAACCTCAAACTACTGAACCAGCAGTAACTCCCCCCTTTTTTCCTACTCTGGGTTTAGCATTTCATACCAGAACAACAGCAGATTCCATTTTGAATGAGTACATTCAAAAGTTCTGGGCTTTTGACTTTGCTTATGTTTCTACTGAGGTAAAGAACAATAACTCAGGATGCTAAAGAAACTGTTAACACCCTCCCGGAATGAGTACTTAAGCAGAGGAAGCTACGACCCCATCTTCAGAGAACGTCAAAGGTACCTGAGAGCTCAGACTTCGAGGAATCAAACTGGCAGTACTGCTCCTGCTTGCTAATGGCATCGGGTCATCTCAGGACGCCTTGGAGCCATTTCCTCTTCCTGTCTGCTCTGGCACCATTATCTACAAGGGCCCATTGACAAAAATGCATATACACGCACACACGTACACACATACATACCAGTGCTGCCCAAAAACTGTCCAGGTCACCCCCACCTAACTCGGCACGTCTATAACATGGTGTCGCTCCAGCACGGTTCAGAGCTGGGGGAACCCTCGTACAACACGGCATCCTAGAATGTGGTTTCGCTCTAACACAGCTTGAGAATTAGAGAAATCTTCGAACAACACACAGCACAATAAGAGCCTTTAAGAGCAAAAACTATCTCATTTCGAAATTAAGAAAATCCCCGAACAACACAGAACATAATAAGGCCTTTTAAGAACAAAAGATATCTCGTTCGAAATTTTTCACTCAAATGTGGGTGTCTTATCAGATTTGACTGCAGAATTTTAAAATTTATTGAAATTTTAAACCCATTTTGACCATGGAGTATTAAGTACATACATTTTAAAACTTTGTGTTTCTCTTTTTACTACATTATACATAGGTGAAAATGGCTTTAATGAAGATATTTCTCTTACTTATAAAAATATAATAGCATCACTTTTTAATTTTTGGAAACTAACCCCCTTTTTTGTACTAGTTCTTTGTTTCATATAACACGGATTCACATAACACAGCATTTTAGAAACCTAACAACCGTGTTCTATGGGGGTTACCTGTATACACATTGTAAGAGATGTTGTCTCTGTATTACTTTTCGAAGTTGAATTGAATTATGGTAGCAATGTGTAGTATGATGTTCGCTCACCATGCAACAGGCAGGACAGTCAAAGAAAAAGGCAAAGCACAGTTGTCATTGGAGGAGCGCAAGAGCATTTTGAAGTGGTATTTGAAATTCCAGAACGTTGTTTGAGTTTCCCCCCCATTCTCCTGACTTAACACCCCTTGACTTCTACCTTTGAGGACCTTAAAGGATGTGGTGTGCCATAGAAAACCAGCTACACTGGCGGTTCTTTGGGAAGAAATTGAAATGGCATGGGCAGCAATACAAGTGGACACTTTGGTCCGTGTTGCTCAAGCAGTAGTTCGCCGTAATCAGAGGTGTCTGGACACCGATGGTAACCACTTTGAGTGCCTCTTGTCATTGCAGAAGTCAAACGTGACTTGTGTTCATCTTTTGTTATCGATATATATTGAATATTAAAATTTTAATAGTTTTTTCATTTCTTAAAATGTGTATACATTTTCTGGCACTGTGTGAGTGTATGTGTGTGTGTGTGCGTGTGTGTTCCAGCAAACACTCTAATGGTTAGAGCCAAAGGGGGAGAAAAAGGGTGATGAGGGTTTTCATTGTCAGCTGGAAATATGGACCAACTGCCACATAAGGATGACTATCTCTCGGACTTTCGCCATGAGGACCTGACCACATGTATGTATGTACGTGTGTGTTTGTGCATGTGTATATATACATAGATGTGTGTATATATACACACACACACACATCTATGTATATATACATAGAGACAAATGTTGGAGCTATTAAGCTTGAATAATAGATGATATTGTGAAAATAAGATGTCTGACATCAAATTCCAAATAGCTATGGTAATTTTTAATGATGACAAAGTCTAGCAGGAGGCCATGGTAATGAATGGATGAAGAAAATAGAAAAAGGTCCTTGTGAGTGACCAAGGAGAGAATGCAAGGAACCAGGGTTTTGGATGGCTCCTTCAGATTAGGGCTTCTTCTGAAAAATGAAGTGTCTCTCACAGAGCCTGTTGCTAATGATAGACACCATTTTGGACATACTACTGAGTGCCAGATACTTCTGTGCATATGTGTATTAGTCCCTTCCTGTCCAAGAGCGGTCAAGAGACCTGCACGGTGATTGTATACGAGTTAATAAGTGGAGGGACAAAGATTCAAAATCAAGTTTTTTAGCAAGAGTCTGTGCTATGTCATGTTTTCTACGATGTCATGACGCTGCCTCAGGGAAAGACAAGTTGTCGTCAAATCTGTAGAAAGCTGGGTGAGTTTAACCCTGGCAATACTACTGTTCATGGAAACGCTGGATAATGGAAAACAGAGAGGGAAGAGAGCATAGTGAGAGGAGGAGAGCTGAGAAATGGAAAGACCTGCTTCACAGTTCTTCTCACCCTAGTAAACACTCCTTAAAGTGGCCTTAAATAGTGATGAATGAAGAAACCATGGAAGAAAGAAATAAGGAAAAAACATTCCAAATCTTAGTGATTTCCAAAAAGTCCATTCTTAATGTTTATCTGTATTCTAAAATATAGTTTTTATTACATGTATTCTTTTCATTAAAATGTACAAAATGTATATATAAATATTGGTTATGTTATAGGAAAACAGCATCACTAGCTGACAAAGAGTTTTAGGGACTGTTAGAGTTGGTTGCAAAGAAGCATTCCAAGTCTGCCACCAAATGCACCCCAAATTTTTCTAATATGTCTGTCACAATGTCCATGTTCTCTCTACTTATGTGAATCTTCTAGACACACACACACACACACACCCCTCCAATTGCACCAGAAATATACATGCTATATAAGGAATGGAATGAGCCCCCCAAAGACCTGCCTTGCTCCCCTGTTAGCATCACCTGGCAGCTCAAGCTCTGGATTTGGAAGTACAGATGCTGCCAATGGGACACTAGCTAGTCTTTCAGTCTCTCTAGCTTATTAGGCAAGCCTAGTCCTCTTTCTCCATCCCTTACACACTCACGACACATCCATACATCTGAAAGACAGCCCTCCCTGAGGTAGACAGTAGACTCACCCCAAGAGGTGAGTTAAAAGAGGCATCCTTTTCAATGTGCCAGACCACTCTTGGCCACTTAACATGCATGTAGAACACCCTGGCAGCTGCTTTTCCCTGTGTCTGGGTCTTGGCAGGGCAACCAAGAGTGTTATGGCCATCAGTTACATTCCACCTCCTGTCTGGCTCAAGGGCCTCAGGTGAGATGAGGAACTGCAGATCTGCTGGACCCTGTGGTCTCAAGGTCCTCTTGCTTTATATCTTCTCACTTGACCTCAAGTAGGTATAAGAAGACTCTCCCTCAAGACAACATTCTCAGTACCTGTAACATAATGGAGAGATTCCCAAAGTGCTTTTCTTAGAGCTTATATAAGCCAAAAAATGTCTTAGACTCCTCAAAGCTGACCAGAGAGAGCTCGGATACATTGACATACAAATGGTCAGCACTGGTGAGATTGAACACCGCTCCCAGGTAGCTGCTGCGGGCCCACATCTGGCCAGCAGTGCAGTAGTTCATCATCTTCCCCTCCATGAGTACCAGGTCCTCGGGGTACCTAGAGTTCCTCATGTAGACCTTGTGGTTCAGGGGTTGGTTGCTGCAGGACTGACCCCGGAAGTACACTTTGGAATACACAAAGTACGGCCCAGTGTCATTGATCACAAGGCCGCCCTTCTTATACTTCACCCCAGAGACCAGGGCAATTCCGTAGGTGTCTTCCCACTCCAGAGGCATGGATCTTGAGCGGGGCTTGCCTGAAACCAAAGCAGAAAGGTGTTTTCATCCAAGAAGGCTCACACTTCCAACAACTAAGCGTCCAAGGCAAAACTGGGGCCCTTCCTTTTGAGCAAATGTTTTTTCCTTCAACACCTTTAACAAACTGCCTGCCTCAATGTTATCATCCATACAACTGGGGCATGACTAGGACAATAATGTACACCCCTAATCAATTGCAGTGAGGACTACAGAGATGAGATTAGCTCTCTGGAGCAAAGGTTCTATGATCTTCTGAACTAGCACCAAAATGGCTAGACTTCCAGGTCTCTCCATGAGGGGAAAAGTCAAATCCAAGGAACTCTAAAGTTCCACAGTCGGCAAGGCCCTCCGGGATCATCTGGTCCAATTCCTCGCCATTAGTCCCCCACTTTGAGCTAAAATTTCCTTTCTTGTTTATTTATGCAGTACATACACAACTAAGCAGAGAACACTCTCCAATACTGAAATGATGACTTGTGTACCTGTCTTTCCCTATGAGATTTTAAGTTCCTGGAAGGCAGGAACCATGTGTTATTTGTCTCCATATCCCCAAGGTTTGGTGCATACACATACGTGCTCTAGAGATGTCTGTTGACCCAAACTGGATTATTGACAGCCTCTGCCTGAATAATTCCAGGGACAGTGGCACACTACTTTCCATGACACTCATCCACTTGTCAGATATCCATGGACTTCACACAGGCAGTGCCCATACCATACTGTTTTCAAATCACTTCACTCCATGACATGACCACATGCTGAAAATCCATTCATGCCAGGACTGGGCCTCTCCTCCCACTCCCATTCCCATTTGTAAGAGGAAAGCTCTTCCAAAAAACCAGGGAAGCATGACTAAAATATAATAGCTTGTCATCCCCCACCTCCCCAGTTCTCACCTCCTGGACCTGTGCCCCAAACCCCCTAAAGGTCTTCAGAGTGACGAAAAGATGAACTCCTTATGGGCAGGGAATCAGTCTGAATCACTCCATCTCTACAGTTTAGAACAGGACCTTGCCCACAGGAGGTGCTTGCTCTGTATGAGACTGAGCTGACTAGAAAGATGGGACCGCTCTTGGGTGTCATTACCAGCTCCCCAGAGCAAGTAATAGAAACTGTCCTGCTGCTGTGCTTTTACCAAAGGCTTTCCCTAGCCTACCTGCACCTTGCAGATACAGACCTGTTAAGTGGGCCATCTTCCTCAGCTCCCTTTTTTCAGAGGGTGGACTGGGGTGACCTGTATCACAGAGAGATGAAAGAGACATGTAAAAATGAGATACCAACTATTCTTTTGGTGGGACTGTAAACAGGACATTTTTAAATAAAAGAGATTGTCAGATGTCACCCCAATAAAAAAATAAATAAATAAATAAAGACCAAAAAAAATAAATAAAAGAGATTGTTTTAAAGCATAAACGGCAATAGTCAAGCATATACTAACCATGCAAGTCCAAATTAGGGAACTCATAGCTGCCAGCATTTCAGAAACAGGTAAAAAACAAACAAAATTCATATTGTCCTAGGTGTAAATTATAATGTTATGATAAAACAACATAAAGGTTGACTTATAAAGAGCTGCCAGGTCAGTTACTGCATTTACGATGTGCCACAGTCCGTGAGGTAGATTATTGTCCCACCTCGCAGGAGGTAAAAATGAGCTGAGGAGCTGAGTGGGTTGTTGAGGGAGACCCAGCTACTCAGTGTCAGAGTGGAACCCACACTCGTGTCTCCTGACTCCAAATCTGGGGCTCTTTCTGGTCTGGCTCTGCTGGGCCTAGGACTCTCAGGACAGAGGCCAAAGACGACTGCTAACCTCCTGGCCTCTAGGTCTTTTCCCAGTGGCAGTCTACAATCTGCCCCAAATCAGCTATCCTGGGGTCTCAAACAACCTGAATGGCTCCTCACTGAACGTGTAACTGTGTTCATTACCCCTGCACACCTCTTCCACCTCTCTGTCCAGCATTACCTCCTCCACCCTCACCAGGGACACTGCACACACCAGAGGTTTTGGTCTGACCTGAACGCACCCACCTTCCCTGCCCCCATGCCTTCGCTCATGCTGTTCCTTCTGCCTGGCACGCCCTCCCAGACCATCTTTGCATCAAGTTCCTACCAACCCATCAGAAATACCTCTTTGAGAAACGCTCCCGAAAACTTTTCTTTTTTTTGTACGTGGGCAGTCCCCTGGCTGGGAATCGAACCCAGGCTGCAGAGTGGACAGTGCCAAAGCCTTAGCCACTACACCACCAGGGAACTCCCCCAAACCTTTTTAATCAAATACAACTTTCCTAGAATCCCTGTCTTTACCTCTCTTGTCAATTCTGACCCCCAGCCTTTCCGTGGTAACTGTATAACTTGTCTTATCCTCCCAAATAAATGGCAAAGTCCTTATTGTATGTTTAAGAGTATTTAGCTCATGTTCTAACACAGAACACATGATCAGTAAATGTTTGCTAAATTAAATTGGAGTTAAAATAGACAGTCGTTCTCAAAACAGACAATGCTTCTCTGAGTTCAAATATTTAACTGAACAGAGCTATCACTTAGCTAGTGAGCTGAGCTAAGACATTTAAGAAAGATTCATATAATAGAAAGGCACTCGTCCACACCAGGCTCAGTGTGATTCGCCTGAAAAACTCACATATGGTGTGAGAATGCCCCACCCAACCAAGAACAGCACTTGAGCCAACATTACCTCTGTGATCACCCAAGACCACCGTCATCATGAATGAGGTTAGTGAACAGGAAAGACAAAACCAAGTCTCATCTACATTCCTACACCACAAGCTGTCTATGCAGCTGACCTGGCATTCAGCCATGTTCTGACAGGAAATGGAACTGAGCACCGCAGGTTGCACATCTTTATATCCCTCAGAGAGCCTGATACAGTGTGATTCTCATAGAAGGCACGCAATAAAAATATCTGCTGTGTGAATACTGGAATAAAGAAGCTAGAAATACATCCTACACTCTGGTGATGACTGTTTTCTGCCCCAGGGTCTTTGCACATGCCATTCCAGTACTGGAATGCTTTCTCCTATCGTTCCCCCCAAAACACACACAACACCATCCTAGAGGGGACTTTCCAGACCACTCTAAATATGCACATATACGTATATAGTCAATATTAAACTGAACATACTCCTTTACAGCTTGTTATTTTATCTAACACTATAGAATGCACTATCTCCATGGCATTAAGTATCCTTTTAATGCATGGTTTTTAGTTACTGCATATTATGTTCTCATCTGAATATACCATCATGTATTTAACTAACTTCCTATTAGGAGACATTTAAGTTTCTTCTGAATCATTTATTATAAATAGCCTTATAAGGAAGTGAGGAACATCCTCACATATGAGTTTGCAGGCACAGCTCTGATTATTTTTTTAAGATAAATACTCAGTGATGAGATTACAAGGTAAGCTAAGGGTTTTAGTCCTTTGATGTATTTTTCCAAACTGCTCTTCAGAAAGGTTACTGCAATTTACATGCCCATTGGCTGTCATTTTTCTCTCACATTTTTGCCACTCTGGGTTGCTTTTATTTAAATCTTTACTAATTTCATGGATGAAAATGGGTATCCCTTGTTTTAATTTGCATCTCTTACCCTATTAGTAAGGTTGCTCATTTGATTTCCATGTGATAATTCACCAATTTCTATGTTGATCTAGAGAAGAGCATTGTTTTTTGTGGTTGGTAGACCTGACTCATCCATTTATTTGACTTTTAATCGCTAAAAGACTTCAGAGAGTGGGTGAAAAATGAGTAATTAAGTACCTGTTTTACCAGCCACATTCCACTGATTTTCAGGGCTATTTTAGTTTAGAAATCTTCCAGAGGCTTTATTTTTCTAGCAAATATTTCTACTCTGCTTGTGTATAGCTGGGCTTCCTAACACATAGGGACTCAGACCTGAACTAGGGACCAGAGCATCCTAAGCTTGGCTCCTGCAAGAGCTCACATTCTCGGGTCCCTGGCACAAGGCACATCCTGAGAGGTAGATGGCCCGTGCTGCCTTCTGTTTTCTTTTCAGTTTCTAAGGGTGAGATTTACTGATTGTCTTTGTGGGGCACCTCTCTTGTCTTCTTTATTTCTCATTCCATGATCATCAGAGAAAAATGGGAGTTGCCTTACTTTATGAGGCATCAGTCCATATCCTAGAGAGCCCTACATCAAGAGCCTTTATTGCTTCTCAGCCCAGTTCCACCCCAGTGGTCTTGGGCAAGTCATCTAATCTGTCTGATATTTTGCTTCTCATCTGAAAAATCAGACAACAGGACCAGATGTTCTCTAAGAGCCCTTCCAACTCTTACCAAGTCTAAACTTCAATGAATCTCAGTTTAATCACCAGAGTATCCTAAATCTATCTTCCCACAGTTTCCAAAACTGTGTCCTGAAATTTCATGAGGTCCATGTTCAAGATTTCATCCTTTCCCCATCCTAGATCTCACACAAAGTGTTTTCCTTTAGTATTGAAAGTAGCTCGTGATTGTCTCTGTGGGTATAGCTGGACGACCCTTGAAATAATGGCTGAAGTCTTCCCCCAAGCTTTCTAGTGACTGCAAAAGAACCATCCTGATGTGGGTGATTGCTTTCACACTTTTTAAAAGCTTTTAAACATATGTTATACAAGATGTTTTGAAAAAGCTTGACCCTTCAGTAACCTCTTAGAGAGTTTAAAGAGAAGGCCTTTCTGGAAATATTTCTCTCTGCCTCTACCCACCCTCTCTTCGAGGACTCAGAGACCCTGCCCATGTGTGAGCCAGGAGGCCTGAGCAAGAATCCTGGTCTGGGGCAAAGGTCCAGGGCTGTACCTCTGTGTGTCTTGTCCCAAAGACAAGTGCCAGTCATTTTCAATTGTGTGCAGTAATCAGATACACTGATTTTGAACACTTAAATTCACTTCCTAGACTAGGGCAGCTCAAGGAACCCAAATGACTGGAGATTCAGAACTAGCCAGGACTCCTCCTGTAACAGACATGTGCCCATGAAGGGATGGGACTCAAGGCATTCCACCCTGAGGTGCAGCTCGGGGGCTGTCTCCGGAAACTCCTTGGACATGCATAGAAGGACTCACCTATTTGCTTCTCCAGAGATGATGTTATAGGTCTTTGACTGGTGGACTGGCAAAAGAGAAAGAGAAAAGCCATGTAATAAATATGGAGTTCTTTAAGCAAAGGAGGCAGAATTAGCAAAGAAACCAAGCCCTGCAAAGGGACTCTGAGTACTTCAGAACCTCCCCTAGCTGATTTTGGCTGAGCAGATGTGCCGCCCTTGCCACGGTTTTGTGATTTGGGATAATGCCACTATTTTTAAGTTTTGTTCTTTTTTTTTTTAAGCACAAAAACTTTAGATTGGCCATTTGAATAAATTTACTTCTCAGCAAGGCTCCAAGTCCCTTTTCTTGCCTGACCATGAAGGTTGTGGCTCAGCAGACTGACTTGCTCTCTGACACAGGGAGATCAGTAGCTGCCAGTCCTACTTTGGCCCTGAGACTTTACCCATTAGAAAACATTCCTTTTCCTCGTTGGAGCCTCCAATTCTCTGTTAAATAAAATGACTACAGTGACCCATTTCTGAGACAGGAAGGAAGGAAGGACTGGAAGGCACTTTGCCAGACTGTGGTCCACGTGGACGCCCCCAGCACAGGGCTGTCCTGCTCCCACACCTCCGGTCACAGCTGTCCACACGCTAGCTTACCTCTCTGAGCTCGGCCAGCTCCTTCTGCAGGTGGAAGAGCTGAAACATCCCCAGCCCCAATCCAACCAGGGCCACCAGGACCATGAAAAACATCATAAGAAGACACAGGCCTGTGCTGTTATCCCTTTGCTTCTTCAGAGGTGGCAGTGGCAGTGGCAGTGGTGGCAGTGGCGGTGGAGGCAGCGGTGGGGGCGGTGGTGGTGGTGGCGGTGGTGGCCTTCTCTGACCAGGCCCTCTAGGCACCGAGGACGAACAGGGGAGGACTGAGCCTGGTGGCGCCCAGTGGGAGCTGGCACTGCTGTCCACCCAGTAGATTTGGGGGTATGGGTAGTTGAAGGGTTGCTGCATGGCAGCCAGTGACTCAGGCAGCCCCAGGGAAAGGGTTGTCCTCCTCAAGCCTGTGGGGTCCCAGGTGTCGAGGAGGGGACCGCTGTTGCTGACTGGCCGAGAGAGGAGAGCTGGCTCCTTCTTTATAGAGTTTCCATAGCTGAGGGAAACACCTCTCTTTAGTTCTTTCTGCTTCTCAAAGAGACACCCACTCACTTTGCCTCTGAACCTGAGAAGCCTCAAGAAGCTCAGAGCAAACCCCAGGAAGTTTTCACCCACAATTTTCTGATGAAAGCCTTCAAGGTCCCAATGGCTGCTCGAGCTACCTGAACCTCTCCCACACTGCGAGAGCAGGTAGCTTTGGGTGCAGCCCTTTGTGGCTCTGGCCACCGCCCAGCTATGGGAACAGGGGCCATGGGACACGTTCAGACACTGAGGGGTGAGACCACGGAGTTGTGGCCATAGCCGTCACTTCCACAGCTTAGCTTTTGCATGAGGGCGTCATCTCCCTGCTGCCACCCCAGCCCCACACCCAAGTGCTACTTACCCTGACCTTGTGCAGCACGATGATTGACAGGTTAAACACCTGCCCCGCCCACTCTCCAGAGATTAGATCAGAGGTTGTCGGCTGGTGGCCCGTGTGCCTTAGGGAACCCACAGACTGCGTTGTCTGTGGGCCTCACAATGCTTTTCCTTTTCATTGGCCATCCCCTTTTAAAATTGGGCTATTCCACATTTAAAATACACATTTCTATCCTGTTTTGAAACATTAGAATATTGGACCCCCTCAGGGCCACATCTGCAAGCCCCATCAGCTGGAGCTGGGCAGCAGCTGCCCTGGACAAGACACAAGAGCTCCAGGCACCCCGGCCTGCACCGCCCGCCACTGGGTGCTGCACAGCACGTCCCGAGGGAAAGCCTTCCTGGTCCCGGAGGCATTTGCGTTTGTCGCCACTGATACGCTCGGCAGGTGAAATGCATGGTGCCCGGGTAAGTGTTCATTTCAGATACACAATGAATAATTTTTGGGATAAGTACATCCTAAACATCACATGGAATATACTAAAACAATTGTTTTTGTTATTTATCTGAAGTTCAAATTTAACTGATTGTCCTATTTGTTTGTTTGTTTTTTATTAAAGATGGCAGCTCTGCCTGGACTGACCTCAGCCTTTCCTCTGGCCACAGATACTCTTTGCATGCCAGGGCTCAGCTCGGTCGTTCTCCCACATAAGCCCCCCGTAAACCCCTATTTTACCACAGGGCTCTACTTGTCAAGTTTCCTCAGTTTCTGTATCATGCGTTGGCATTTCCATGACTACCATTCTGGTTGTTTACCTGCACCAAACCAACACCAGACACATGCTGCTCACCGACGCCACCCCTACTCCCAATACAATCTGTTTCACCTGAGGTCACTCTTTCTGGTGACAGCTTCTACTCCTGGCTCTTCCTCCTAACGGGTCACCCAGGACAGTTAATTCCCCCTGGGACATGTTTCTCTCATCCTTCTATGCTCGCACTTTTCTTACTGCTGTTGCCTTAGTTCAGACTTCCATTATCTCTCCCCTGAAACAGTGCCATGGCACCCTGACTGGTCTCTCTAGCTCCAGCTTTTCCCAAGCCCAGTCACCCTGCAAAATGCTGCAAGAATGAGGTTTTTAAAAACAAATTTCAGCATCTCACTTCCTCACTTCAGCCTTCAAGTGATTCCAGGAATTGTCCTGATCCTTTAGCGTGAGACCTGAGCATCCTCACAGGCAGACTCCAACAACTGGCACTGCCCTGTCTCCAGATGCTTCTGCCCACATTCTACTCCCCACTCAGGACAAAGTGGCATGTATGAAACCAGAATGGCTCCATGATACTCGCACTGTATTTTAGAGTTGGGCAGAGTTAATGTGCTTTTGCACTCTCATATGGCTTAATTCATACTTATAAAAAATAGTGAGTTTAAAGTTAATAAGTAATCATCTGGAAACATAATTTTAAGAATTCCACTGTATGTACAAGAAAAACAACAAAAACTCTTGAAGTATCCTGAAATAACTCTAACACAAATTATGCAGAGCCATATTTTTCAAGCTATAAAAATTTTACTGAAAATGGCAAAGATTCAGATAAATGGGAAAATATACCTCCACCTTGGTTAGATAGGGAGGCTAGAAAAAGAGTGTGGCACGGTGGCTAGGGGTGTGGTTCTGGAGTTAAACTGCCGGGGTTCAAATTCCAGCTCTTCCACTTGACTGGGTGACCTGGGGGTCACTTTCCATCCTCTATGCCACAGTTTTCTAATTTATAAAAATGTGCACAATCATACTGGTGCCCATTTCAGAGCACGTTGTGAGGTTAAACGAGTCAAAGCTTTGATGCATTAAGGTAGTCCCTAGCATCAGAGTAAGCACTGAACAAATGCTGTTGTAAGTGTAGTGAAGATTCACGTGCACTTCATCTAGAGACATAATGTAATTGCCTTTCTTCCATTAAGGATAAAAGAAGGGGGAGGGGGCGAGAGGTTGCAGAGGGCAAGTCCAAGTCAATGCCTGACATCCAGTGAAGTGACGGACTGATGGACGCCTTTGTTTCAGGCCAAGAACCCCACCCCCACCCTGTGCTTTTCTATCTCAACCTCCTAAAGAAACTTCCAGCATGCTTTAAGAATTAGGCTGTATTTTCACATCTCTCTCTCTACCCTGACTCTTTTCTTGATTCATTCTCTGATACGAGGGATCAGAAGGGTACTAACTGCCCTGACCCAGCCAGGGTCCTCCACTCTCAGGGTGACTCTTAACTGAAATAGAGACAAAGGAGCAGACTTTCAACACTGGCGTCACTCTGATAATGCCACCAAACATCACAGGTTGGCAAAGTCAAGGGAACATTAACACCCCTGTGAACAATAAAGGGAGTCATCATAGTCGGGGGTACTATCAGGACCTTGCTATTATAATTAGCAGAAATAGGCTTTCTAAAGTGGATCTCAGCTCTGTGATCGCTGAAGAAAAATACCTATCTGCCATCAAGAGACACACTGAGTAAATAAATCAAAGAGCCAGCTGGCAGGCAGCCACAGACACAGAAACTCAGCGGGAAGGGCCTCTCTCATTCCCACCATACCTGCCTGCTCGTGCCTGCACCTCTGGTTCTAGAACCAGGCTGCTTGAGGGAGAAGGACTCAGAGCTGGCGATTTCTCTCAGGAGAAGGGGTAGGGCTGCCAGTCGTAGAGATTTAATGGGATGTGAGTGAGATTTGGGAGCCAATTTAAGTGCAAGACCAAATTAGAGAACTCTCCTTGCACAAAGGTGTTACAGTTTTTTAAGCCAAAAGTTCAAATGATGTTTATTTATGGTCCTTCCCGCATTGTAATTCCCTTCAGAAATGGCCCTGCTTGGCAGTCGCCTAGAGTGGTACATGGCGAAAATAGCAGCGGATTGTCCCCAGAGGTGAGCGAAGGCCCCAGTGCACTGCTTGCTGGAGTTTGTTTAATCAACACACGTCCCCTACAGTTTAAGTTTCCAAGTATTTCCAGGCTGCTCATCTGAGTGTCTGAATCAAGTGACACCAACACCAATCACGTGACTATCTTATCCCATGTCTGTGTCTCTGCTTGGTATTAAACAACTTTCTAATTTTTTCCAAGTGTTGTGGTTATAAAGTCATATCCCAAATATTAATTTTCCTTTTTTCAATTTCCTGTGAGGTTGGACACCTTGTCATATACTAGTCAGGCATTCAGGTTTTCCCTTTTGTGTGCATTTCCTGTTCATATGCCACACCCAGTTTTAATTGAATTTATCTCTTCTGTATTGAGTCACAGGATCTCCTTGTACTTTATATTCTAGGTATTAACCAGTTATTACTTTTAGACGTTGAAAATATCTTCTCCCACACTGGCAAAAGTTTCACATTTAGGAGTTCCCTGGTGGTACAGTGGGTAGGCTTTGGCGTTCTCAATGCCCAGCCAGGGAACTACTCAAAAAAAAAAGAAAAAATTCACATTTAGGCTTTAATTTATCTGGAGTTCATCTTTGTGATATGATAAGAATCGATTTGTCTTTCTCCATACACGAGCCAGTTTTCCCAACATATTTCATCTTTTCCCCTAATGAATTATAGTGGTATATTTACCACATATCAAGTTTTTACATGTAGTTGAGTCTTTTCCTGGGCTTTTAGTTCTGTTTCATTGGCTTATTTCTCCATTTCGGTGCCAGGGTCACACAGTTTTCATAATTACGGTTTTGTAGAATGTCTAGAGAGCTAGTTATGGCAAAATTCCACCTCTTTGCTCTTGTTCAAAATTGACTTAACTACATGGCATATTTAATCTTAATTAATGCATCAGGGGAAAAAACTATCATGCTCCTAAAGTGTTCTATGGCATTATTGACTGCAAATTGCACTAATTTGCGGGAACTGTTATCTTTACAATGGTTTTTCCCTACCCACAGTTTTTCATGTCTCCTTTATGACCTTTAAATTTTCTGCAGAATGGTCTCACACACTCTTTCTTAGACTATTGCTTGACACTTTGTAATTTTGTTGATTATATATGGTGTTGTATTTTCTATGGCATGTTTTGATTCTGCAGTAAGCAGCCTCTAAGATGACTCCAGTGATCCCCCACCTCCTGGTGTTCCTGCCCTTTTGTAACACCCTCCTCTCGAGTCTGGGATGGACCTATTGACTCACTTCTAACTAACAGAATATAGAAGAAGTGATGGGATATCACTTTCAAGACTGAGTTATAAAAAAACTGCCACTTCCAGATTGCAGATGGCTGACTTCTCATCGTAGCGTCCCATCGTGGAAAGAAAGAAGGCAGGCCAGCTCTCTAGTGACTCTTAGAAGGGCACTAACCTTATTCATGAGGGCTTCACCTTCATGACTTCATCCAATCCTAATGATTTCCCAAAGGCCCCACCTCCTAATACCTTCACATTGTGTTGTAGAGTTATGATGGATGAATTTGGGAGGAGCACAAAACACTTAGTCCTCAATACCCAGTTAAGTCAAGCTTGGACTCACAGAAATTATGAGATGATAAAAACAGGGCCCCACACAAATAATGTCCCTTTTTTGCGAGCTGGTAATCTGTACTAAATCCTTTATTACAAAATGATAAGCATGTAATTCTGTAACATAACAACATCATGCTCAAGCACAGTATATGACATTTTATGTGAAGTGTTCAAATTGCTGTCCACCTCATGGGAGACATTCACATACAGGGTCCAGGATTACTTCTGCTGAACCCTGTGTATGTTATTTTTATCCATTACATTTTGGGGTCATTTGTTAGGCAATGGATAACTAATACAGATGGCTATTGCTGGTTTAGATAAATGCTTCTTATTTTGTAATGAATGATCTTGAATCTTACAAACTTGTAGAACTCCCTTTTTACTTCTGATAGCGTGACTGTAGATTTCTGGTTTTTAAATTTTATATAGATATATATTATCAGTTGGGGGAAAAAAATGACAGTTTTTAATCTTCCCTTCCAATAACCTCATTCTTTCTCTTTTCTTTTTATATGGTCTCAAACCTTGAGAACTATATAGAACAATAACTGTGATTGTGGGCATCTAAAGTTTTTTACAATAAGTATGAGGTTTTCCTAAGGTTTGTTTTTTCTTTTAATATCATTTCTGTCAATAAAAGTAGTTTCCTATTTTATCACCAAAATTTCATCAGCAAACAGATAGAACACCCAAATTAGGACAGGTTAAAATAGGCTCAATAAAGGGGACTGTTAACAAATATACAGGTAGGGCATAGAGAAATCAAAAGGGATAGAGAGTATGATGCTCTAGAGCTAGAAGAAACAGGGTTCTTGTGACCACGAGGCAGAGGAAGAGACAAATTACTAGAACCCGAGAAGGAGAGACCTGTGTGGAGCAGACAGCTAAACAGGAAACGTGACCCAGCCGAGAACTGCCGTTGCCCAGGGAGGTAAACTGCATCCGTCCTATTCACGGGGTAAAATCTCAACAAATACACATTGACTGAATTGATGAAGGAAGGAGGGTCCCAGGGCAGGAATGGGACACCTTGAGGGGAATTAATGCCAGCTCACTCAGTGATGCCATGTGCCCCATCTCCTGATGACACGACAGGTGCCACCAGCCTGCTGCTGACTTTATTGTGGAAGCCTGACAACAAGGCATCTTCTCTGCTGCTGCCTGAGAAGCACTACGTCCCCTTCAGCTGCCACTGATTGAAATGGAAATCCGATCACGCTGGTCTCCTGTTTAAAATAAAACCCTGTGGCTTCCCATTGCCTTTAGAATAGAATCTGAACTCTATCATGATTTCCAAGCCCCTGCGTTGCCTGGGCTCTTGTTAATGTACCTCACCCTCCTCCTCCTCTCTCCCCACACTGTGGCCACACTAGCCTACTGGTTCATCAAATGTGGCAAGCGTTTGCTGACCGCAGGGTCATGGCCTCAGACGCTGCCATTGCCTGGAATGCTCTCTGCCCCATCTCTGCCCCACTTATATACGACCAGCTAGCTCCTAGAGTCCTTCAATCACAACCGAGTATCACTTCCTCAAAGAGGCCGTCACTCGTCACTCCCCCTAAATGAGATAATCGAAGTTCGTATTCTCTCTCATAATACGCTGGGGTTTTTTCTCTTCCAGTATTTACTTACCACAATTATGTATATATACCTCTATGCATATATATAGGCTGACCAGAAAAACATCCAGCCATAAATGCCTCTATTTTTCATATTACAGGCTGGATACTTTCCACTCATATACCGTACCTACTTCTACACGCTATTGCATCTCCGCCTAGCACCGTGCGTGACAATATGTACACTCAATACAGAAAAGTGGAAAAACTCTAATAGACTCCCCAAACAGTGGATTTAGAGCACCCTCAAGTTACAACTCATTCACTTCCTCAATTTCTCATCAATTGTTGGCTTTTAAACCCTGAGACCAATCCAAAGACCCTTGGGAGAAAGCACACAGACTTACTCCCAAAGGTGTCCACTCCCAGCATAATCCAGCAGGGGCCGAGGCAGCCTTTCCTGCCTCTTAATCACCTCTGGCAACCCCAAGTACGTCCAAGAGACCAGGGAGAGACTGTTCTCCCTCCTGGCTTAAAGTTTAAATATCAGTCAGTGCACTCGTGATTTCTGTCACGAAGTACAAGTTCTTTTGCAGTTAGCACCTGGTGGCCAACCCTGATCTGGTCAAGTTCAGGCAGTGGTTCTGCAGGTAGGCTCTCTTTTCTTCTCAGGCCTTCTTTGCAAACACAATGATACACAGCACAGCCAGGGCAATGCCAGAGGTCACACATTGCTTACTAAATCTTATCAGTGAGTGACTGTCTCAATTTCCCAAAGAGAAATAGCTAAACAGGAATTCCAAACCTAGAATAGTGCCTGGTACTAGACACACTCAGTAAGTACCTGCTGTTTAAATGAATACAGATAAGGAAACTGATGCTCAAATAAGTTCAGTGACTTCCCTAAGGTCACCCAGTCTGTTGGTGTTTGAGCCAAAATCCCAACCCCAAAAGGGCACAGGGTGAGAGTGATCATGAAACAAGCATCCTCAAGTGTACCCCATGAGCAGCAACCCCAGGTGGGCTGGGGGCCCACGGCCTGCAGGGCAGGGAGAAGGTGGGATAAGGTGTGAGGCTCACCCTAAATAACCTCTATGAAGACTGGAAATGCCTGGATCTTGTGGGCTCTTTTATGAGCCCCTGATTTATGTTTCAAATGCTTCGCTGCAAAAACATGTGTCATGGTGGGTTTGTGGGAAAGTCAGATGCACCAAAAACGGGTTTAAATGTCAAAGTCGTTGGTTTTGTCACCCACTGTTTCCTTTCAGTGTCTACCAGATGTTGGTCGGGGCCGTGCAGCTGGATGCCTCGAGAGCCTTCCACCCTCGGGGGCTCACACGAAGCAAGATTTGGGTATATAGCCTGCACATCTGAGACATGGTTCATAGACTTTGTGACAGCAGGAAAAGGGCAGCCTCAGCCCAGTGAGTGACAAGCGCTGGGCCGCGTACCCGTGTGTCATTTCACAAACGAAGCCCTCTCCCTGAGCCTTGTCTGCAAACCAGCTGCGATTCTGTCTTACCCACCCCGGACCGTGCACGGCTCCAGACTCTCAATGCCAGAGCAACGTGGCAATCAGCCGAGTGTTATTTCACAGATGTGGACCTGAGCCCCACAGACGTGAGAGGAAGTCCCCCCAGACCACAGGGGGTGCATGGCAGGGTCAGAAAGAAATCTTGTCCTGTCTCCTCGTTCTCCCCACCGCCCCCATCTGGACACGAGAAACAGCAAGCATTTCTCCTGGTCAATGCCACCCCCACGTCTGGAGCACCTAATATGTACAAAGCCCCGTAGGGGGTGTGGGGCACAGCTGTGCACACAGCACGTTTCCTACAGGAGCTGCGTGTTCGTTCGGTGGGTTAGGCCCCTGGTGCTGCCTCCGCGTTCCCTCAGATGCACACGACATTTTCTGTCCTTCGGAGTCAAAATCCTAACTCGTGCTCTGCTGAGAGGCGAGCGGAGGAAAGGGGAAGGAAGGAGACGGTCATTTGCCCACGATGCCAGGCACGGTGCTAGCAACTTGAGGCGTTACCTAATTTGACTCCCAAGCAGTCTTGTTAGAGAAGCATTAGGTCCATTTCACACGACTCAGAGAAGTTCAAGAACCCACAGGGTGGCTGAGCTGGCTTTGCATTCGGGTCTTTCCACCAGGCCAACTGTCACTCCAGCTTTTTCTTCTCACCGCTGTCCTCTCCGCCCTGCAGATTCTCAGGCACCTTTAGGAGGTCTGAGACCAGCAGGTCCCCTCCCCCAACACACAACCGGAATTCAAAGCCCAGGTTTCTCCTTCTCACTTGCAAACCGGCTCACAACCCCTCCCCATCCACCATCCCCACACACGCCTCCTGGGCTTGTGAGGTCCACCTGCTCAAAGCCTCAGTCTGCACCACGAGCTACTCTCACTGCCTTAAATGTACTTAATTCCAGGCACAGAGGTTTCTCAGACTCCAACCCCCACTATACCCCCGCCCACGACCAATACACACACACACACACACACACACACACACACAACAGGCAGCCCAGGTGTTGTCACCTCTTCTAATGACAAGGCTGTGTCCCTCCACAGCAGCAGCTCCTGGACCAGCCCAGCCTCCACTCCCGGGGTCCCTGTCCCCAGACCTCACTGCGCCCCACTCTGTGTGGGGATCCCAGGCATGTGGTGTGTGATGTTCTTTCTTTTCCCGGGGAGTCCGCCATCATTCCAGCCCGCTCTTTGGTTTGTTGCCTTCACTCACAGTTAAGCCTGTTCTCTTTTTCTAGTTGCCTAGCTTAGCCCAACATGTCCTCAGCCCACCAGGTCCTCTCCTCTTCCTGGGGAACCCTTCCTGCAGGGCCCCCCTACAGCTCAGACACCCCCTGCCTCATGAAACCCTGTGAGGTTAAATATCCCCACTAGCAGATAAGGAGACTGAAGCTCAGGAAATTTAAATAATTTTTCCAAAATTACACACACAACGATTAAATGTCAGGCTGTCCAGCCCCAGGGCCAATAACACGCTGCCATCCGGGAATGCAGTCTTGTCCCCCTCTCCCCGAGTCCCTGCCCACATGGCCCCTCCTCCCACACTGGGCCCCGCCATGCTGGCTGCTGGCTTCCCACGGCCTGCCTCTTGCCCCAGACTCTCCTGCCTGTGCCCCCTCCTCAGCCCCTGCCTGAGTCCCCTCATGCAGCCCCCTGGAAGGTGCCCCACCAGCCTGCCCCAGCACCTCCCTGGCTGCCTGCAGGCCCCTGCCTCATGGCTGTGGGGGCTAGCCTGCCTGCCCCTTTCCTGGCAGACTCTGAAACCCAAGCTCATCGCCCCTGCAGAAGTTAACCGGTGTTGCCATCCACCTCTGGTCTCCCCTTCTGCCGACTCAACTGGCTGTTACATACACTGAGACACGCAAACGCATCCCCAGGAGAGTGACAGGTGGCTGTCCGAGTCACCTCCTGCTTTGCAGACATCTGACTCATGAGTGCCCCAATCCCACAGTGCACTCCATCCTTGCATGTGTCATCTCTCACATGTCACTGGACTGAAGAAAGGGAGCTCGCACCCTGGGCCGGGCACTGCTCGGGCCCATCCTCCAGGGCTGGGGGTCCAGCTGAGGCAGCAAAATCCTGGGGTTTCCTTCACCTCATAGATCTGCACCTCCCTTATTCCTGCATAGCAAATACTTGTCTAGCACCTGCACCCTGACGTATACGTGTGCGTGTGCGTGCGTGTGTGTGTGTGTGTGTGTGTGTGTGTGTGTCACTGTCCCTGAGCTCAGGTTAACCACACAGAGCGGAGGCAGGGCCTGCAGAGGGTCGGGACAGAGAATAAGGGACAGATAAGGACCCAGAACTGTGGTCCCTGCAGCAGCCTCATTCCCGACACTCCTTCAGTGGTTCTGTTTCAGCTCCAGCTTCACAGGGTGAAGGTGTGGGGCAGCGGGGTGGGTGGGACACTGAGGAAGTGGTCAGAGGGTGGCAGCGAGCACTTCCTTTCATGGAAGCCCTTGGGGGCAGAAGCTATGTGACATGACCTCTCCACTCAGAGGTCTCTTCTCCAGCCCACAGGCCCATCTCTCCAGCCCACGGACACACATTTTCTGTTCTGAATTTTTTCGCATCTTTCTGCACCTACGTACTGTTTTTCCTCCTGGAGTGAGATCCCAGTGTTCACAGTCATGGGAGTTAGAACCGCAAGTAATCCTAGCACTCAGTCATTTGTTCATTCATTCATTCATTCATTCACTCACCCTGCATCTACCATGTGCCCCTGTGTCAGGCATGGGCCCTGCCTTGGCTTTCAACACAGTGCGATCACCCAGTATAACTTCCTCATTGTCTGGTCGGAAATCAGAGATGAAAGAGCTCCCCAGACCCCAGGGAGCGTCGTGGCTGGCAGCCCCTCACTTCCATCGCTGCTGCCACATGAAATTCCTCGTGCCCTCCAAGCTTCAGGTGTGCCAGCGGCGTCTGCTCGTGGCTGGTGGGCAGCTTCATGTCACAAGGTCAGTGGACACTTGACAATTGATGCACTGTGTCCCGAAACTAAGTCTAGTGCATGCTGGATCTGAAGCTATCTGCGACGTAGTGACATTACTTGTCCTGAAAGAGGGGTCGAACATGATCGTCTTATGCACTCCTCAAATCAAGCAGAGAGACATTGTTTTAGTGTAATCCTCACGGTGCCTAAGTATCGCCATTTACAAACATGGGCAAGGTGTAACCCAGAATACTGTGGTTTTTGTGTGTCAGCTAAACGTCAAGTACTTTAGAAAGGGGATAGACTACAGCAGAGAGAGCATCTAGTCCGAACCTGCTACTGCAGAGGAAACACCAGGGTCACTCAGCCCCACCCAGGCTGTGAGTGGCAAGGAGATACTTGGTGATGTCATGTCACCACCTGATTCCAGCAGGCCCTCATCTTGGAGATTGACCCCCACATTTTATAAATTCCGGAAGTCAGCAAATGGCCTTTTTTTTCCTTTCTTTCTTTTTTTTTTTTTTTAGTTAAGCCGATTTGAGTTGGGTTTCTGTCACTTGAAACCAAAAGAGCCCTGATAAACCCACAATGAAGACACTCAGATGCTTAATGAGAGTAAGAGTTTCAATGAAAGGACAGTGACACTATTTTGTCACTGGCTTGAGTCCTGCCAGCTTCTGAGAAGAGGAAAGGTCTACCCCACCCAAATGGGGGTGCTGGCTCTAGTTAGGGTGCCCGAGTGGCAGAGCAGAGCTCCCCAAGAGGGAAGAGCTCATCCTGGGTGACGCCTCGTCCTCCACCCACTTAACCTTCCAGTGAGATTCGGTGTGAGAATGTGAAACTGCTTTTGATGAGGTTTCGCCTCCTCTGACTCCCACAATGCTTTCCAGATCCCCAGAATAATTTTTAATCAAGAGGCACTCAAAGATGTCTGACCTGGGGTTCATCACCAGCTGCGTCTTTTCTATTGCTAAAACCCAGGCTTCCTCCATTTATCACAGATGTCCTCCTCTCCGAGTCCTTCCTTCCCTGTGACTGCTGTCCCTCCCTGGATGGACAATGGACCCCTAACAAAGGCGCAGCGTTGGCCCCTCGTTACTGCAGCTCCTACTGTCTAAGTAGATGCCTGGATGCCTTGTTACCTGTCTTGGTTGATTTCCTGCTGACCAGCAGTCTCTCCTCCCCATATGGAGTTGGAGGATGGGACACGTCACAGAGTAATGAGCCCCCACAAAGCCAGGAGCTCATCAGTCATGGTACCACCACCCCCACCCCACTCCCCCACTGAGCACCAGGCACCACACAGCATTGCTGTCCCACTACACCCCTGTCCTCAAGGAATTCACACAGCCATCCACCCGTGGGGAGCGTGTTTGCAGCTGGCAGACTGAATGGTGGCTATTAAAGTCACGAGAGTGGCAATCTCCTCCCCAGCGTGTGACCAGGGGAGTGGGCAAGGGACAGGCATGAGTTGCTGAGTCCTTTGAGTCGACCGTGGACCACCGAGCACCGGTGTCTCAGCCCTGGGCGGACCTCCGCGGCGGGGCGACGACGGGCAGCCCAGCCGCACACGGGCGGCCCGGAGCAGAGCAGGCCCCGCGGAGCGGTCCCTGCACTGCAGCGTGAGACCCCCTCTGGACACCTCCGAGTCAGAGCTGGGGTAAAAAGGAAAGAAGTGGCACTTGGACTGAGGCCGGCGGAATGCACAGAGTTGGGAGCTGAGGAAATACGTCACAGAGGCGGCTGAGTTTGAGGTGTGGCCTGAAGAGGGATCTCCACTCAGTTATTTTACCTTTATGTCAAAAAAAAAAAAAAAGTTTGGGTCCATTCAACTAAAAAGATCACATGAAGCAAAGATCACATGTAACAGAAATGATCAACCTGATACGTGACCTGATTGCTCATTGCTCACCTGATCTGAACCCTCTGGGCAGACCTGCCTGCCTGGCTGAGCCCTGGCTGGGCAGCGAGGTGAGCTGCGGCCGCCACCCAGCTGTCCCCTCCCAGCAGCCCTCCTCTTCCGAGAGGCGCGGGACACACAGGTGGTGCCCACCGGCAGGCCGTCCCCCTCAGCCACCCTGCAGACTAGCCCTCTCCTCGCGCGGGGGTTAAGCCTGGTCACTTTCTTTTGAAGCGGCTCTGACACAGCTTGAAAGTCACGGTTTCCGGAGATGACACAGACCAGAGGGCAATCTGCCCACAGCGCCCTGTAGTCGGGGCTGGAGAGCTCAGGCGTTCCAGCGCGCAGTGGAACATGTGTGTGCTCCACCCTGCAGCAGCAGAGATTCAGCCCTCATCTTGTTCCACGGGGCAGCAGCACAGAGGCAGACGGAGCCCTGCGGGTCTTGTAGAAAGCCAGCCAGCCTCCAGGCATGCCCGCTGGGGTTCTCAGAGCGTTGGACACGGGCTTAAGCACTGGAAGCTCAGGCGTCTGGAGGCAGCCGGAAGCACAGCACCCGGGAAGTTAGAGGAGCTGGTCAGATGGGCTGAGCCACGGCGGCTTCCTCTGCCTGGTGCCTGGTGCACACCCCCACCACCGCGGTCCACGGCAGCCTCGGTGCACCAGCCTTCCTTCCTTCCTTATGTCACCTGCCCACTCTATCTAGATTAATGTGTTTGCAGCCTCCAGCCTGGGTTCAGAATGTCTGGTTTGAAAACCCACCAGGCTCGCAAGTCTCCAAAATAGTCCCCCAGTGAGCCATGCTTCCCAGTATTTATGCCCCCACCCCCAGTGCATCTGGGCTGGCCCTGCAAGGGAGTGACACTGTGAGATGAGATTTTTCAGGCCAGTTCATAAGAAGCTAGTCATCACATAAGAAGTCTGACCACCCAGAGGGCTCCATGCTGTGAGGAAGCCAAGGCCAACAGAGGGGCGTGCGTGTAGACAGAGACATGCCCAGCAGTACCATCTGACGTGAAAGCCATCTTGGACACCAGGCTAGCTGCCATGTAACGACGACCATTTGCAATCATATAAGTAAGTGACTCTGAGGGGGAACCATCCCACTGAACCTATTCAAGCCACAGAACCAAGATAAGTAGCAACAGATTGCTTTAGGGCACTGTGTTTGGGTGGCTTGTGTCGCAGCAATAGGTAACTAAACATCTAGATTCCCATTCATTAAGAATGGGCCCTTAGGCACATCGTGTACCATCTTTAAGCCTGAATTTCCTCATCTTTAATGTGTGGGTAACAATAGTACGGGCTTCAGAGTTTTTGGAAATCCAAATTAGATCATGAATGAATCTACTTAGCCTTGAAGTTAGCATATCGGATGCGCTCAATACGTGTTAATCACGCTCTGATTGTAGTTCTCGATATGATTGTTGTTGAAGTCTGTCTAGTGGGTAGCATCTCTCAAAAGCAGCATGTTGGGAAGGGAGCAGCGGCCAGGAAGGTACTGATCAAGGTGTGGTACGTGTGCCTTGTCCTCCCAAACTCTGGAGCCTAGGCAATTGGCTATTTACCCCATTTTGGTGTCTGTAGTAAGGATTTGGAACACTCCTATCAAGTCACAATTCATTCATTTATAACTCATTCAGAAACAGGTATTGAGTGCTGACACAGCATGTCAGGCATCATTCTGGGTCTGAGGATACACTCAGAGCAGTGAGCAAAACAGATAAAGACCCCTGCCCTCATGGAGCTTCCTTTCTAGGGTTGGAAAAAATATCAAATACTGATAAGCACAATGGAAAATAAAATATATACATTGGGGTAATAATGAGTGTGAGGTGAAAACTGAGTTGTAATGATAAGTACCTAGGTCAAGGAAGGCCTCCCTGAGCCTAGAGGAATGTGAAAGAGGTTATCTGGGGCCAGGAAAGACCATTACATAGAAAGATCCAAACATAGAAATGAGCTGGAGTCTCATAGTGTCACATCTACTGATTATCAATCACACTGATGAAATATATGCTATTTCCCAATAACTCGGATAGGCAAATGTTATTATAAGCTATCCTTAGTTTACTCAGTCACTTTTTTATCCTATTGTGCCATACTTCTCTTTAAGCTACTTTAACTTCTTTTTGGAACAAGGCAAGATGGTGTATTAGTTAGGTTAAGTCAAGTGAACTAAAAACCAAGGCCAAAATCTCATTAGCTCAACACAGCAATAGTGTATTTCTTGTTCACATAAAGTCCATAGTGGCTGGTCCCTGGCCACCCAAAGCACCATCGTCTACATTGCCAACCTGTAGCAAGGAGAAGAAAAGATGGAAACTTGTCACAAGCTCCTAAATGCTTCTCTACAAGGGTCATAAAGTCATCACTTCTCATATTTCATTGGCCACAGCAAGTCATGTGTAGCTGTGTGTATGTGTGTGTGTGTGTGTGTGTGTTCATCCTAATGAACAGAAGTAAAAGGAAATATATAATGATGAATAGTTTAATGTTTACTAAAGATGGGCAGATGGGTAGAAATAATGTCAGTAGATGATAAATGATTAATTGATAGAAAGAGGATTGATAGATTATACATAAATAGATAACAGACAAAAGAAAGGGAAACTGAGACTTAGAAATGGTAAATGCAGGCACTCCTCACTTGATGACCTACCTGTTTAATGACTGCTTGAACTTACGGCAAGTTCTCTAGCATGGGGAACCCCCTTTCTCAGGCTACGTGAATCTTGGGAATCCCCTTTCTCAGTGTTTGTCTGGTTCCTGCAGTCGGTTTGTATTCACTACACGAAGCATTTGCAATCACGCAAGAGTACATATTTCATTTATAAGTGTGGTGTTGCATATCTATTGAAAAGTACATACCTTATAGCACCACAATACACCACAAAACATCAGCCTGTAAGCTCCTCACTTACCGACCAATTTGCTTAATGACCTAGTCATAGGAATAGAACTAGGTCATTAAGTGAGGGGTGCTTGTAATTTGCCCAACGTGAAACAGTTTTAAGTAGCCAAGTCAAGATCAAAACCGAGATCCATTTGGGTTTCCAATTGGTCTTAAGGACAGGGCACGTGTGATCTAGGGTGCTGGATAGACTTCTTTGATATCAGGTCATGTTGGCAACTGAACGTGCCTCTCTGACTGGATGTTAAGTTTATCTCTGAATTCTGTTTTTGTGAAGCATCATCTGAGAACCTCTGTATTTTTTCCAGCAAATTTTAGAAACCATCATTATTCAGCGACCATGACAGAAGACCTCAGTCAGCTCAATGAACACTAATGTTCCAGAGAAACAGTTAGAGAATCACCATGATGGACGCCCTGTTCTGGGGTGTTTTCCAGCACCAACAACCACCTCACCCACTCTCCAACACCAACAGGGCGTTCGCCAGCTCACTTCAACACTAACTTCTCGGACTTGCTCACAGCTGAAGGACCCAGTCCCATGGGCTGCCCCTCACTTCAGGTCCCAGTTCCAAGTCGGGCCTCCCCTACTCTGACTGATTGGTTGTAAATCAGGAGCTCAAGCCTCCATACTCTGTCATGCACAGCACCGTCCTGACACCTTGACATGTTTCCCAACCCCAAAGCTCCCCAAGCTCTATTCTTTGGGGGTTTTTTATGTAAGATTCACTATGTAGACATAAAGAAGTCAGTCACTGGCCATTTGGTGATTAATTTAATGTTCAGCCCCTTGGCCTAATGTGCCAGTGGGGACTAAAAGTTCCAACCTTCTAATCATGTCTTGGTCTTTCTGGCCACCAGCCTGCACCCTGAAGCCATCTAGGGGGCCCCAGCCACCAATCACCTCATCAGCTTACAAGAGATACTCATCACTCAGAAGAGTCCAAGGTTGAGGAGCTATGTGCTGGGAACCCAGGTCAAGACCAAGTGTTTTTTATTATGTCACACTCACCAGACTCAGACCCATCTCATTCCAGAATATCCAAAACTTGCCCTTTTGAATGTGGAGAGAATTCAAGAAATGGAAACTAGGAGTGGGAGACATCTGAGAGAAATGAATGCCATCAATATTGTAAAAATTGTCCAACCGAATTGATTCTGAATATCAATACCTGGACAATGTCTACAATGATTTTTTAATAGGTGCATGGTTTCTAGAAAGTATTTTATATATTGAGTTGCAAAAATCTGTACATGCATATATGATACAGATTTGAAATCCTTCCTCCATGAAGTTCTGAAAACTAGGAATTTTTCATAACTCACTTGTCAGTGAGCCCTAAATTCAATTCATTTGGTGACATATTTTTACTTGAACTGCCATGTTAGAGTCATTAATGTGACTAATGTGACTATTCATCTGTCAAAATGTGAATCTTGATCAAATATTTGTTTGACCATGGAAAGCTGATCCAGACTGGAGGTGTTACATCATAGCAAAGTATTTACTGTTTCCTTTTTAAAATGAAAATATTCTTAAATTTTGATATCCATGTGGCCCCACAGATTTGAATGAGAAATAGTGACCCAGTATCTTGCCCATGGAACCAGCCTGAGAGCCAGAATTCTCCTGCTGTGGGATGTTTTTTCTTACCTCCCCAGGCTGAGAGACCAGGTGTGGTCACCCTGCTGCTTTCTTTCATCAGTGAGCTGCCACTGGTCGCTGGTTGTCTTCCTTTAGAAAAAAAAGGAGGTCCTTGCAGTTGGCTGTTACATTTTTGCAAGTTTGTCCTCGTGCACAGCTTTCCCTCTCCTTTGGGCCTTTCTGCTTGCTCATCATCGTACTTGTGTGCACCACGCTACTGTGGTCACGTGTAAAGCCTCCCTCTGTGTACACGTTCTGTTGGTACCTGGGCTACTGTACAAACACATACCTCTGTAGATGGTGTCTTCCCATGTCTTCCTTGTTAGCATAATTTATCATTATTGCCAGAACTTTGAAAACAGACAAATGAAAGGGTTTCTGAGGTGACGTTTTGTCCCATGTCCTCCAGATCCCACTTCATGGGAGATGTAACCCAACACCAAAGGGAAGTTTCTTCATTTTCCCCCCTCATGAACTCCTCTTTCTCCCCCCATCCCCAACGTAAGGAGAAAAGGAAGGATTTAAAGCACGTTGCACCAAGCTTGGAGTTTTAACCCTGTTTGGGAGTGAGAGCCCTTTGCAAACTTGACTGAAGTCAAAACCCCTAGACAAGTAAAAATAAACTCAAAATTGAGCATAGAAATCCAGGTGTCTCAGACACCCTCTGCCAAACTCAGATTTAAGAGGGTTCATTTTAGACCCGTGATTCTCAACGGTGAAGGGCTCTGGGGTCGAATCCATGGGCGGGGACGTTCAGGCTCCACACCATGCTGCCTCCCCGAGACACAGCGGGCACACCATCTGAGAAGCCCCTCGTGTAACAAGAAACGGATTCCACATGTGCCCTCAGTCTTACTCAAGGAAAATTATTCCTTCAGGTAGCTTACCTCCTCCATGCAACGCCTTATTTCCTATAGGGGAGAGTCCTTGTTTTCCGGAGATAAATACCCATGAGGATGGATCTAGTCCTGGACCCAGTCTTCTGAACTCAATCTCTGGGTCATTTGTGTCTTTAGTTTCTTCCATGCTGATTACTACCTAAGAACTGTGTTTTTTTCTCATACTTCCCAAAGCAATGAGGTAAGTGAGGAACGGACTCACCTTCCCCGCTCCCTGCCTTAAAAGGATTAAAAGTCCCTACAGTGCTCTTAGATTTTAGAAAGAGAAGTTAATTCAGTCAAGTAGCCCAGAATAGGACCAATTGGGACCCACGAGGATTCAGGACAGTGAAAGGCTAGTTTTTAATCCCAGCTAAGTGGTTATCTCAAACACGAGCCTAGGGTCACAATGGGGACTGGTGGTTTGGAAGCCCCACACCTACTAATTAATCTCCATGAGCAGAAAAGCTTGTAATGGCGGTTCAAGAATGGCATCTTCATACGATGAAAGAAAGCCAAGAGGAGAGAAGAATCTGATGGCCTTAACCCTGGGAAAGAACTTGAAACCCATCTGGTCCATGGCCAGCAGTGGCTGTGAAGTTCATTGCACTTTAGGCCTCTGGGCTTTTTAGGGGGAAATGCCCTCCTGGTGCCCACTTCTAACTTCTATCTTTCCCCAACAACATCCATCACCACTGCTTCCACTGCCTCGTGAAGTCCTACTCATTCTTCAAAACACAGCTCAAAACTCTGCCCTGCCCAGGTGGAATCATACCTTCCTTTTGTCCTATAGCATTTCACCAAGCCACCACTGGAGCACTTCAACATGGAACCTCACCGTCTAGTAAGGAGGGGTAGACACAGACACGTAAGCAAATTGTTGTCACTGTAACATCACGATTAAATGTTAGAACGCAATGAAATGGCTAGGAACATGTTTTTTTAAACATGTATCTGGATAGTCTTTGAAAGTTATGAGATGCAATACATGTACAAGCACGTATGCGACTTTTTCTTCTTCTCAGGCCACCACAAAGAAAGTGGAACAGGACTTGACACAGCCCTCAGCAGCACCTGGACAGGCCTGCCAGCCACCCCCCACCCCCCACCCCCCATACACACACACACAAGTTCTTTATGTTAGGAGACTGTACTATTGATTAAACCAGGAAGGTTTGAAAGGCCTGGGTTGTGCTACTCAGGAAATGTTTTAAATGGATTAGAGTTAGACAATAAAAGATCTGTTAGTTTGGCCCCTTTCAAACTCAGGGTAATAAATCAGTTGCTAACAGTTACTAGATTCCACAGAGAATAGAGCCCTAAGACCTATGAAACACAGGATGAACGTCAGCAAATTACAGATTTGGAGAAAATTAGTTTAGCTAATTACCAGTGGGAATCTTTATCCTCTTAGAGGTATAAAATGTATTAGCAATTGATGTTCGTCCATGGAAATCTCAAGGACAAGAAATCATTTACTTAAGTTTTATTCATAGATTTTTTTAGTTGTGACTTTTTCATAAACATTGTAGAATAAAAATATAAAACCCAGAGCCACTGTTCAAAGATCAATTGACAATTTACTTGTCATAAATAAACAGTCTATGACTCAGTTTAGAATCACCATAGGATTGACCAAAGATGACCTCGTTAGTACCGGGCTCACTCTGATAAAAGAGAGGCTTACTAATCTTTGCAAATAGCCAGTGGAGATGGCTCATACTCCAGTGAAAAAAATACACACTCTGAAATGCCCAGTTTTATTTATTTGATGTAACTGTAATTAGGCCAACAGCACCATGCCAGAGCTAGCCTGGATTAGGCCCCATGGTAAATATTGAGGCATTTAGTGACCTGATAGCACCATTGCTCTGGGATATCCTGACATGCCCCGACTGGAGCTCATCAAGCTCGAGTGGGGCTCTTGCTATACGTGTGCAGGGTGTTCTGAGGTTGTAGGGGGAGGTCAGAAACTCTTGGAGGGGTGGGGAAGGAGAGCCACAGTTTCCGTTCTCTGTTGTGTTAGTTATTTTTAAGCAGAGCCTCTTTGATGTGATGTTCATTAGCATCTCATGCTCCCTCAAATCAATATTCTTTTTCATGTGGGGATTTTGAGTCATTTTTGTACTTCCTCTTTTAAAGTTCCATAAACCCCAATAAATAAGAACTCTGATTGCCTGCTCTGGGGGAGAACAGACTTTTCTTGTTCTCTGATATGAACACTGTTCAGTTCTCCTCACTGCTGCCTGGTTCTTAGAATTGGACTACGCAGACTTCCTTAAGGTTAAGGGCGGTGGAGGTCCCTGCCTAAGTTGGTAGTGTTCATAGAATATTTACTTCACTCACTAAACAAAATACCTTTTGAAAGGACTCATATATTGTATCTGATAACTACATGCTACATGTAGTCTTTCTACATCCATTAGACAGAGCACCTCCCAGAAAAGAGCTGGACATGAAGCAGATGTGAACCAATGATGCTCTATATTGCATTGGGGGGAGATGGGGTATAGTTCCTATAGTTAATATAGGGAAGAGCAAAGCCAGGAAAACTACATTCAGAGTGCAAAATGGAACCAAAAATCATGGACTCCATCAGTTCAGGGTAGCCTGCTAACTTAGGCAGTGTGACAAAGAAAGATACTGGTTCAGAGAAAAACATTAGGGGCAAGAGTTACTGGAGCAAGAACCCAGGCCTGAGAGCTAAGCCAAACTATAAGCTTAAAAAGATGACTGATTCACCACTTTAATAAGACAAAAAGAAGGACCTAAAGCAAGATTCGCAGCCAAAGTTTTAAGAGCTGATTCTGAATATATCCTCCCTCTTTCAAGCATGACTTAAGAGGAGTGCCACACTCTCTACACAGAAAGAAAAGGCATTCGGAAACTACAGACATAAAAGTTGTCTTGGAAAATTATGACTGAAACAATGCTTCAGGAAATCGTGAAGTAGATCTGGGTATCTATACAGACGTCACAGGCTGAGATAGACAGATTGTAATAGGAAGAATTTCAAAGAATCTTTGGCAGAGACAATGACATATGTTCACACTCCCTCCTTTCCTTAGGTACACAGAACTTTATTTCCCAGATTCCCTTGCAGGTGGGTTGGGACACTGTCACTAACCTTACACTAGGATTTGAGTGTAAATAGTCATTCTGAGGTATTTAATAAGTGTCTTCTCCATGCTCTCTCTTCCCCTTCTGCGTCAACTGTTGAGACTAAGTGTTCCAAGTGTCATTGTCTTAAGATTGAGAAGGGCCACCCAAATTATATTGGACTTTACATAAATGAGAAATATATTTCATTGTGTTAATCTACTGAGACTCAAGGGTTTGTTATTTAAACATAACCCAATCCAAGCTAATACAGAACCAAAAACACAACAGCTTTGAAAACTATGTTGATTTATCTAAGGAGTACAAACAAGGATGGTTTAATATTAGTCAATCTATCAGTATAATAATTATGTAAGATAGAGAATTTTGAAAATTGCTAACTGGATGTTTAAAAGCATTTGATAAAATCCAAATACTATTCCAAATGAAAAAATTTAGTAAAGTCATTGAGATAAAATAACATAAATGAATAGCCACTTTTTAATGTGGCATAAGGGCCTCTGTAAGTTCAACAACCTAGAATCAAAGTGAAAAGTCATGGCCATTCTACCTGGCCTGCTGTGACTTGTGGATGGTGTGCAGTGGGCAGAAGGTTGGATTAAACCAGTGTGTGCTTTTGCCCAGCAAGTACATCAAGGCAAGAGAGAGGCAAGGAAGTTCAAGGTGTATGCAAAAGAGCAAGTGTAAGGATTGACCATGGAATTAAAGTTGGGGGTGATGTGGGTGAATGTCCTGATTCTTAGACAACACATGCTTAGGTATTTAGGGGTAAAAGGTCATGATGTCCCAATTAACTTTCAAATGGTCCAACACACACACACACACACACACACACACACACACACGCAGAAAACTAAAAATGTTAAAATGTTGAATCTGGGTAGAGGTGCATGGGTATTCAACTTTTCTATGGATTTAAAAATTTTCAAATTAAGGTGTAGAAAAGCATGAAGTTTTTAATAACTTTTTCTAAGCAGTATTTCTAAATGCATGTTACTTAATATACCATGATGTTAATTAGATGCATTCAACTAGGTTAACAAATGTTAAGTTTATATCTGTTTCATATTCATACCTGCAAGTTTATATGAGGGCTGTCCAGAAAATCCAGCCATAAATACCTCTATTTTTCTTACTACAGGGCCGGATACTTTCCAGACAGCCCTTGTTTATTCAAACTGGGGATACATTTAAAATTGGAAAATCAGTAAGTAGCAAAATAAGCACAATAACTGGAGATACAAAGAGGAAAACATTTGCTGGTGGGGAGCAGGAAATCCTTGGTTGAGGAGGGGTAGTAGAGGGTATGTGTAGTTGCAGAGAATAAAAACTGTTTTCCTGTATAAGCCTTATGAAAGTATTTAATTCCTCAAATCATATGTTCATACAGAGGGTGCCAAAAAATGTATACACATTTCAAGAAAGGAAAAAACTATTAACATTTTAATACTCAATATATACCAATAACAAAAGATGAACACAAGTCATGTTTGACTTCTGCAATTACAGGAGGTGCTCAAAGTGCTTACTATCGGTGTCCAGACACTTTTGATTACGGTGAACTACTGCTTGACCAACACTGACCAATGTGTCCACTTGTATCGCTGCGCAAGCCGTTTCAATTTCTTCCCAAGGTACCACCGGTGTAGCCAGTTTTCTATGGTACACCACATCCTTTAAGGTCCCCCATAGGTAGGAGTCAAGGGGTGTTAAGTCAGGAGAATGTGGAAAAAACTCAATGTTCTCAAATTTCAAATACCACTTCAAAATGGTCTTGCGCCCCTCGAATGACAACCGTGCCTCTGCCATTTTCTTTGACTGCCCCGCCTGTCACTCGGTGATACACTCATTTGGTTAATGCCATCTTTTAAGCAAACGTCACTACGTATTGCTACCATAATTCAACTTCCAAAAGTAATACATAGCTAACATCTCTTGAGATGTGCATACATTTTTTGGCAACCTGGTATGTATGTATAACTCAGTATTTTTAAAAATCCAATGAACAGATCTGTTTGACTCTGTATCCCTGCTCTTTGTATCCCTAAGTTTCCTCTTATTTCATACCGTTTTAATGCTTTACTTAACATTAGAAGAAATAAAATGAGGTAGACTATCAAGGAACACTGAAAGCCTTTTATACATAGATATGGCTCTGCTTCTTACCCAGCACAAATCTATTAGCAGGAATTATTACAGTTTTTCTCTTTATGTATGTATAATCTCAGAGAAGAAAAATAAAACCCAAACTGTAGAGTGGTATGCTCTAATTAGATATGGGGAAAATTAAAAATGAGTAGTCTTAAAGATGGCACCTAATAAAGAGAAAAAACACATTTATGTCCTCTACTAAATAAAAATTTTAAACTCTCATTTTAGTGACTGAAATGGTGAAATTATGATTGTATAAGGAACAAAATGTTTATGTGAAAGTTCAATAAGTTTGTAGTTGGCTGAAATGTGATCAATTATGTAATAAAGTGCTGCTGAATTTTGTTTTTAAAGTTCAGAATAACAAATTTGTAAGTTCTTTAAAGAACAGAAGAGCTAGTAATTAATAAAGACAAGTTTCAGATTTATTTGGAAATTCACAGTTTCTAATGGCACTACAGCTCCGTAGTTACATACTGAAAGTCATCTTCCCACAACACTGGATGCTGCGCACGGTGCTGTGACTTCCCCGCCTGCACCTTCATCTGGACCACTTTTCAATGGGCTTCTATACAATCAAGCCTTCTTGCTCTGAACGGCTAATTGTACAGATGGGAAAAAAATTTAAATCACCTAAAACACACTGTTAACCTAAAGCAGCAACTTTAACAAACAAAAAAAGGTTTTAAATAAGTCACATTACAAACAATACCCCCAGAAAGGTATTAGACAAGTTTAAAAATAGTTAATACTAAAAGTGCTCAATAAGTTAAGTCTCACAACACAAAATGGTCAATCTTTCCCTTGCAAAAAGAAACTTTTTCCACTTTCACTCATTACTGTACAAACACATACTAAGAAATCATTTTACTCAAATACAGTTGCTGCCAATTAAAGAAAGGACAAAATGAAGAGACACATTGACATCACACATGGATACCTCTGAACATTTGTAGCCACTACAAAGCAAACATTAAGGACTAATATTCCCTTTAGACTTGACCAATTTGACAAGGCTCAACACACTCACTAGCTGGTTCTGTGCAAATGTCCACAGGCAGTGATTATGTCACGTGAAGCCTGGACTCATCTGACAGGCCTTCACATAACAGGAAGGCTGGAGAATTAGTGTTTCTTGTGGATGTTTAAAATGTAATGTAGCTAAAGAAAACCTTTACAAGTGGTTAAGTGTGTTTAAAAGGTGAATTCATAAAAAATTTGCAAATACTAGCCATTTGTAAGAAAAGACCTTGTAGCTGTTTTCCTCATTGAATAACCAAAAAACAAAAAGCAAAAAAAAAAAAACAAAAAACTAGTGTGAATAAGTTAAATGAAAATAACATAAACAGTATCACCATTTATCTAAAAGAATACACTTTAAAATTCCAGCAAGTGTTTGTTTCAAGTGAGTTTGCTAACCAGGTCTTGTTGGCAAGTCTTTAGGACTTCACACTGTCTGACCCACATTACTGAACTTCAGGTGCAGATCATGCTAAAGCCCTGTAGTGTTTGCGGCTTCAAAAAACTAACAAAGTTATAAAAGAAATCAAATGACAGAAAAAGTCCCCCTCCTCTTCCAGTGGCATTATAAATAGACAAAAGGCACATAAATATGGGAAGGTGCAAGAAATAGGAACAAAGCTAAAGGAAGAGGTTTAGGCTTTCATTCCTATCCCACACAAGGAACTGGGCTTCCAAATTCTTTCTGCCCCAGTAATTAATCTGTGAAAAAAACTTTATAAAATGTCTACCATTGTCCTTGTAGGAATTGATCAGCCTTGTAGAACTGCAGCTCATTAATCAAGATTGACACAATCCCACCTTTTTTTCAAAAGGCAAAAACCATAATTTCTGAATACTTTCCCATTAATATTTTCTCCCTCCCCCAAACCCTTCAAATACCACAAACTGTTCTTCAAAGAACAACAAAAAGTCTTCAGTATGAAAAGTTCGATTAATTCTAGGTATGTCCCGAGACTGCTGTAACACCAAATGTTCCCACGGTGATCTCTTTGTTTCCTTTCATGATGTCATGCAGGCTCGGCAAGGACCCTGACTTAGTCTGTATCAGAGTTTTTATCAACTTTCCTTGGTCTTGGACTTTAGATCGCCTTCGTTTTAAAGCCCTCTTCTCAGTTTTTGTCTTTTGGGACTGTCCATTGCACAGACTTGTGCAAGCTGAAATGCCACAAAAGTAAGACTCTTCTGACTGTGACGAAGTTTCTGAGCTTCCTTCAGATGGAGGACCTTTATAAGAAGAGTGATAAACTCCTCCCATATTTGAGAAGTCTCTCTGGTTCGTAAAGAGCTTCCTGCCTTTTATGTCTCCGTTGGCTACAGGATGTACTGGATCTGCTGGCTTTATGGTCTCAATTTTTTCTGTTTTGTACTTGCAGCGTTTCTTCTATAACACGAGTAAAAGAAGGGGTAGGAATTAGACCTCCAATAGTTAGTTACCTGATCAAACATCTAGAGAGCTAAGCTAATGGAAGAAAGTGCCACCTCCTGGTGAGAAGTAAAACAGTATCATGAACAGCACAACATATTGTTTGTTATGTTCTATATAAATACCATCACTACCTTCTTATTTAGTAAATACGACTCAATCAAAACTTTCATTTGCCACTTCTGAATACAGATTCAGGGGGTGATAACTAACATATGAATATCTATTTTGTGCAAGATACTATATACTAGTAGCTTTCATGTATATCTTACTAACCCAGAAAGGTGAGGATTTTATCCCTAGTGTTCAATTCCCTGCCCAAATCACAACATAATCAGTGGACAAGTTGGTATTGACTCCTTGAGTATTTGGCTCTAAAGCCCACTTTCTTTCACCCACAATCCCTCTAATCAAAATGAGCACAACTTACTCTGAGAGGTAAAATGGAAAAAAGCACAGGCTTTATAATAAAATAAAAACCTATGTATCTTCTGAGTTTTGCCACCTATTAAAGGGTCATTTAAAGACAAAAACTCTAAATTTCAGTTTTCTCATTTAAAAAATCAGCCTGTTGTGAGGATTAATATACAGTGCACACACTGGGCCTGATGCACTGATACGCAATAAATACTGATAATCAGCCAGGGATCAGCAGGCTTTTTCCTTAAAGGCCACACGGTTATTATTTTAGGCTTTTCAGGTCATATATTATGTCTCTTGAATATTATTTTAATTTTACAATGCTTTAAAAATAGCTCCAGGCTCATACAAAAAAATACCACAGGGCAGATATGGTTTATGGACTGCAGTTTGCTGACCCTGTAAATGTTATTTATATCATTACCATGACTGAAAAGAAACAGTAATGTAAGGGTCACTTAAAGGTTATATTAAACCTTTCAACCTATTTCTGTATCTACTACCATATAATACACCAATACACTTGAAAAGAAACAAAATATTACCTTTTTTTCTGGAGAGAACTTGAGGGGTTCTACAATGTACAAAGCATTTGGGTCTACTATAAGTAAAAAAAAAAAAAAAAAGAGGAGATGTAAAGTAGAAAATGCTATGATTAAACACTATATAAATATTGTATTATCCCTTAGTGATTTTTCCTAACAGCACTAACAAATACTTATTTATACAAGTTTAACCGTATATTTATGCAATTCAAATTAGTAAGCCAAAAGCAACAAGGTAGGAGATGGTACCCTTCCTATTTGGGGCTTCATTGGTCAACTTCAAGTAACTTCCTTAAGTTTTTACCAAACAGCTGGCTATCGGCCAACACAGTAGGGATACTTTACAGTAGGACTGGACCCACTCCTACCCTCTTTTCTTCCTTCCTGATGATAAAAACAACATTACTAGGTAAGCTAATACCAAAGGCACAGATCATATAAGACTAAACCTTACACTCTGTCGCAAATGTGAGCTAATAACATTGTGTAATAAGCAGTTGTGACCATATATGAAAGTCAGAGGAACATACACACAAAAACAGATCTAAAAACTTGTTTATTAATTACTGTTTATTACTATGATCAAAACTATGAATTCAAAAACCTAAAAATAGCTTGAACATGCAATATAAATGACAAAGCAATAATGAACAAACACTTTTGGCATGGTGAGTAAATTAGAAATATTAGTTTTTGGTTTCTAAAATTCCATCTACGGTCATACCACCCTGAACACGCCCAATCTCGTCTGATCTCGGAAGCTAAAATTCCATTACTTTAAGCACATTCAAGACAGCCAGCCCTAGCCCACTCCCACACAGACAAGAAAAACATACATGTAAAAGGGGCTATGAGACTTTAGTTCTATTCAAACAATTAAGAGTAAATGATTTACGGCATGACAGAAGCTGAAGTTTCTAAGTAGTAAATTCACTATAAAACTTCAGATACTGGAAATTTACTAATAACGTGATTCAACCAATTATAATTTTTTACATTATGTCCTAGAAATTTGCTCAGAAAGTCATCAAATATATAAAAATATCCAAACATTTCTCCAGATAGTAATTTCTATCAGATTATTAACCTCACTCAAATTGCTTATTTAAAAAAGCATAATGTCTGCTTCTGGAATGGTGCCAGCATTAATCAGATCAATCTCTCCAATTAAAGCAACTAAATATGATGGATTTTAAAAAATCACTAAAAGCACTGGAAAGCTGCCAAGATTAAATAAACAACCCCCAAGCCAAAAGTGAAAGAAAAGCAGGAATCCAAAAATTCACAGGGACTACAAAAGTCATTTTTGTCCTGAGAGCATATGTCAATTCAAGAATATGTGAACTTTAGTTCTGAAGGTATCATCAGGGAATAGGTGAGAAATCTAGCCTCAGGGCCCACCCAAAGCAGTCGTTTATAAAATACCTTCCTTCCCTCCCCTCAGTAAGTTGGGACTCCAAAGAACTGTACCCTCAGGGAAAGAGTGAGGCCAGTCTAAATTCCCATCACCTGGCCATCCAACAAACCTCAAGCCATGAATGTAAAGTGTTCCTGAATATAAAGCAAACACAAGTTCTCTCTGGAATAAGGACCTCCATTCTAGACCTCAAATTGTCCCTACAAATAAGAAAACAACTAGCACACAAAGACACAAAGCACTCTGAGCAAGAGTCTGCATAGACAATTAATGAAGATTTGAAAAAGATTTAAGATAGTAGAATTACAATATAAGATAGACTATAAAGACAGTTATATTTACTATAGTTAAATAAAAACAAGCTTAAAAAAATTTCTGTGGGTAACATAAAAGGATCTCTAGATGCTTAAAAAATACTATAAAAACTCCTAGAAATGAAAAATGAAGCAAGTGAAATTTAAAACTCAATAGATAAGATTTACTAGATTACAGATAGATTCAGAATGCGTGACCTGGAAAACAGATCAGAAGAAATCATCTAAAATAGAGCACAGAAAAACAAAAAGACGGGAATTAAGAGTAAGTTAGGGGACAAAGGGATCCAGGGAGAAGGACTGGCATTTAATTAAGAAGAGATTCTAAAACAGAATGAGGCACAGGTGATATTTTGGGGAAAAACGATAATAGCTAGGAATGTTCCAGTATGATAAAATATACCAATTCAGGAGAGTTGAAGAGCCCAATAAATTTAAACAGGATTTTAAAAGATGGCCTGTATTCACAGAAACCTTATCAGTAATCAGGCAAATGCAAATTACAACTGCAATGAGGTTAAACAAACACTTTAAAACTTGATAAATCGAAGCATTTACTGGCAAGAAATGTAGAATAGGAAATTCTCATAGTACTGGTGGAAGCAAAGTGATGTGACCACTTTGGGAAAGTTTGCCATTATTGTGTAACATGCAGATAAGCATATTCTATAATCCAGCAATTTTATTTTACATCTAGGTAATATTTCTAGAGGAACTCATGGAACTATGTTTCACCATATAAACAAGGAATGTATAAAACAGCATTATTTGTAATAGTCCCAAACTGTAAGCAACAGCAGACTGAATAAATACACTGTGATTTAGTCAGTTAATGAACTATTATACAATATTGAAAATAGACTGCAATCATGTATGTAAATTTTACAAATGGAATGCTGAAGGAAAAGAGGAAAAAGAATAGGTATGATTCCATTTTCTAAAAGCTCAAAACCAGGCAAGATTCAAATTTTACTGTTGAGGAATTCAAACAGTGATGGTGAAACCATTAAGAAAATAAAAATACAATTACTTCTAAAGTCAAGATAGTTACCTCTGGAGGAGCAATACCTAGAGTGCTGGCCTTGTTCTACTTCTTGATCTGGGTATTAGATACACAAGTGTTCACTTCATAACTACTTGGTAAGTTGTTTATTTTAGGTTTATGCACTTTTTTTGTATTTCACAATAAAATGTGTCATAATTTTTGGTCCACCTGGTCAGTCAACACAAGTGACAGAGTTGCAAATTAAAGTACCAACACACAACTTTAAATGCTTTGTAAGGTAAGAAATTATGCAATTTGCCAATCCTATATTAATACCAGTATATATCAACTTTGTACAAAGTACTAAGCTTTATATAAAAATAAGACATGAGACATTACAACCAATGCCACAGAAATAAAAAAGATTATAAGAGACTATTATAAACAATTGCACTCCAACAAACTGGAATCTTAGAAATGGATAAATTCCTAGAAATATACACTTACCAAGACCAACTTATAAAGAAGTAGAAATTATGAACAGATCAACAACAAAGAAGGAAATGGAGTCAGTAATCAAAAACCTCTCAATAAACAAAAGCTCAGGACCAGATGAATCCACCAGAAAATTCTACCCAACATTTATTATATAAAAGAATTAACACTAACCCACCAGAAATACTTCCACAAATTTGAAGAGGAGGAAAAACTCACATGAAGCCAGTTTTACCGTGATACCAAAGCCAGACAAAGGCACTACGAGGAAACTATAGACCCATATCCTTGATGAATAAATTTCTCAACAAAATATTAGCAAACTGAATTTAATAGCACATTAAAAGGATTAAACACATGACCAAATGAGATTTATTCCTAGAATACAAAAATTGTTCTGCATATAAAAATCAATCAACATACTATACCACATTAACAGAATAAAGGGCAAAAACCACATGATCATTTTATATGATAGAGAAAAAGCATCTGACAAGACTTAACACCTTTTCATAATAAATTAAAAAACTCAATAAATTAGACACAGAAGGAAACTACCTCAACACACCAAAGGTCATTTATGAAAATCCCACAGCGAACATAATAGTAAATGTTGTGAGACAAAGTTTTTATTGTAAGATCAGGAACAAGGCAGGGATGTCTGCTCTCATCTCTTCTAGCTAACACAGTATAGGAATCCTAGCCAGAGATAAGCAAGAAAAAGAAATAACAGGCATTCAAACTGGAAAAAAGGAAATGCAATTATTTGTGTAGAGTTGACATGATCTTATATGTAGAAAACCCTAAAAACTGCACAGAAAAGGTATCAGAGTAGGTGAATTCAGCAAACTTATAGGATACAAAATCAACATAAAAATACAGTTGTGTTTCTACACAGTAACAATGAACAATCCAAAAGGAAATGAGGAAAAAAATTTATTTACAATAGTACCAAAGAGAATAAAATGCTCAGGAATAAGCCTAATGAACCAAGTGAATGACTTACACAATAAAAACTTTAAAACACTGATGAAAGAAATTAAAGAGGATACAAACAAATGGAAAGATACAAACAAAAGCTCATGTTCATGACTGGAAGACTTAATATTGCTAAGATACCCATACTACCAAAACAATCTACAGATTCAGCATAATCCCTATCAAAATCCCAATAGCACTTTTTGCCAAAATAGAAAAATGCACCCTAAAATTCACACTGAATCTACAGAGAACTAAAATCGACAAAATGATTTTTTTTAAAAAGAATAAAGTTAGAGGACTCATATTTCTTGATTTCAAAACACAATAAAAAGCTAGTCATCAAAACAGTGTGACACAGGCATAAAGACAGACTAATGGAATAAAAAAAGAGACCCCAAATAAACCATTACATATATTGTCAAATAATCTTCAACAAGGGTACCAAGACCACTCAACAGGGAAAGGTTAGTCTCTTCAATAAATGGTGCTGGGAAAATTGAATATCCACATTCAAAAGAATTAAATTAACTCAAAATGAATTAAAGACCTAACTATAAGACATAAAATATAAAATTTCTACCAGAAAATACAGGGTAAAAACTTTATTATAACATTGGACTTCACAATGACTTCTTGTATATGACATCTAAAGTACAGGCAAACAAAAGTAAAAATAAATAGGACTACATCAAACTTTAAAACTTCTATCAAGGGACACAATGAACAGAGTGAAACATATGAATGGGAGAATATATTTGCTAATAATATATTTGATAAGGGTTAAAATCTAGAATATATAAAGAACTCTGAATTAAAAAAAACAAAATAAATCAAGTAAACACAATTAGAAAACAGGCAAAGGAGTTGAATATGATTTATAAATGGCCAACAAGCACAGAAAAGGAACCTCAACGTTATTAATCATGAGAAAAATGCAAATCTAAAGCACAGTGAGATATCACCTCATACCCATTTAGGATGGCTACTATCTACAACCAGAAAACAACAGTGAGGCCATGAAGAAAACTGAAAACATTGTGCACTGTTGGTAGGATTATAAAATGGTGCGACCACTACAGAAAACAGGAAAAAGTTTCCTCAAAAAATATAACTACCATGTGCTCCAGCAATCCCACTCTAGATATACTTGTATGTCCAGAACTGAAAGCAAGGTCTTAATGAGACATTTCACACTCATGTTCGTAGCAGCACAATTCACAATAGCCAAGGAGTGGAAGCAACCCAAATGCCTATTAACAGATGAATAAACAAGATGTGGTAATCACACAATTGAATATTAATCAGTCTTAAAAGGAAGGAAATCCAGTTGAATGCTACAACATGAATTAACCTTGAGGACACTATGCTAAGTGAAATAAGCCAGTCACAGAAAGACAAATACTATGATTCCACTCACATGAGGTATCTAAAGTAGCCAAATTCATAGAAGCAGAAAATACAACAGTGGGGGAAGGGGGAAAGGGAGCTGTTTAATGGATAGAGTTTCAGATTTACAAAATGAAAAGGTTCTAAAGATCTATTTCAATTAAAAATTTCGGTTATAAAAAGATATATCAGCCAAAAGAAGAAACAAGAGGAAAGAGGAGAGATTTACTAGTTCCAAGTAAATACACATCTAATGGATGGTTAAGTCTGTAAAGTTCTGTGATAAAAGCAAACAAGTATAGCTCAGGAATGGCTGATTATCTGAATGACTTAACCAACTGAAACATGCAGCTCAGTTACTGAATCCTGAAGAAAGAAAGAAGCCAATGATTAAGAAAGCACTTCTAATTGACATACAGAATTAGTTTGGTTATTTTATATTGCTCTGAGGTAAGTCTCTTACTACACACTAATTAAAGCACTATTTATAAAAGTACTGATATAGGAAAATAGCCACTCGGTGCACATCCATTCATTTAAATTTAAGTATTCCCTTAGTGTTAGACAATAGAATGCTACTATAGATTCTGGGCCATAAAAAAGAGAAAGACCAGATTGTCTTTCCAGAAATGCTTCACAGTCCTAAACTAGAGACAAAAGAAGTCGTACCTGGATAGGAAGAGGAAGCAGATAAGTACAGGACGCTATGGGAGCACACTCAGGTTTTCCATATCTGTTGAACTTTCTCAAACATCCCTTTCTAAAAAGAAATACTTCTAAACAGGAGCATGTGCAAACAAAGCTACCAATGGCTAATTAAACTCAGCCCCCTCCCCACCTTCCGTGCTTTTAGGAATAAAGGTAGATATAAAGTGTGAAAATGTAAGGTGGCTTTGACATAGCACAAACACAAAGGTTACTTATACTCATTCTCTGTTGTAGATGGTCTCGAATATAACAGTGACATTATACCTCAAGTAAGCTAGACTGACATTTATATATACATATAGCATATCCACAAAAATCTACCTTCTTTGCCAGTTAACTGTAGAGACTTGGATCTGATGAGTGGGAATGAAGTTCTTCTTCTCAAATTCATATCGTCATAGGAAGAGAAACACCTAAGATGTTAAGAAAAAACAACATTAGGCACAATGAATGAAGTACATATAATTTATTTTGTAGTTGGGGCTAGAGGAAAGCTACTGAGAATTGCACATGCCACCTGGACTAATTTCTAAGGAAACACTCCAGTTACTGCTAATACATATAAAAAGACCATGTAGGAATTATCCTCTAAAAAGTGCAATATTAAAATACCTATTTTGCTCTCCCTTCCACATTCAGGCCATCTTCCACAGATAAAACATTTCAAGCATTTTTATGTACTTACTGTTAGTGTTTTCTCTATTACACTCTACAGAACCTTCTAGGCATAGAACTATCTAACTAGTTCCAATGAGGTTTTTAACCTTTTGGTTTCAAGATAATCATATGGGGAAAAAAATAATCTCTGTATTTCTTTATATGCTAAAATTTCTCAAAAATATAAAGAGCATAGTAAAAAGAAGAAAATACAATGCTGACATTACCTTTTGGGGCTTGGATACTGATTGCTTTTAGGAAGTTTTGAAATGTAATCTCCATCAAATTGAGAGACGTTTCGACAACGCTGCATGCAAAGCATCAGCCCCAAGATAACACAGAGAACCAACGATATGACAAGGTAGCTTTGTCGATCTGAAACCTGAGGTGAGAGGAGGGAATAATAATAATACTCTAAAAATCATACTAGGGAAAATATAATGAGATTTAAAGTTCAAAAGACAAAACATTTAAAAATATTTTTCCATGTGCTTCAAAACCATAAATGCAGAACATGCTCTTTGAAACTGGACTACTAAAGCCATGTTGTACTTTTTCTTCTTTTTCCACTTAATTCTTTGAAATTTTTTCCAACCTATGGAAAAGTTTTTAAAATAGTACAATGAATATACTTATGTCTTTCACCAATTGTTAACATTGTGTCACATTTGCGTTGTCTTTCCATTTATACTATCACTTTCTGGGGAGAAAAAAATCGTGCTATTATCTAGTCATTCCCACCTTGTAAAACTAAACCACCACTCAGTTTTTTTCAACAATTTCACTGTTCTCCGTATCTCCGTATCTAAAATCCTAATCGAAGCCAACATCACCCGACCCAAGCTACTGCTACTGACTCCTAACTGGTTTCCTCCCCACTTCAACGCCTGCAATTCTCCACAGAACAACAAATGGAGAGTTTCTGAAAGTATAGTCCATAAGATGACCAATGTCACTTATTTACCATATTACTTTTCAATGACTTGCAATGATTAGAATAAAATTCGAATTCTAAGTTGCCTACAAAGGTGGGGCCTCTGCCAATACCCTGAACTCACCTGTTACCCTCACTTCTGTCATTCACGCTGCTCCATTCACACCAGTTTTCCTTTTGCCCTCAAACACAGCACACTGTTTCTAAGTGTGGGTCTTTTGCTCTAGCTCAGCTAGTAAGGAGTCTGTTCTGACCCTAGCCTCTGTGTGGTTGCTAACTCATCCTGAGCACCAGTTCTAATGCCACCTCCTCAGACAAGCCTTCCAGCATCACTCTAGCTGATGCAGCAACCCTTACCACCACCACTCTGCACACACACTTCATTCTCCATCCCACTCTCTTACTATCTGTATTCCCTCTCTGCACTGCTGTACAACCTCGGACTGTACAGCTCATGTCTCACATATACTGGTTGCTCAATACTTGTTAAATAAATGAAATTTTTGCTTTGGTAAGCAACTTCAGCCTTTTTGAACTGAAAATTAAGTCTGTGTTGTAACTATCAATGGCTTGCAAAAGGCCTAAGAATACTGCTTTATAATTAACTGTATTTTAGGTAAAAACCTAAACTATGAAAGCCATGTTTTCCAAAAGATTATGATAATATATTTCTAAAACTTTAAAATGCCACATTCTGGTATTATGAAAAGTTTTCTATAAATGATGGTATTTTCTGGTTAAAAGTTTTTAACAAGCCTGCCTTTATGGCAGCCCCTATATATATGTACTGTGTCTTACCAGCAATAACAATTACCTCACGTTTTAATTCTGCTACTGTTGTCGATAAATTTGAAACAAGCCGTGTCATGTTGGTCAGTTGTGCCTGTAACAACTGGATAGATTCAGTTTGCCGCTGATCCTATGATAAAAGAAGAAATAAGCATTATTTTTCTTTGTGTTTCATCTGTGTGTTGCTATAGGTTCGAGTAATATCACCTGGAAAAACTATTAGGTTTCTCAGAGGAAAAAAAGAATTAATAAGGAATATTCCTAATGAATGATCATCATAAACTTTGAGCAGAAATTAAAAAAACCAAACACACTTCAAGAACCTGTGATTGCTCAAACCTCCTCACTGTACTCCAAAAAACCATTTTGCTACTCACTGCTACTATAAAGAACACTGTCTAATAGAAGTTAATAAATTACCTTTTAAGTTAATATGGGCTCCAAAACACCATTTAATCAGCTATATACAGAACAGATACTTTGTCTAACATGTGTTTTTAAACCAAAGCAGTTGGTACAAAAACACGTTTTGAAAAATATTTGAAGACTATTTTTGGATACAAAGCAAACTCATAACAAGGTTTTAAAAGTTCTATTTCACAGCACATTGGGGGGAAATTTAGGAGACCACAGTCAAAAGCTACAAGTGATTATGAAGTCAGTGCTAGGATATCACCAATGAAAAGAAATTCATTTAAAACACCCATTTTTTTCAGATCTGAATTTTAGAAACTTTAATAATCAACAAACATGTCTTTATTTAAAATATAATTTGCATCCATACTTTAGGGAATTATGCATCATTACTCATGGTTAAAAACTGCATGTTTGTGGCAGGAGCAGGTGGGGGTAGATGAATATATAAAACTGAAAAGAAAGTTTCACTTATGCCCCCCCACTGTGATCTACTGTGCGACTTTTTAATCCTACTTCATCTTTTTAAAATGCTGAACATGACTCATCAAACTGTTTCTTTTGACTTACATTTGACAAACACTGGTAAATTCTAGACAGCTATAAACATTTAAAGGACAAGCTATTAAATTTAATAAATTAGTTAACACTTCTAATCAAGATTTATTTCCAATAGTGTTAATAATACACAAGATTATTTAAAAGTCATTGAGACATAAAGCATTGATGTTACATTTAAAGCAAAGAGAAAATACGGAGGGGAAATCATTGTATTAAAATTAATAAAGAATTAAGTAAATATTGTGTTCATGGGTCAGAAGACTTAATACTGTGTTAAGGTGTCAATTCTCCAAAGTGACTGATAAATTCAAAGTAATCTCAATCAAGATGAGGTTTTTTTCATTTTTTTAAAAAAAGTGACAAGCTAATTCTAAAATCCATATAAGCCAAATCCAGATTAGGCAAAACAATCCTGGAAAAGAAAAAAGTCATACTATCTGAGTTCAAGAGTTTCTATAAAGCTACAGTAAACACAACAGTATGGCATTAGCATGAAGACAGACAAAGAGATAAAAAGAACAAAACAGGAGCCCAGAAACAGATATACACATATATGGTCAATTGATTCTTATTAAAAAGCAAAAGAAATTCAGTGGAGAAAGGACAGTCTTTTCAACAAATGATGCTGAAACAAAGGGATAGTCTCATGTTTCTCACCCCCTTGCCCACAAAATGAACTCTGATCCATATCTTGCAACACATTAAAATTAAACTGTAAACCTAATATAAACGTAAAATTATAAAACTCCTAGAAGAAAACAAAGGAACAAATCTTTGTGACTTTGGGGTAGGCAAATACTTCGCAAAGTGAAGAGAAATGTGTATATTGAGCTTCAACAAATTAAAAACTTGTGCTCTTGAAAAGATACTTTTAAGAGAATAAAAAACAAGTAAACTGGGAGAAAATATTTGCAATATACAACTCTGTTAAAGGACTTGTACTCAGAATATATAAGCAACTTTCAAAACTCAATAATATAATAAGAAACCTCAATAATAAGAAGAAAACCAATATGGAAGAAAGTCTGTATGGAAGCACAACTATAATGTGTTGCAAACTGAAAGATGCAACTAAACTCTGAAGCATGAGGCCTCCTCACCTTACTTCATTTCACCATCCCCTAGTCCCAAATAAACTCCTAAAGAAGTGTAAACTTTTTTCATCATGGTAACACACTATAAAAACTTATTAATAAACATCACACTTGATGGTGCAAAATTGAAATCATTCCCTTAAAATCAACAAGACAGCAGAATGACCACTATTACCAGTCCTATTACATCACTGCAACAGCTCTAGGCAAGAGACAAAGGGGGGGGGAGGGTGGGGGGGGAAGGTATAAGGACAAAAAAGAAGAAACACAGCTATTATTATCTGGAATCAATAAGATTATCTACATAGAAAACCAGAGAAGAGTTTAGAGTTTTACAAAGTTGCACAAAAGTCCAATGTACTTCTACACACACATATACATACACAAATCTTCAAGTGTAATATGAATAATGCTCAAGAAAATTTTCTCTTGAGGAGGTATTAACGCTAATAGCTAACTTTCCAAACATGACATTATATAACAAGCTTAATATCAGCTACTGAGGGGGAAAAGTGAACCAGAATTACTTATGCTTCTTACCAGCGAGATCCTACAAAATTCAATAGAAATTTATATGAAAAGTAAGTAAAGTATGAAGATGACCAACCTGCTCCTCTGCTATTCTCGAAGTATTTTGAAGTTTAACTATAGTTTTGTTAAAAGCTTTTTGCATTTCCTCCATTTGTTTTCGGTACCTGTGGAATTAAGAATCAATTTAGTTTTAAGTTCTTCTTTATTAATTTTATTACTAGAAACATTTCTGATTTCAATATATGAGACAAATCCATCTTTCTGAAAATGACTCTTACTGAGGCCGATGGAATACAAGACGACTGAACATAAGTTAAATAAAGGCATAGATCCCTTGATGTATTTGCCATCTCAGCATCAATTCCACACATCTCAGTGTTATATAAGATGTATTAGTTGCATATATGATCAATTAATTTATGACAAAGAAGCCAAGAATGTACAATGGGGAAAAAAAGGCATTTAGATAAATGTAGTTGAGAAAACTAGACAGCCACATGCAAATATATGGAAGCAACCTTAGTGTCCACAGATGGATGAATGGATAAAGAAAATGTCAGACAGACAGACAGACACACACACACACACACACACACACACACACACACACACTACTCAACCATAAAAATAGGAGAAAATCTGGCCATTTGAGACAACATGAATGGATCTTGAGGGCATTATGCTAAGTGAAATAAGTCAGACAGAGAAAGACAAATATCATGTAGTCTCACTTATATGTGGGATAAAAACAAAGAAAAACAAAACAAAACAAAAAAACTCTCAAACTCTTAGATACAACGAACAAATTGGTGGTTGGGTTGTCAGAGGCAGGGAGGGGGTAGGGGTGGGCAAAATGGGTGAGGAAGGACAAAGGTTACAAATTTCCAGTCATAAAATTAATAAGTCATGGGGATATAATGCACAGCACGGTGACTATAGCTAATAATACTGCATTGTATATTCATTCGAAAGTTGCTAAGACAACAGATCCTAAAAGTTCTCTTTATAATAAAAAAACTACTTGTAACTATGTGGTAATTAATATTGACTTACTGTGGTGATCATTTTGCAATATATATATAAATATTCGATCATTATGTTGTACACCTGAAACTAATATAATGTTATATGTCAATTATATCTCAATTTAAAAAATGATTAGTGATTTCTGTGGTTCCCTTCAGGGAGTAGGGGGTTGGGAAGAGACAAGAGCAGGTACGTGGTAGCTAAGTGGGCATGCATACACAATTTGCCAATAAATTATATACACAGATTAGGGAGAAACCCTGCTTTAGCATACAATGACTACTTTAGTGACATCGCATTAGTAGCATTTTGATTTAAGAAGAAAAGATAGTGTTTTAAGAACTCTGGACACTTAGTGCTTAGATAGTTACAAAGTGTTGGAGGAAAAGCTCTAAGGACTTGGACACTTAAGGGATAAAAAAGAATAAATAGGTTTAAAAAATGGAGAGCTGTGCCTGGGGTCTTAATCACTGCATAAGCGCACTGGCACTACCTCTGGTACGTAAGAGCAGAGCAGCTAAATGATTACAACTAGAGCTAGGATTCTAGGAATTGTTTCTAAGAGTGTGAATGTTGCCTGATCATCCAGTTCAGTCCGGTCTAGTCTTCAATTATCTAAACTCTTAAATGGTATCTTGTCAAGTTCCACTAAAAGCTTTCAGGAAGGTCTATAGAGACTATAATTTTCTCCTATAAGCACTCTGGGAATCAAACAGTAAAAGTGGCTTAGGTTAAAAAGCAGGTGATACTGATTATAGATAAGTGAAATTTATCAGCCTAATAATATGGATGTTGTGTCACTTAAAACCAAATCTTTAAGTCACTGATCAATATCCAAGTAACTTCTTTGTCTCCCCAACTAAAGGGTGGTCCCTATTATACATCATTATTGTTATTTCCTCCGCTAGCCACAGATATGCAAGGTGGACCGTGCTAATTCATAAAAAAGCTTACCTTTGACTAAGCTCCTCCAGGTAGCGACCACTGAGAGACATGTTAATTTCTAAGGCTTTAATACGATTATTAAGTCTCATAAACACTGACTCCTTTTGGTTGGATCCATGTACAAGATTTCCATTAGCATATCCTAGATCTGTAGAATTTTGCAATTCAGCATAAAAATCTGTAGCTGTCCTCTGTAACCCTCTTAAAAGGGCATCTTCTGGAGACTGTTCTTCCTCTTTTACTTCAGGTAATGAAGAAGAATCCACAACAGGAGTCAAAATTTGCTTTGGTATATCAGCTATGTTTATTTTGGCTTCCCCATCTCCATTATCTGGCACAGGTGCTGTATTTACAAGTGGCACTATTGTTTCAGATAGCTTTCCAATAATTTGCATGGAGTTTATGTCTTCTTTTACAGTATTATCCATTACTTCATTAAGTTTATTTGTTTCAAAGATCACAGCTGGCTTCTCTACAGAACTAAAACTCTCAGACTTCTTTTCTGTTTCATTATCAACCTCAACAGAACTCTCCTGGGGAATCACTTGTGACGGTGTGTGTCCTGTTTCATATTTATCAGGCTCAGACACTTCTATTTTAGGTAATGAATTAATTTCTGGAGTTACATCTAAGAGAGACTGAGAAAGAGTTTGAGGAAGGCTCGGTTCAAGTTCCATTGCATCAACAGTGTGATTAATCAAATCACCTTGATGAATATTACTTAAGTCACCTAGAACAACAGTTTCAGCTTCATTTTCCTTACTCTTACTTTCCAATTCTTCAATTGGAGGTTGTAATGGTGAAACATCTACTCGTTCTGCAGGAAGTAGTGATGGTGGTTGAGCTGACACAAGACAATCTTTCTCTTTACTCACAGCAGTTCTGCTACGTTGCCGATAAAGAGCAACTCTAATCGAGCACCACTTATATATGTATTCCGAAAAACTAGAAATACAACAAATTGTGGTCAGTTCACTGCAAAATATTTGTGTCTCTGACTCAAACCAGGGTGATGATTCATCCTCCTGTTCACCACTACCCAGAAGGGTCACTGTAGATGGACTTGCCTCCTCCTCGTCCTCTTGAACTAGTTGTACAATGGGGCTCTCTTTGGGAGTATCTGGTGATGATGACTCTGTGTCATGGCCATGGTCTTCAGTGGTTACAAACCTAGAAATACATATCATAATTACAAATCACTTTAATTAGAAATGTAAAGTCAAAATTGTGTTTAAGGAAAACAAATGCATCATACAGAAGATAAAAGGAAACTAGAAATACAGACAAAACTCAAATATTTTTGGGCTGTCCTTTCCCCTTCAAATCATTTTCATTAAATAAGTATTATTCAGAAATGGTAACAGAAAAAACATTTATTAACTGAACAGCCAGATGAGTCGAATTACCAAATGTGCCAAATTAACTTTGTTTTACTTTAATCCGTTTAAGAATTATTTGAGTGAATACTACTTCCATTTACTGAATGTACCTTTTGACTTTCCTCCCATAAATATTCACCAAATTTTTACAAGCCTCATTACCTCTTATATCAGAAATTGAGTTACCCAAGGGTTGTAAAGTCTCAGAGCCAGAAATAGAATCCAAGATTCTTAATACTTATGATGAATGCACTTTATGAAAACTTGAATATCCTACTTTCAAAAGGGAGCAAGATTTCTCAAAGATAGCTTTTCTGTGGATGATCTGAGGAATTCCAATATGACATCACACACACACACACACACACACACACACACACACACACACACACAGTTTGCTTTAGAGAAAAGAAATATCCTCCCTCCCGAAATAACCTTAATGTCCTGTGGGCTAATTTTCTATTATTTAAAGTCAAACACTTAACCACTTGAGTGAAAATCCTAGCTAATAATAAAGAATACTGCCACTAACTCAATTCCAGCTTTCAGCTCTGGAGTATGAGTACAGCAGAGCAGGGGAGAATGGGGAAATAAATCTAGTGGAAACAGTATAAATTATAATGTCTCTGGTTCAAAATAACACATTGCTAGATGAGGGCTTTATAACACAAAAGGTGAAATCTGAAAAAATAAGTTTGACTATAAAACAAAACAAAACAAAACAAGAACAAAAATGTCCTTCATTTACAAATTTTCCTACTCTAACATTAATAAGAATGTCAGGAAATGTCTTCAAATAGGAACTAATGTCACAATAGTAAAGGTAGAAATAAAATTGACAATATCTAAAAGCTGTAGTTTCATTTTGCTGACAGTAAAAATATTAAGTGGTAACAGAAAAACCATTAGGTTTTCATTATAACTTTAATAGTCACACCCTATTATGAGTTCTTTAATTTTCATTAATTTTCTTCATGATTGCCATACAATTATCAAAACATATTTAAGACAAACATATATAAAGAATCATTAAGAAAAAAATAAATAATTATGCAAAAATATGTATTAAAAACCAAACTCTAATACAGAGAAGTAAAAACTATTATATTAGATTGATCTTCCAACAAATATTCATACATACATATATATCTATACACACACACACATATACATACATGTTGTCCAGAGAAAATACAGGCATAAATGCCTCTGTTTTTCATATTACATGGCTGGATACTTCCTGGACAGCCCTTGTATATATGGGGGTGGATGTGTATGTATATGTGTGAGGGTATGTATATATGTAAAATGAAACTGGTTTCATTTAGTTTTGAAAAATAAGATATACTATGTGTTGTTAACTGAAGACAATCAGCTACAAAATCGGGACTAGCAATCACAGTTCCACATACACAGAAACACAAGAACATTTCTATCCCAAATAGATTTCTTAGGAACTTCTAGAAATCAATAACGTATAATGCTGTATTTTCTCTCTAATCACCCAATAAATACCTTTAGTCACTTTCAGGATTAACACAGTAGAAAAAAATTTGTCACTGTACCTTTCACAGCACAAAAATCTCATTTCTGAATTAGCATCGTACTTAGGAATTACAGGTTAAAGTACACCCATTGCATGTTTCATTACCTACCCTGAACTGTTTCATGTTAGAATATTAGTATCTCATCCTCTTAAATAGAGTTCCTCTGCAAGAAAGGTCTTACAAAGTTTTACAGGTAGTATATCCAATGAAATATACATGAATTAAATTTATAATAACCATACCCAATTTTCCAGATCATTATGACCTTATCTATTATACACAAGAGTAGAGGTACCAAAAACTTTAATCTCTGGTAAAGATGAGAATATTTTATATGTTACCTACATACACACACCCCTGTCCAAAGTACCCTACTGCAATGTGAGAAAGACCTATCATTCAATTTGAGGCACAGAACACTCTAAGTTTGCTGTGTAACACATATTTTAGAATCACTGAGTTAGGTATTTCAGATACCCTTTATAGCTTTGTAGGCAGAGCACAGACAAATATAAACTTAATAAAACGGGCCTTTAAAATTTTGTCCTCAAACCTATACTATAAAGTTAGGTCAGTTATTTGCAATAAGGAAAAGATTCAGTGTTGTGAATAATAAAGTAATATATAGTATCAAGACAACAGTGGGTCTGGAGTAAAATGTATGTATTTCTAGTACCCAAAAAGCAACTCTAAGAGGATGTTTTAAGTGGCTGTGGAATGCCTGTCCATTGATCCAGAGCTTTCTATAATCATTTCACACACAAATCCCAAGTAGCTTATTATGTAGTATATTTAGCTCTCCATTTTAACAGAATTTTAATATCACAATATAACTTACTCAGGTGATGGAACAGGAGTTGAAACAGGAGCTGGTTCAGGCATTTTAGGTGCAGTTGTAGCAGTGGCATTCTCAGATATACTTTTATTTCCTATTTTAAGAAAGATTCCCATGTTGAGTTTAATTTTTAAAAACTATACCATGAAAATCTTTCATTATAACAAATAAAGAACTTTTTTTCTTGGAGGAGAAAAAAAAGATAAATAGGCTTATTACTGCACACTGTGTTTATTTTCAAAGTTTTTTTAGAAAAAAATGATCGTACAAAGTCCCAACTACTACAAGTAATGCATATTCTTTCTCCTTTTCTCAGATAATTAAAGCAAGTCAGATGAATTTGAGTTTTGGGTAACCTTACATTGATAGTATGCCTTGTAGGAACCTGAGTTTCTAAAGAGAATGAAAAGAATTAAATGGATCATTTTAAGTTTGCACTTGGAACTAAGTATTTCTTAAAAACAAAAAGGCAAGATTATTTCTCCTTACTAATAATACTCTTATTTGGCATTCTGTAAGGGGAAAAAAAAATCACTTTCTAAATTGAGTAGCTATTTGATAAACAAAAGAAAATATTCTTTAAGTATCATTAGGGCAATAAAAACTCAGAAAGGAGGAAAGGGATTAAGTCATACTTTTAAAGCAGGGAAGAGTAAAAAATAAATCCATGAGTTTTATAATAGACAGGATCCTATTATAAAAGAGAACTTGTGCAATTCCAATAAACATGAAGAACAGAATACTGGTAAGTTCCTTTGGATAGCTGCTATACTTCTAAATGAAAAATCAAATTGCCAAGCTTATTAATTAATTTTCTTAACTAGGAAGACCCCTGGAGTATCAGATATTTAAAAGACCCATAAAATTATTAGGTACCTTCTGTCAGGTCTTCAGTTTTTGCTCCCAGAATATTAGCGGCAATATTCACCATATTTAGAATGGCATCTAAAACAAAATTCAATCAGAAAAAAACACCACGATACCTAAATATTCTCATATATCTTAATATCAGATAGTCAAAAAACCATTTAGAATGGTCTTTTTGTAATTTTTTTTGGACTACATTTTTATTTACCTTACTATGTAAGTCCAATACAGGACACAAACTTCAACCAAAAAGTATAAAAGCATAAATTTGAATTTTTATGTTGAGGAGGAATTTAAAAATTAAATATACTTTTTTTTTTGGTAAAGCTTCACCAAGACACTGTCTTCAGCCTACTACAAAATTCAAGTATAATTTCCACGTATAAACAGGGAAGAAATATGACAACTAAAATTCTTATTTTACAGAAAAGCTTATTTTTCTTTTAAAAAGTTCTACAGTAACACAAAAGCCTAAAGAAACAAAACTTTTCCTAAACAGGTGATTATCACAGGTAAAAATAAACAAAATGGGAAGATTATTATCCAAAGAACCACAGAGAGATTGTTATTTTCAACTATAAACATATATCTCTAAGTAGTATGATTAAATCACAAACTGATACTGCATAAAATCTAATTTCTTTGATAACTTTTAACAATGTTTTATGGATAATAAATCTCACAAATTCTTTTGTGAACTGGGTGTGTATGAGCATGGGCAGATTAATTAAAGTCAAAGTCATAAAACTCCAAGTATAGAGCAATCAGCATACAACATCTACAATCTTATACTTGCTAATTCTGCCTCTTTCCAAAAAGAATATTTGGATGATGAATAAACTGGTATGAACCTTCTTATCTATTTAAATAGCTGAAGGTACAGGAGGAAAACAAAATAGCAGAACTCCATAAAAAGCTAGTGCTAGTAACAGAGGCTCCCTTCCTGCAATATAATGTAACTTCAAGGGAAATTAACTTCCATTCCCAATATAATCTCTGAAATGCCATCAGAAATTAATTCATCAGTATCAGATAGTTCACCTAATAAAATATTAAGATCTGGTAGGGGCTACACATTAAGCCTCAGTAGTTATTTCTGTCTTAGCCTAAAAGAGATGCACAGGGTTTTCATCACATTTTCAATGAAAACCACAGATGTGAAAAGTAGAAAAGGATCTATGGAGGAAAAGCCAGCACATCAAGAAAGCTGGGAACTGTCACCTAGAGCTGATCCTGTAAATATGTGCTTTATGGTAGGAGAAAGCAGTAGGAAATTTTAGACTGCTTTAAAAGCAGTAACCAGTAGACAGTTACTAATTTTGATCTTTACATAATTGTGATTCTAAAATCTGACAGACAACAAAGCAGTGGTACTTTGCTTCCAATCATTAATACAACACACAAAAGCTTTATATTTGCTTTTTAAATGTCTAGGACTATAGGTCAACCTTGCCAGCTGACCTGGCAAGTTAGAAAACAGAAATGCAGCATTGGTTCTTAGGGCTAAGGAGATAGCTCAGCATGAGATTAAAAACAGGAAATGGAAACTCCCTATTTCCTCACAAGTCTAGACAGAGTACCAATGGAAACTGTTATTTCCTCATAAACTCACTTTTAATGTCAACCAATATTGCAATAAGAGTATTTAATCTACTTAGCCTACTGGCTAAAGTTTGGTCAAAGATGACTGCTCCACAGAACCCAAATTTTGGAATCAAGTCTATATACTCTTAAGTCTCTTGTGCTTGAAAGGGTGATCTTACCTCACATTGTCAAACTTTTAGGCATTTATTATTAAAGAATTCAAGAAAAGAACACATCTATTAATCTGCATAAGGAATGTAGCTTTAGAGTATCAGTTAACCTGAATTTTAATACTAACACATATAATAAGGAAAATTTATACTGTCTATCACTTTAAAGTATTATTTATCATCACTTCAGGGACCACTTAGTTACACAAGCAAAATTTAGCAGCAAATTTCTACTTTCTCAGCCCATCTAATTCATACGAAATAATTTTGCTATGTTCACAGAACACTGCCAAATGCAGTCTTATTTTTTATTTTTTTGTCTTTTGCAAGATAGCAGCTTTGTGAATATTCTATGCTGCCCGTTCTCAATTTGTATCCAAACATATGACAGCTTGTTATAATGATAATCTGGCTACTAAAAACCCTTCAGTATAGATGAAGATAATAATCTAGAATATAATGCCAAACTAGCTATCTGTCCCTAATACCTCCCAATCCCCTTTATCTGAATTGGGCAACTATTCATCCCATCTTTCTTTTAGGAATGAAATTTTCCTAGGAGCCAAGTATCAACAAGTTATACTCAATTTCCAGCACACCAATGGCTCTTTTTAACACATAAAACTACCTACTCATGCCATGACAGCAAAGACAAATCAATAAAAAAAACTACTTCCTCCTACATGTATTCGACTATGTCACAGCATGCCCACCTTCACTCCCTCTTTTCCTGCTGGCACCATAAAATACATATGTTCATAAAAAATACTTTTTTTGTGACTTGAAACAAAAACTCTATTTTGTCTTAAATGTATACACAAAAACCTAGCCTTTAGCATATCTGGCAATTCTAACAAAATGCAGACCACATTTAGGGGGAGAGGCAGACTAGCAAGAATACTGAAATACAGAGAGGCCTAAAAATTTCATGTGACAAAGCACAAGGAAAGCAGAGTGATATTAAGAATTCTTGTTGATGTAAAATATTTAAATGTTCTGCTTTAAGAATGTAAATAAGAGAATTGGGAAGAATAGTTGTCAGAACTGGCATCCACACAAAACCAAGAATGCTGCTCTAAGTTATTTCTCCCTTTTTGGCAGTGAGGTAAAATATATATACCAAGAACGTCTCAATATGCAGGACGCATGCTCTATGACAACCAAGTCCCATCAGAAGCAACATATTCTGGTGACATATATTTCTTACAGCTACTAACTGCTCAATAGCAAAAGGAAAAAGGAGTTTCTATTATGATCAAAGCACAATTGTTTAGAAGGTATTATATAAATATTAGAAATAAATTAGGTTAAAAATTGGCCAATTGTGAGCTAATTTAAAATGTGATGATGATTACAGTCAGTTCTAGTGCAAGAGACTAGCTCCCTGGCCTGAGTCCACTGTTATTTACTCCTTAAAGTGACACCACCTTGCAGGCGGTAGCTACTAGGTCAGGTTCAAAAACAGTTTCAGACTCATAAGAGAAAACTAGGAGGTCACAGGCAGAGAAGGCAGCAGTGTTAGGTCATGCCTGCGAGCTTTATGACAGTGAAGTCTTATCACTCAGCTCCTTGTGCCTCTCTCATTGTGAAACTTTAAGAGATGCAGCTCTTTTTAAGACTCCATTTTCTATGATTAGGCTCAGTTGACATCCTCTCTCCATCTAGTTTCCTATACAAATTCTGTCAACACCTAGAACAATGGAAGGTAAATAAACTGGCTGCCCTTTGAGAGCCATAAAAAGAAAAATAAATGATGTTACCAAGAAACCACCTTCAAAGAGAAAGATCCACAAAGTAGGATCTAGAGAAGATTCTATGTCTAATTAGTTAACATAATACATTGGTCAGAAGTTAATTACTGTCCCCCACTAAAATATAGCTAGTTGTCTAAACATTAATCCCATACGAAGACAGAAAAAGAAACCAAGAATATCAACAGGTTTTCCTTTAACAATATGATAAGACATTACTTCCCTAACGTGCCTCCCTACCTTTCCGATAACCATCAGAAGCTAGAGATCTTTTACTCTGGGATTATTTTCTTTTTTAAATAATGAGGAAAATTCAGCATCACCGAACTACAATGACTATTATATAATATAAAATTTTTAAATACAAATTTAAGGACACCAACAATAATATTAATATCCAGACGGGCAAAATAGCATCATTTTTCCACTCCTAAAAAAACTACATCCCATAGCAGTGAATGAGGCACCACCTATTTTTAATGCCATCATCAACTAGATAGCTAAGGATCCTTCTTAAAACCACTCACTAATATCCAAAAAATAAGTTGACTAGCAATAGAGGAAAACAATATATATTGAGCTATTATATAAGAAAATTAAATATTACATAAAAAGGATTCTCCTCATGTAGGTTTTTTTTTTTAACACTATTCTTCCTATTCCTTAAAAAATATAACCAAGTCTAGTCTTCTACAGAGAGGAAGGTGGAAATAAAGGGGGAAAAAAAAAAGAGAGAAAAGAGAAGTGATTCTTAACTCCACATATAGTAGTTTAGGTACATATGCCCAAGTATATATTCTACTGGTTGAGTATCTAAAAAAGCTATAAAGGCAATATGCAGTGAGATTGAGATTCAAATCACTAGAATCAACAAGGGAATGCACAAGAAGCTTATCTTCTAGTTTACTAAGATGTACTTACACTAAATTACTAATCTCAAAACAAGAAAACATCTTCCAGTAAGTTTTATATTCTTCAGGAATAAACAAAAATAACAAACATTAAAATATACCTACCCACATTCTAACAGTAAAAACAGCGTCAGTGGGCAACAGTCTTTCTTAAGGAGTGCCCTTGGGGGGGGGGGGGGGTTCCTGGTGGTATAGTGGCTAGGCCTCGGCGCTCTCACCACCACGGCCGGGGTTCGATCCCCGCTTAGGGAACCAACCAACCAACCAACCAACCAAATAAATAAATAAATAAATAAGGAGTGTCCTTAACTAGCCTAGCACTAGGTTTGGGTACAAGGTTGGAATGACAGACAAGAAAGGGAACCACCAGTATCTTAGTCATTGTTTCTTCAGTTTACAAAGAGTGTATTATTATTACTATTATTGTTATTTTGCTGGGAATCATTTTTTATGGATAAAAATAGCCTTTATATTTTGTAATAGGAAACTAACCATATCCATAGATTAAAAAATATTCATTTGCTAGGATTTAACTAGTGTGCCACCTCTGAAACTACCATTCACATTCCATTCCCACCCAGTGTGACAGCCCAGATGCTCCTACTAATATGGTCTAGGACTTCTCTAATAATTCTTTCCCCAAGTAAATTCATAGCCCTTTCTTCACTCTAAGGAATTTGCCTAATATTATGAGTACTTAATTAGAATAGAAGAATCAAATTATGTTTAGGTTTTTTCCTCTCCTCTTTCTTTACATTCATTCCTTCTATTTTATTTCCATAGAAATACTTTTCAAAGGCCAGTATCTAATTTCATCTCGAAGTTGAATGCTGGGAGAAGGAGCCTCTTAAACTATGCCACAACAAAACATCCACCTATGTCAGGAGGGAAAAGTTGAGAAACACTTTAATAGTGACTAGGAAAACCCCTAAATACTCACTTGTAGCAGAACCAAGAAGATTTTTTGAGGATTTATCCTCCCCAGTATTATAATCCAGTGGATAATCTGTTTAAAGAGAAAATGAGGTACTTATACTGAGAATTATCTTCAATAATATGTTTAAAAGCTCAGATTATGCCCTGTCAAAGTCAGCTGACATTTAAGACAAATTTTATAATATTCATTAAATATGTTCATAAAAAAGAAAATGAGATTGAGACGTCATTTATCAAACAGATATAAATCAAAAAAGTTAATTCTGCTTACCAAAATTTTAATCACATATACAGGACTTTTATTCAAGCTTTCAATGTAATTTACCAACCCGCTGTAAATGTCTTCATTTCATTTATGGAAAAACTAGTGAAGGGATTAGATTGTTCAGACTATGATTTAAGACATCTTAAAACTAGGAATTGATAAAGCAGAAATGCAGAGTATCATAAAACCTCCTACCTCTTCAGACTCACAGGAGTTTCTCAAAGGCTCAAGCCTTAATATGTCTGCTCTTAGGATCAAAGCAAATCAAAGGAAGTAATGCTCAATTCTATGATTTTAGTTACGTTATGATTTTAATAGGTTCTGGGGACTGACAGGGGGACATAATCAAATTTACAGTACTGATGTTATAGAAGGGAGCTCCAGTTACAAATAACTGATTCATATGCTTGGAAAACAATTCAATTTACAAAGCAGAAAATCAGTTTAGAAAACAGCTTTTAGAACAAATTAGTTATCTGGATTAAAAACAAGAAAACTAAACACGAATGCAATGGTTCCCAATCTTTTTGTTCCCCTTTTAAACCCATTTCTAAAAACCTCTTGTTTTTAAAACAGCTGTTTTTAAATACTAAAACTTTTGTTCAGTGCCTATGTTAATGTAAAATAGTGGAAATAGGAAAGAAAAATTATTATACTAAAAGTACAAACCACAGATTTCATTTTATAATATTCATAACAGAGTGAAATACTGATATGATGATCAAGTATTTAAACATTAAATAAAAAAACTACTTAAAGAGAATGACAATTAAAGACAACGCACTTACTTTTACTCAGTCAATAACTAAACTGGTCAAACATTCTGGCTACGGTTGGATTTATGTTTGGGGAGGTTCTAGAAACTTTGCAAATAGATTGTTCTGAAACTGTGCAATGATTAGTAGAAGAGTGGTTTGGGGAAAGGGATCATAACCATGCCCTCACCAATCAGCATTCATTAATGTCCTCTAATTCTGAAGTGGATCGATTAATGGTGATTCAAACTTAACATTTATTGTTCCATAAATAACGTTTTGCACTTTTTTTTACTTGCTTTTTTTTTTTTGCCATACTGATGATTTTTCGTGTATCCTTAATGGCCCAGCACGTACCCCTGGGGGTACATGTACCACCTCTTGGGAACCAATGAGCTAAGGATAACCATCATATTAATTTTTAAAAGTAGTACTATTCAATTTAAACAGACAAAAACACACGTAATGGTCACCTGTTTTAAAGTCACTTACCATAGTCCTCATCAAATAGTTCTTGGCGTTCTGACTGATACTGGGAATCAGCAATCTCTTCATATTCTTCCACCATACTAGTACCAAATACCCTATTAACAACAATTTCATTAAAGACTTAAAAATAAAACAAATGTTAAGACCCATCTCTTCACAGTAAATAACAAAATACATTAACTTTGGTAATGTTTTGATGTCCATTAGCTTTTGGGCTGCAGTAATCCACTGCTTCCATTAAAATGTAAAATTAATCTACTTAAGGCGTTTAAAAATATAATGACCAACTCTTGATATCAGTCTAAAATGTTTCCATATACAATATATTTCAATGTATAAGACAATGTTTTTTTCTAAAATTGGTAGACCAAAAATTGGGGGTCGTCTTATACACGGGAATAACTGGATAATAGTGATTTCTTAATGTTGGGTTAGAAAAGTTAGGGTCATCATATACATGGGAGAATCTTACACACAGAAAAATGCAGTATTATCATGGTGGCAAAACAGCAAGTAAACTAAAACAAACAAATAAAACGATGGTTATTTTTACTTTTAATAGAGGGAGTTTTGACCTTTTTCTAAAATGTATTCAAGAGCAAGAAAGGCTTAACAGTTTATATTTCTATGGTATGAACTTCAGGTAATAGAAAATTATTTCTTCACTCTAAATATATTGGGGTTTTTCTGTATTGCTTTTTTAAAAAAAGTCAGTAAATGTACTTTGTTCTGTGTTACCTTATAAGGCTTAATGGACAAAAGTGCTCTGATCCAAAATGGGATAACAACTCCACCTAAAGAATAAAAAGTACATGAAATGGAAAGCTAAAACTGTGCATGTGTGATTACCCAACAATATACTCAGATCTTCATTATGGCATTTCTAAAAATAAAGTTGTCATTTCCCCAATAATCAGTACTTGTAAAGTTTTGCTTTCTTGCCATGCAATACTATGCCAAACCCTGTTTTCCAATATCACCAAAGAGAAGATTGCTAACCTTTATGTACTTGATGAACATCTGAAGCAAGAGAAAGGAAAAGAAAAAGAAATCAGTTCCAAAGTCTGGATAACATGCCAAAAGCAGTATTTAATATTTGTAAATTATATTGCACAATTAAAGTATAGAAAGCAAAGTACTTTGATGGATAAAATTGTAGTACCCTTAATTCTTTGCAGAAATCAAAGCAATGATTTAAATTTTTACCATCACTACAAGAAAGTGCAGTCTAACTGTAATGAAATAAAAATTAAGGTTATTAAGTTAAATAACCTAAAATCCATTGCTGCTCTTTTATTTATCTGTTTTACTTAAGAAAGCTTCCTAAGAATAATAGTCTCTGGAAATAACTTGCCTTATATTACTTTAAATATTACTGATAGGCATCATATATATCTATTTGAATTGACAAAAAGGTTAACTATTAATAGCATCATATACAGTGATATTTATTCTTGTACAATATTGTATACAAATTGTTACTGGGAAAGCATGAATTTTAAGTATGCTATATTATTTCAACTATAACTTAAAAAACTAAAAGACATTCAAAGGCTGTATGGAAAGTATCTAGCCATGTAATATGAAAAATAGAGGCATTAATGGCTGGACTTTTTCCAGACAGCACTCACATATTAAATCACTTTTGAAATATAAGGAACTAAAAAGAAGTAAGTAGATTTGAGTAGTTCTATGGGGATAAAAAAAACCCCAAGTAAACTTATATAACATTTATTACTATAAAGAATGAAAAGTATCCATGCTGAACATCAGGTTTAATGTAAAGAACATTGTATCTGCCACTTGCTGTTTTTTAATAGGTTCTGTCTCAGTTTTCTAACATCAGGAAGCTCTTGGTTCTACATTACATCATCTGTCTCTCTGATTTCCTGAATCCTAATTCTGCCTAAGGAGAAATTCATTATGATCTTAAATTCAATTCTATCAAGGTGGAAATTCGAAGGGAAGGATTAGCATACCCTAAAGAAGCCAGATAAGAAATAACCTTCAATAAGAAATAGCTAGTATCTTCTAGTATTCCTAATTTCAAAAATGGAGAAAGAGTAGATTGCGACAAGCTGATGTCCGTGTGCAACAAAATGGCTTACAAGTACTTAAAAAGAAGTTTATCACTAGTAACCCATTGGGTTCATCAAGCAATAACCTATATAGTGCTGTTAATCGCTAGGTCAGAGGAATGGAGTAGATAGTATAAATCAGTTCCTGAAAGGGTTTCCTTAACAGCCTCATTGATGAGAAAAATGAGACCTTAACGGTGGACATGGACACAGATTCAGATATTAAAACAGATGATTGGTTAATGAAAAGAAAAAAAAAGTAAATGTTTCTTGCTTTTAGACTTAAACTAATTGTCAAAATGCTCTACAGTCTCCCACCATAAAAGGGACAAGGTAGGTTGTTTTTCCGACATGTTTTTAGGCCACCAATAAAATGTTCCTCCTTTAACAAAGTAGATGGTATAGAGGAGGATTCTAACATGAGAGTTGTCTCAAGGGTAACACTAAATATAATTGTATCACCAACCAAATAATTTTTAACATGTTTTTCCTCATCAGTGTAGAAACTGTGCTATATAAAAAGGCTGTTAAACAATTATTTCAGTATTCATTTTTTTAAAAGTACAGAAAATGTACCTTCATTTTTCTGAACACTGTTGAGTCACTAAGAGAATATCAACCCTTTCAAAAATAGAATTTAGCATGTTTATACTGAGACTAGGAATACTACAAGTTTACCCATTTCTAGAAGCCAATTTAATACATGCTTAACAAGACACAGACAGCAAAACCCCAGAAGACAATTAGGTAGCTCTAAGTTTTCTCATTAAAGGAAGAAAAGAAAGAAGCTGTTGTCATTCCAAAAGATCATATTACTAACACAGTGGTATGGCTATGACTTTAAGAAAAGAATTGAGGAGAGGAATAGAAAATTCCCATATTTTGTCTAAATCCAATTCAAGAGTGCTAATTCTACTTGACTTATTGGTGGAGAAAGCAGCAAGAATACTGAATAAAAACGTTTAAATGTTGATTTTATTTGAAATTGGTATATTGAGACAGAATATTTTACTTGACCATAAAAAATGAAAAATCTGTAACAAATACTTGAATATTAAAACAAATGACCTAAGAATCAGATTCAATTAAGAAATCAGACTTGCTCTTAAGACTTCAGTGACTAACAATGATTTAGGTTTTCAAACAGAAATAGAATACTATGAAGATGAGTTTATTTATGTAATGACTCAAAAAATTCAAATATAATCTAGAATTTCATCAGAGTCACAAATATCAAAAAACTGGTATAGGTTTCCAGTTACACAAAAAAGGACTATATTAATATCTGTTTCATAATATATCCAAGTAATAATTATTTTATTAAATGACATACTTCAGTAAATTTTCTCTTAACTTTTCTGATTTCTAAACAGGTAGGATAAGGTATGAAGCATGAATAACAGGTATGCACTCATTCTAGAATATAAGTCCCATAGTGTAAACAATACCTTTACGTATTTTGCATACATCTGTTCATCTAAAGGGAAACTCTGGACATTCCTCTCATCTCTACCATGGAAAGTACCCAGCTTAATCCACTTATTCGTGGGATATCTAGAAAATATAAAATATAAATATTCTTTTGAAAACATCATGAAGCATGCATTGAGCGGTCCCATCACATCTTCAAAATATATCCTGCTTATTTTTTTTCCTCTTCAGGTGAACATACTAACATAGTTTAAATATGAGTTAAATATTGAGTGGAATAAATACATTTTATTTTCCAACTAAAACTCTTACAGGTTCCTTTTTACAAGGAGAAACATCTTAAAAATAAAATCACACCATTATCAAACAGGAGGGAAGACAAAAAAACAAAAATGCAACCTGGACCACTTCTTGAGAAAGCTGCCAATTTCACTAGTTTTAAAACAGAAAGAAGCCAATAGACTGCTTTGTAAGAAGAAGTTACAACTCCTCCCGCACTGACAAGTGTGTGATCATATAAAGCACAAGTAAAAGTACTCATGGACAGGGAAACAGAAAAAAACTTTTAAAATCATATCTGAACTTTACAATCTTACATAGTTGTACCCCTTTAAAAGGAAATCTAATATAAAAACCAAAAATTGTTGTTTGGGTTTACTAAAGCACTTACAGAATTCCTCAAAGTAATGAATGCTCCCATATAACATTAAAAAAATATACACATTTTACCTGTCAGAGTTGATATGGCTTTCTGACATATAAGAAAATTACAGCTTAGAGAAAAGGAAGTGATCTGAGCAAGGATAGTGAAAGAAAAATGGATGAAATTCTCAAGAATGCTAATTGTATATGTGGGGTGGGAGAAGAAATAGCATGGAAAAACCTTCATGACCAATAACAGAAGAATGGTTAAATAAATTACAGCATCCTACATGGCACATTGTTGGCTCTCAAAAAGTATTTATAGAATGAAAAAACTCCTCTGTTGAGGAAAAAATATTAAGAACTCACTTAAAAGACAAAATAATATTCCAGGATATAAGCAGTAAAAACTGAATTTTTCTTTACGATTAGTACAAAATACATAGAAAAGACTGTAAGGAATACACTAAAATTCTAATAGTTATCTCTGGTTGACAGGATTGTGGCTCTTTACCACATTCCTTACAATATATTTTTAGTATTTCTTTTATAATCATACCCACCCACAACAGTGTCAAAATATACTTAAAAAAACATATACCTCATAATATAAAATCAAATATTCATGTATGTTTTTTTAATAACTTTTAAAAGACATGTGTGGAAGCAATAAAGCATAATATTTAAAAGTAAGGATGTTAAAGTCACACAAATCCAGGTTTGAATTCGGGTCCTCCGACTCACAAGTCACATGATCTGGGCAAGTTACTTAACCTTTCCTGTCTGCTTCCTCACCTCAAAAGGGAGTAATAATATAGTTGTTATAAGCACTATATGAGTTAATGAAAGTAAACTGATTAACAAGTGGCTACATTATGTTATTATTACTACTGGTCTTACAAATTGATACATTAATATAAAAATTAAAATAATTAAAGTTTTAAAAAGTGACCCATTTAAAAATTTTTATTCTGGAGATCTAACATAAATTCCATAGAAACTATCTTTAGAATTTACCTGTCACTGATAGAAACCAGGAAGTCTTTAGGAGTAGAAGAAAATAATTCATAATTTGCAATATCAAACTGCTTCACTTGAATTGGTTCACAAAGTTCAATAACAAACCTTCAAAAAGAACACAAGACAATTATTTAGATAAATCAACCAAAACAAGTTTGTATCAAACACTACTCACTTACTGGGCAACTGCATAGATGCCCAGTAAATGAGTCATTGGGAGCCTTAGTTACCTGTAAGGGAACATCTGTACTTCCCAAGCGCATCTTTCACCCTCTATTGCAGTTATGTATCATCTCTGTTTCTATTAATAAACCCTTTCAACAGTATTTTACACTACTTGTGTATCGTAATTGTTTGACCAGATCTGTCATTGTTTGGTGGTGTTTTTTTACTTCCTTAAAAGGAAAAACATTTTGTTTTCAATTCTGTGTCCCAGGACCTAGGGTAAGTACCGTACCAGCACCAACCAATCACAAATGCTTATTAAGTGATTGCATGAATAAATCAATGAAACCCTAACATAAAAGTTTATTATAATATGTATATATATAGGATGTGCTTTCTTAAATTTTATGCTACTTACCAAATTTTAGTGCTGCAAGGATTCAACATATAAAGATCCATATTTTCTATAAGAATAGCAGATGTGCTCTATTTTAAAAGGGAAAAGAGAATAAATTACTTAAGTAAAAATATTTATTTCAAACCTAAAGTTTTCTAGGATTTCTATATTTTTAGATCTTAAAATACACCTAAGGCTAAAACACTCATTTGGGAAAAAAACACTCATTTGCCTAAAATTTATGAGTCATGGCTATAGCACTGTTAACCTTGCAAAAAAAATTTTGAAATTAAACCTCTGTTAATTATAAAGAAAAAATAATTTTCTATTATAGCTATTTCTTTTTTAAAATTTCACACAAGTTTAAAAAGTTAAAAACAGGGTACACGCCCTTTAAGTAGGTAAATGGAGAAATAAACAACAATATACATTCAGATAATGCAATATTATTAAGCACTAAAAAGAAGTGAACTAACAAACCATGACAAGACACAGATAAAACTAAAATGCGTATCACCAAGTAAAAGAAGCCAATGTGAAAGGCTACATACTATATGATTCCAACTATATGACTTTCTGGAGAAGAAAAACTATTTAGATACAATGAAAAAATCCTGGTTGCTAGGAGTTGGAGGGAAGGAGGGATGAATAGGCAGAGCACAGAGGATTTTTAGGGCAATGAAGACACCCTGTATAATACCATAATGATGGATACATATCGCTATACATTTGTCCAAATCCACAGAACGCACGACTGAACTCTAATGAACACTACGGACTTTGCATGATAATAATGTGTCAAATTAAGTTTGTCAAATGTAACAAATGTATCACTCTGGTGGGGTATGATATATTGATAATGGAGAACACTATGCATGTATGTGTAGGGGCAAAGGAAATCTCTTTATCTTCCTCTCAATTTGCTATGAACCTAAAAATGCTCTGAAAAACAAAGTTTTCAAAAGAAAAAAAGGGGGAAGCACAATTTATCAGCCAATATACTGAGAACTTACACAAGAAAATGTTTTTAAAAGCATAACCCTACATTTATTAGTGATTTAGGGGAAAAGCTCATGTTAAAATGTAGTCCCCAGAAAAATCACTGCCTATATTTAATAAAATCACTAGTTTCCTATATGTATAGAAGAATTTTATACTTAAGTACCTTGGCTTCTGGATTAGCTGCCAAAATTTTGGCACCACATTCTACTGAGGCATAATTATTTCGATTTTTCTGGACCTTTTTCGTGGCATGTAGACCTCCATTAGAAGACGTATGCATTGACTGACCTGCAGACAAACCTTATTATAAACACACAAATGATGATTATGATAGAAAATACCCCAGGCAACACAATGATTTCAAAAGCAACAGGCTATTGTCTAAAAAATAGGTTTTAATACTAAAGAGAATATTTTAAAAACCCATTAAGAAGAAATTCAAAACATTGCACCTCCACAGCTTTAAAATATCCCCAATACACAAATTAGCTACAAAAATCCACATTACTTGATTTATGTCAAAGAAATACAACTCACAAAATTAAGCTTATCATGGGAATTCAAAGTTTCTTAAAATATAAAATACATATTTTATTCTATTAAGGATGAATGCTATCATTCTATCTCTAATCCCAATATTAAAAATTCTTAACCCTGAGAATTGTTCTACAAAAGCAAAAAGAAAGCGTTAACACTTTAGTCCAACTGTATTTACAGTTTACATCTTTATGACTTTACAACTTTACAACCCTCAATTTTCCTCTTATGAATTAGATGAAGACCACCATTTGGCCTTCTTTATCTTATTTTATTCCCATTTAATAATTTACAAGAATGAATTTTAACTAAGATTAAAATTGTATATAATTATATATGGGTAATTAACAGCATCTTGGTAATAAGTTTCACCTTTAAAAAGTGTTCAGTTTTATTTTATTTTACTAATTAAAAAGAGAAAAACTTTAAACCAGCCCCTTTACAAAAAGGGAAAAAAAAGGAATCACAGTGCTTTCTTACTTTTCTCTTTTTCTACTTCCATAACTTTCTTCTTCCATTCATCAAATGTTGGTATATCTTCTGGATCTTTGGGACTTGTTACAGTTGTAGGGTCAATTTCTTCTGGTTTTGTATAATCAGAACTCTGAAAGAAATAAACAGATTTAACTTTCAAAGAATACAGAGCTTAAGTTGTTCCAAAGAAAACATTTTGTAATGTTTGTCTAATTTTATTTATGGCTGTGGTATTTGACAACAGAACTATAACACATGATTGACTTAGTTTCATTGGGAAAATTCATTCCTTCAAGATGCTGGACTATGAAATGCTCAACTCCTATATTTACAAGAGGAATCACAGATACAGTAGAAACCTCCAGAATAAAGTTTAGTTAGTTGTGAGTGCAGGTTCACTGAATATATGTGAAAGAGAAGGTGGAGAACAGAAGATTCAAAAAGGAACACAGGTGAACGTAATTCTCAGTACTTTAACTACTCTTTTCATTCCACGTGTTTTGTTCCTGTTAAGTTCATGGAACGGCCTTCTTCTCTTTTACTTCCTTATTTCTGAACTGAAGGGAGCCTAGACTTCTCTGTCAACAGTTCTTTCAGAAAATTCTGTACTGGCCTCTATCTGAAGTCAAAGTAGAACTCAGAAGAAAGAAGGAAGTACAACTGCTACACTGGGATAAGCTCATCTTAAATCCAAGAATCACAGTCTTCAATATAAGCAGGTTTAGCTATATTTTTGCCCACAAATAAAGGAAGGTAAAAACATCCCTTTGAAATAACTCTGGTTGAGGAGACTAAATTTAACCTTGTATTATTGATTTGAACTTACATTCTGAAAATACTTACATTTAATAATGATAACCTTCTATACAGCTAAGAACCTGCTTAAATAAGGACTTTATATATATATATATATATATATATGATATCAAAGAGGTGATGGTGGCAGAAAACCACTTCATTATATATAGCAAAGGAGAGTTTACACTAAGAACAACTCTACATATAAACAGTATACTAGCAACAATAATATGAAGTAATCACTTGCTCTCAGGGAACACAGCTCACTTCAGTTCCACATTCGTCATTAACATCTTAATCCCTGATTTTATGGCAAATATGGTTACCAAATTACAAGATTAGCTAATAATACAAAATTAGCCATTTTACAAAAATGCTTTGTATAATAAAGTCGGAGATAGTGCAAGTTATATACCTACCTCATTTTTTAAATTATCTGAAGCATTCAATGCAGATTTTGGATCACTGCCACCCTGACCATTTGCTGAAACTTTTGATTCAAATTCTGATTTTGTTATCTTTCCTTTGCCATGTGAAGATGACACATTTTCTATATGCTGGCCAACAAGGCTGTTTGAAACCAAAAGACATTATTTAAACAAATTTATATAGTGAATAAATGTAACTGCTTACAAAAAAAAAAAAAAGAAGGAAAAACAAATTTATACAATCTGAACTGTTGTAATTATCAATACAAAATAAGCAAGAAAGCAACATCAAGGGCATCAATCAGCTTTCAATCATAAAGCAGAACTAAGCATGCACCAAAGTTCATTCAAGCATGACAGGGCTGCTATTACAGAATGCTACAGGGTCATCAACTGCTCACACCCACCTTTCATGTGGACGGACAAAGGAATGCTGGTCAATGGGAGCGTTTGCATCAAGAGCCTCACCAACATCACAATCAGTTTCAGACTGCTCAGTTTCACGTGAGTTGGCTATAGAAATAGTTTCAGATTTTTCTATTTCACTAAGAATAGAAACAAACAAAAACAAGCTGATGATGTAATTAATGCACTGCAGCGTTAAGTTAAAAATGATATTAGTGATTTCCAAAACACAGTATTATCCAAAGAATGCTTTACAGTTCTGCAGACTGTTTTTCAAGAACTGACTTATTTTAAACCATGTAAAGTCAACTGTTGACTCTTGATGTGTTAGTGCCCTTGGATTCTAAATAGCTATTTACCCAATTTGAAAACAAAATATTATAGAAGTTAATATTTGGTCTCATCCAAAATAATGTTTTTAATTTATTTATTCTAAATGCATCTCTAATTTTTTAGTATATTCTACCAACGTTAGAGTTGTTGTCTACAGTATCAAAAAAATCACCTGTTATCTCAAAACATTGCATTAAAGTTCTTAAGCCTCTTTCAGAATTTTATTTATTTGTTTGTGTTTGTTTGTTTATTTATTTTGGGGGAGTGTCCCTGGCTGGGAATCGAACCCAGGCAGTGGCATTGAGAGCACCCAAACCTAGCCACTACACCACCAGGGAACCCCTAGAATTTTATTTTAAAAATCTGTACCCTAATACTTTTTCCTACATCACTTCCACTTAATGAAAGGGTTATATTCAAAATAATGGAAACATAAGGTGCTGTTCAGGTATATAGTATTTAGCCTTAAATTATTCCAGGAATAAGCATTTAATATTTAAAAATTTTAAATACTAAGCATGTCTTTTGTCCATTGTCCCTTACTAGGACAAACTCCTAAATGGTAACCAGAACATCTTTGTGTACAGCTCTTTTAAACCAGCCCTTAAATTCTTGAGGAGAATAGATATTTAAAAAGTATCTGTGGTAAAAAAAAAAATAGTAGTGATAACAATAATGAGATTAACTGACACATATATTCTTACTATGTGCTGTCCTATGTACTTATATATATATATATATATATATATATTAATTCAATTGATAAAGGAAATGCTTAATATAATATTAAGGGAAGGGAAATTTTATTTTATTCTTTGTAGTGTTGCTGAAAAGAGCTAGGAGTATATAATAGGTTTTCTAAATTAAGGAAACCTTAAGCCAAAATAGTCTAAGTATTTATTAATCAAATTTGAAAAAGGTAGCTATTTACACAAAGATATAACTATGAATGGAATGCTGTAATGATATTTAATGGAAATGAAATATCTCACATTTCAATTTTTTATAATTATAGGGAAGATTATTCAAATAGGTATTATGTTTCTTTAAACAACTAAAACCTCACTGCTGGGAACTAATCAGCTTCACTGAGATAGGCTCCAAAATATTGTAAGATCATTAATTGCATTAAAAATAATAAAAATACAAAACATACACATTATAACTTCAGTCTGCTATATAGCCTAAACTTCAAATTTGAGTATCAAGATGTCTCATCCTATAAAAGAAATTTTTCTATCATTACCTTAATAAGATTCTTTTTTTAATTTTGTAATGACTTACTCAAGCTTTGAGATTGGAATGATCTCTGAGGTAGATGAACTGGAAATATTTTCAATGTTTTCACTGCCCACAACTACATTGGAAGAATCTTCATGTAGGTCAACCGTAGAGAGTGACTCAATCACAGGCGGACTTAACTTTTCTGACTCCGTATTCTGTTTTAGAAAGTAATATTAAATGTTGAGATTAATAAATTATTTCTTTAGTTGAAAACTGTATAAAAAGTATGTCTCTAAAGTGACAATATAAAAATGTTCATTTAAAAAGTACTTTTATAAAAATCCTTTCTTCCAACATTACCACCTTAAGGAATGTATTTCATATTAAAATAATGTATTTCTACACATCTTTCATAGGATTTCGTAAATGTTAGGATAAAGGAATTTGTCTTTCTTCTTTCCTATCTCCTATTTTGCATCAGGACCTAAAAGTATTACCCTCTTACTATAATATATGCTAGTAGCAACATAGAAATCCTATGTAAATATACAAAATAGTACAATACATAGTTCTTGCCCCTCAATAATACTAAACAACAACACAAGACAAGTAACATAAAGCAATACACAAACCATGCTGCTCCTTCAGTCCTGGATGCTCTGGGCCACTCGTCCCTCCCAAACACAATTTAAAATCTACCTAATACTTACTCATATTTGAAAATCCCTATCAGCATGTCCTCCCCAACAACCAACCCTAAATAGAATTAGCCATTCCCCTTCCTCTAGGCCTCCACTGTACAGACTTTTATCACAGCATCTATAACACTTCAATTCCCCTTATGTATCTCTCCTCTTCTTCAACTCTACTATAAACATCTTAAATAAAAACTATATTCTTTTGACCTTCATGTTCCCAGTGTCTTGTACAGTACCTGGCACACAGTAGACCAGCCCTGGGCAGACTTTTTCAGGGCAAGGACTACTTCTTCAAATGTCACAGATCACTAGCTATTTATTTTATTATTCAGGCAGTCACTCCAAAATTGCTTGGCGGTCCACCAGTGGACCATGACTAATGCCTTCCCCATCCCTGCAGCAGATATGTAATACTTACTAAATGAGTATCAAGTGCAAGGTAGTCATGTTCAGTTCAAGGAAAAGAAAGACTATGGACCAGCGGTCCCCGACCTTTTTGGCACCAAGGACCGGTTTTGTAGAAGACAATTTTTCCATGGACTGGCGGGGTGGAGGGAGAGATGGTTTCGGGATGATTCAAGCACATTACATTTATTGTGCACTTTATTTCCATTATTATTATTATTATTACATTGTAATATACAGGGTCCAGCAGAAGTAATGCCTGGGCTTGAGTTACGATTTTATTACAAAATCATAACCATACATGCTTATGGTTACACAAATAACACCCCATTTTATGACCTAGTCATCTACACCAAATCTTTTATTACAAAAGCATAAGCATGTATGGTTACAATTTTATAATAAAATCATAACTCAAGTCTGGACATTACTTCTGCCAGACCATGTATAATGAAGTAATTATACAACTCACTTTCCACTATAAAGTCTGCCACCATATGCAGCTTGTCATTTGCTACTCATTGATAGGGTTTTGATATGAGTCTGTAAGCAACTGATTTATTATGGTCTCTGTGCAGTCAAACCTCTCTGCTACTGTTAATCTGTATTTGCAGCTGCTCCCCAGTGCTCGTAGCATCACTGCCTCAGCTCCACATCAGATCTTCGGGCATTAGATTCTCATAAGGAGCTGGTAACCTAGATCCCTCGCATGCACAATTCACAGTATAGGGTTAGAGCTCCTTTCAGAATCTAATGCAGCCACTGATCTGACAGGAGGTACAGCTCAGGTGTTAATGGGAGAGATGAGGAGCAGCTATAAACACAGATGAAGCTTTGCTGCTCACCTGCTGCTCACCTCCTACTTACAGGCCACAGACCCATACCAGTCCATGGCCCGGGAGTTGGGGACCCTTGCTATTGACTATTATGGACTAGAAGAACTAGGACTCTGAAAAAGGGTCAGTATGGGAGCAGAAAGAAAACACAAGACATGGAGTCAGAGAAATACAAAAGTGATCATTTGGGGAATTATTCACACTGGAATGAAAAATTTACAAAGAAATGCAGTAGTTTGCATTTTATGGTAGAGGCCTTGAGAAAAAAAGGACTATTACATTATTAACAAATATTTTATCATTTCAACATGTATTCAATGTAAAAAAAAGTTGAGGAATTTTATGCTTTTTTTTTTTCTTTTACAATGTCTCCAAGCATAGCAAACATGTAGCTAGTGGCCACTATATTGAACAGCATGGGTCTATAAGATGCCATAAGCACTTCAAAGTATTTGAGCAAGAGTATACCATGATGAAAAATTTTAGAAAATGAACAATGGTGGGGCTGTGCAGGCTAGTCATATAATTAGCAGGGCTACAGAGATCACTTTTCTCTTAGGCAGAAAAGTTTGAGAAATGCCTTCCAGAATCCAACAAAATGAAATTCACTATATCGCCTTACATAACCCAATTAAGTCATAAAATAGCTCTGGCAATTTAAAAAAGAGAGCTGCCCTTCATTGCAAGCTGAAATTTGACTGTTAATATTTGTGATAGATTTTCCTTCATCCTTCTTCCAGCTCCAATCTCCCAAGTTCCTTCAGCCATTTCTGATATTAAATGGTTTCCAGATGCTTCAGCATTCTGGTCAGCATACATTCTGGTCTAGTTTTTAATATTTTTCATAAAATCTAATGTACAAAATGGAAAATAATATTCAGGATGTAATGAAAGAAAAAGGAAAAAACATATTTTAACCTACGTTTGTTAATTTGTATTCTACAAAGTTGCTATCAAAATACTGTGTTCTACATACAAATACTTTCTTCTGTTTGAGAAAAAAATGTCCCAATATCTGAAAATCTGGAGAGACAAGATACATTATAGTGAGCAAAATAAAACCTAAGAAAAAATGAGGACTTACAAGCAAACTTTTACTACAAAGAAAATGGTCTCATTTAGTATTAAATCAGTAATTCTGCATTTTCTCAAAAGCAGTACTCTTAGCAAGTGAAGAGTATTAAAGCTAGTTGCACAGAAGTTCAAAAAGAAAGAGTACCAATACCCAAGATGGTAACCAAACAGAGGTTTTCTTACGAAGTACTATGAAAAGGCTTATCATAAATATCAAAGCAATGTAGCTTACTTGTACATCCACAATGCAGTCATCTTTTAATTTATGTTCTTCTGAAGGAATAGGTAAGTTTGAATCCACTTTTCCCGATAATTCAGCAGTGACAGGTTCCTCTCTTTCATCCTATATTGCAACAAAGAAAAAGGATAACTGATAAAAATTGTTTCACAAAACAGACCTGAAGCAATATTAAAGACTATCTCTTTCTATTGTATACTTAACAACCAAAACACTGTCTTGTATGCATTTGGCTCTAATTACTTTCATTTGTTTATATGTTTATTATCTATATTCCTGCATTCCCTTCCTGGCCACTATACTTAAAATGTACATTAAATGAGTTCAAGAACCTCATTTGATGTCTTAGTAAGCACTCTAGTCCTACCACCAGCACTATGTGTTAGGCACACAGTAAAACTTCAGTAAATATCTGATAAATTACTATACTCATATAACTCTTTGTGTCATCTCTGACTTAAAGTTCACTTTTAAATTAGGATTTCACATACCTTTATGTCTTTAAATATAGTTTCTAGAATATAAGTTTCATTAAAACAAGGCTCACATGCATCTTTAACTAAGACTGTATAGCACATAACAGGCACCTAAACATTTGCTGAATGTTTTCCCCTTTAATGCTTCACTTAAATTCATTCACATAACATGTAGTCTTCAAATTTTTCATTGAAGAAGAGATAAAACCTCTAAGTCTTATAGACTGTGGGTAAAAGCACAAAATTATACTCTTTGTGGAGGAATATTCAGCAACAATCTTCAAAATTTTAAATGCTTCATCCCAGAAATATATTCTACATAATTCAAAATTTAAATAATCAACTTTAAGTATCATGCCAACCCCCCAAGCATATAAATATGTGTTCACACACAAACACACATACACACACAGTTGAGACACAATGCAAAAGTCAATCAAAAATATTTAATAAATTTTATCTATATAATGAAATAAAAATATAGCCATTCAGAAGAATACAGCAATATGAAAAGGTGTCCATGACTTATTACTAAGGGAAAAGAGAAAGTCAATTTGTAGAATATTTAAAATGTGACATTTTAATGAAAATAAAAATATTCATTTGTTTGCTACAAATGATATATCTATAATGGTATATCTATACCTAAGAGAATGGTCTGTACATTTTCACAAGAAACTGTTAATTGTGGTTCCTTTGAGAAGGGAAATAGGATATAAATACAAGCATTTTATAGTCAGTATAAATTCTTTCTGTATTTTAAAATAAATACATTGATTTGGGGGAGAGAAAGCCAAATATAGTCAATACCTTTTATCATTTAAAGGGATAAAATAATAAATTTAGAGACCATCAGGTTTCCTGGACTCTGTCCATTCATCCCATCCAATTATATAAAACAAACTACATAGCCACTGATTGCTGACTCTTCCTACAATCTTTATTTCTAATATAGTTTTTAATCTATGACTGGAATTTCTTTAGAAACCCTTTAAATATTTAGTGTATTAAAAAGCAAGCCACTAAGTTTTCAGTTATCTCAATAGTGCTATTTTTCTCCCAACTATAGGATTAAGGATATTATGACATTCCAGACATAAGCAATAAGAAAACAGAAATGTAGGCTGACCAGACGTACTATTTTAAACGGACAGCAAACAATGGTACTATCCCATTTCAAATGGTACCTCTGGTCAGCCTAGTCTCACTGGACTAAATTCAAGGTGTCATTAGGCTGACTATACATACCATTTAAAATGAGGCAGTACCAGTATTTTTTGTCCTGTTTAAAATGGTACATCTGATTAGATAATTAAATATCTCAGAGGTGGTTTAATTTCAGAATTACCTGAGGAACTCCTCAGATTATAGCAAGGAAATGTGCAAATCTGCACCAAAAGTTGTCACAGTATTTTTGAAATTACTTTTATTCCAAATGTTTTGAGACAGTCTTAGAAAGTTGACACACAAATTACATCGTCAACTTTATTTAAGGTACCTTTTTTTGGAATTGAGTATCTTCATTTTCTAGCGCGCAACTGTCATCTTGAGAGTAATATGCTGAAGCTGAAGAACTCTCTTTACAACATACACGCCAACAGGGAAGCCTGTAAAACATCAACCACCACCACCAAAAAACAAAAAACAAACAAACAAACATAAGAAAAAGGAAAAGGTGTTAAGCTATGGGCTAGAATTTGAGGCAATAAACACACAGATGTTTTCCCATTTAACACTCTTAAGAACTTAATTTAATGAAGACAAATGCACATAAGATAAGGGTTTTTATTTAACATCCTAAGAAAAACATAGACTGTTATCAGTATTCCAAGTAAGGCACTATAAATTTCATGACAGTAATTCAAGTAAGGCAAGACTTCACAAAGGGAGTATTTGATCATTATCACAGAAGAAAAAGAGAATGTTATTAAAGAGCTAACACCTCCTCAGAAAGCACCAGATGCCAATGATTCTCTAAATTCTACCAAACCATTAAAAACAAATAACTTAAAGTTACCTAAACTATTTCAAAGTATAGAAGTAACTTTCCAATTATTTTTATATGGGGAACATAAAACAGTGACATCAAATAAAGTGTCCAGGAGAAGTAACCCCAGGACTTGAGTTATAATTTTATTACAAAATCATAACCATACATGCTTATGGTTACACAAACAAAGCCCCTTTTTTATCAGATGGTAATCTATATCAAATCTTTTATTACAAAATCATAAGCATGTACGGGTATGATTTTGTAATAAAATCATAACTCAAGCCCGGGTGTTATTTCTGCTGGACCCTGTATTAACAGAACACAAAAGTGAATACCGTAGGTTAGTAATACTTATGAAATCAAGCACAAAACTTCTCTAAAGAAGACAATAAAAAAGAAGTCTCTAGGAACATAGTAAAAAAACAATATACCACTGTTATGATCAAGTAGTTTAGCTCTGATATTCAAAAGTGGTTTAATATAATAAAACCTACTCATTTAATTTGCCAAGGCAAAATATCTTATGATTACTTCCATAGTCGTGAAAGACATCTGATAAATTTATACATCCATTAGGTTAATAAAATTGGTAGATATTTAACACGGAAAACATGTAAGCATAATACACACGCCTAAAAAAAAAAAAAAAAAATACACACGCCTAAATGCCAATATCATATTTAATGAAGAAATCGATAAATACCCCTATTTATAAGATCTGAAACAAGACAAGAATACCTAATAGAAGAGGACAGAGGAGGTGTAAAAATGGAAACAGAGACAGTAAGATTATCATTAATTGCAGGTAATAACTTTATATAGGCAAAAAATTTAAAGAATCACCTATCGAAAGAAGTCTTGAGTATAAAAATTATATTCCTAGGCATAAAATTAAGAAACAAATCAATAGGCTCTCTACTCAAACCATCACCACCATTTATAAGATATAATAGAAGACCGCACTGACAACAGAATCAATACTAAATATAAACTTAAGTAAGAAATGTACTATTAAGTAGAACTGTTTGCAACTGTGAATATTTGATAATTCTTTAACTTGAAGAAAAGTCAAGTTTACACAATTCAAGCTCATTTATATGGAAGACTGAAATCCTCATACTGAAGAGGTAAAAAAGGAGACTATTTTTTAGATATGCTGATTCTAAAGTCCATGTAAGTAATAAGAACAGTCCAGAAGATTTTAATGTAAGGGAACCAGATGTCTGTGAAACCACAGTAATTACAACAATATGGTACTGAGATGAGACAGGGAAAGGGAATCCTCAGGGTGACTGGAAAGAGAAATCCTAGGATTCTAGCTGTACACAAAAGACAGAGGCGGCAACTAGGCTAAACTGGAGGTTATCAGAAGCTGTGGAAGAGCCTTCTTTAGGAGGATGAAATTGACAGAACACCTGATGGGTCTTTGGAAATCCTAGATACAGATTTCATAACTGGCAGATACTTTGTAATTAAACAGAAAAATAAGCAAACAATAAAATAAGTCAAATATTAGTTCTAGAAATAAGGAAAAGTAGTACAAAAAAGGAAAAGTAATCATGATTTAATACATGGCTCAGCTATAAATAGCATTTACGTAGTGATAGTAATATAAACAATGAATACTGACCTAACCCAAATCATGACAGAACTATATTATTACTAGCATACAGTTAGGAGAATTTGATCATCTACAGTAGAATAATACCTAAAACTGACATTAAAAAAATTATTTTAGAAACAGAAATAAATATAAAATTAATCAGCTACAAGATGAAAGTAATTTCCTTGAAAAGAGAAAATGGGGGAAGGAGGACAGGGAAAGACCTTGCAAAAAAAAAAAAAAAAACCCTGAGAGCTACACGATAAAAACTAATAAAAAAAAAAAAAATGAAGTGGGAGAACAGCAAGGTACACAGTAGTATGTATTAGTTAGATGCAAAAGTAATTGCGGGTTTGGACCGTGAATTTTAAATCATTATAACTAGGCTCAAACACATCTTTATTAATCAAAATAGAAACCATTACAATAAACACATTTTACTAATGAGAAATAAGTCTGTTTATTCCTGCAGCATAAAAATCCATGCTTCAGGATTCGACAAACTCTTGGAAAGCATTTTTTGCAACCTGCTGGTTGGGAAAACATTTTCCCAGCATAAAGTTGTCCAAATGCTTGAAGAAGTGGTAGTTGCGTGGCAACAGGTCAGGTCCATATGATGGATGGGGCAAAACTCCCAAGCCCAATTCATTCAACTTTTGAAGCACTGGTTGTGTGACATGTGGTCAGGCGCTGTCGTGGAGAACTGGGCCCTTTCTGTTGAACAATGCCAGCTGCAGGCATTGCCATTTTCAAAATGCATGTCATTGATGTATGAGCATATGTCTCAGATGTAATGGTTTCACTGGGATGCAGAAAGTTGTAGTGGATCAGACTGGCAGCAGACCACCAAACAGTGACTACAACTTATTTTTGGTGAAAGTTTGTTTGGCTTTGGGAAGTGCTTTGGAACTTTTTCTAGGTCCAACCACTGAGCTCATGGTCGCTGGTTGTCATATAAAATCCACTTTTCATCACGTCACAATCCGATCAAGAAACGGTTCACTGTTTTTGTGTAGAATAAGAGAAGGCAACACTGCAAAATGGCAATGTTTTTTATTTCTGGTCAGTTTTTTTCACCTTTCCAATTTGCTTCGGATGCCAAACAATTACAGAATGATTGACGCTGAGTTCTTCCACAACTTCTCCTGTAATTGTAAGAGAAGCAGCTTTGATTGCTCTCAATTGGTCACTGTCAACTTCCGATGGCGACCACTATGCTCATTGTCAAGGCTCTTGTCTCCTTTACAAACTTCTTGAACCACCAGCACACTGTACCTTCATTAGGAGTTCCTGGGCCAAATGCATTGTTGTTGTTGTGAGTTGTCTCCACTGTCTTAGGGCCCATTTTGAACTTAAATAAGAAAATCACTCGAATTTGCTTTTTGTCTAACATCATTTCCATTGTCTAAAATAAATACAAAATAAACAGCAAGTAATAAGTTATTAGCAAAAAAAAATAAAGCAAGAAATGCATATTAAAATGATGTATAACTTAACTACTTTTATTTAAGAATGTGTTCCAGTAACAAACACCAAATTTCAACAATGCAAAAACTACAATTACTTTTATACCAACAGAATACACACAGAACCTTGTTAGAAAATGTTAGGCTTAACTTTGAACTCATTAAAAAGCTCAGTAAAGATATATTGACAAAACATAAAAAAAAAAGTAACAATTTTAATTAAGTAGACAAAATCGAGTTTAATTGAAAAATATGTCACTAAGAGAAATTTATTATCTACTTATAAAAATATGACTATAAATATATATGAACTTAAAGTATTAATTGTGTCCATGGGTTGTTTGTTTGTTCATTCTTTTTTTTATTTTGTTGCTTTCAGTTTTATACTCTGCATGAGTGAAGTCATACCATTTTTTGTTTTTTCTGTCTGACTTATTTCACTAAGCATGATGTTCTCCAGGTCCATCCATTTTAATGCAAATGGCAATATTTCATCTTTTCTTATAGCTGAGTAACATTCCATTGTGTATATGTATCACAGCTTCTTTATCCAGTCATCTGTCATAGGGCAATTTGGGTTGTTTCCATGTTTTGGCCACTGTGAACAGTGTTGCAATGAACATTGGGATACATAAGTCTTTGCAGACAAAGGTTTTCAAGTTTTCTGGGTAGATCCCCAGAAGGGGGATTGCTGGGTCATATGGTAACTCCATTTCCAATTTTCTGAGGAACCTCCACACCATGTTCCACAGTGGTTGTACCAATTCACACTCCCCCAGCAGTGTACCAGAGTTCCTTTTTCTCCATATCCTCTCCAGCACTTGTTATTCCTTGTCTTGTTGATAACAGCCATTCTAACAGGTGTGAGGTGGTATCTCATTGTGGTTTTGATTTGCATTTCCCTGACAGTTAATGAGGGTGAGCATTTTTTCATGTTTGCTGGCCACTTGTATTTCTTTGTAGGAGAAGCGGAGAAGTGTCTATTTAGTTCTGCTGCCCACTTTTTATTGGGTTCTTTGTTTTTTGTTGTTGTTAAGTCGTATTAGTTCTTTCTATATTTTAGTTATTAGACCCTTATCGGATACATTGTTTGCAAATATTTTCTCCCATTCAGTTGGCTGTCTCTTGCTTTGTTGATGGTTTCTTTTGCTGTGCAGAAGCTTTTTAGCTTGATATAATCTCATTCATTTATTTTTGCTTTTACTTCCCTTGCCTTTGATGTAAGGTTCATGAAGTCTTCCTTGAGCCCTAGGTCTATAAGTTTAGTACCTATGTTTTCTTCTATACAGCTTATTATTTTAGGTCTTATATGAAGGTCTTTAATCCATTTTGAGTTAATTTTTGTATATAGTGAGAGTTCAACAGCTCAGATTTATTCTTTTGCATATGTTTTTCCCGCTTTTCCAGCACCACTTTACTAAAGAGGCTGTCCTTTCCCCATTACATATTTTTTGCTCCTTTATCAAAAATTATTTGTCCATAAATGTGTGGGTTTATTTCTGGGTTTTCAGTTCTGTTCCATTGGTCTATGTTTCTGTTTTTCTGCCAATATCAAGCTGTTTTGACTTTTGATGCTTTGTAATATAAACTGAAGTCAGGGAGCATAATACCACCAGCCTTATTCTTTTTATGTAGTTTTGCCTTGGCAATTCGAGGTCTTTTATGGTTCCATATAAATCTGATAATTCTTTTATCTATTTCATGAAAGTATGATTGTGGGATTTTTGATGGGTATTGCATTAAATCTGTAGATTGCTTTGGGGAGAATGGCCATTTTAACCATGTTAAGCCTTTGTATCCATGAACAGGGGATATTTTTCCATTTCTTAGTGTCTGCTTCTTTCAAAAGGGTCTTATAGTTTTCCATCTATAAGTCTGTCACATTCTTTGTTAAGTTAATTCCCAGGTGTTTCATTCTTTTTGTTGTAATAGTAAAAAGAATTGATTCCCTCATTTCTTTTTCTGAGGATTTGTTGTTTGTATATAGAATGCTGTTGAATTTTGTACATTGATTTTGTATCCTGCAATTTTACTGTATTCATTTGTTGTTTCTAATACTTTCCTGATGGAGTCTTTGGAATTTTCTATATAAAAGATCATGTCATCTGCAAAGAGTGACAATCTGACCTCTTCTTTCCTAATTTGGATACCTTTTATTCCTTTCTCTTGCCTGACTGCTGTGGCTAGAACTTCCAGTACTATATTGAATAGCAGTGGTGACAGGAGGCATCCCTGTCTTGTTCCTCATTTTAGGAGAATAGGCTTCAGCTTTTCCCCATTCAGTATGATGTTAACCAAGGGTTTGTCATATATGGCCTTTATTATGTTGAGATACTTTCCTTCTATACCTATTTTATTTAATGTTTTGATCATAAATGGATGTTGTACCTTGTCAAAAGTTTTTTCTGCACCAATTTCTATGACCATATGGTTTTAACCTTTTATTTTGTTTATGTGGTGTATCACATTGATTGATTTTCATATGTTGAACCATCCTTGTGCTCCTGGGATGAATCCCACTTGATCATGATGTATGATCTTCCTGATGCATTGCTGTATTATTCTATCTGCTAATATTTTGTTTAGAATTTTTGCATCTGTGTTCATCAGAGATAATAAGTTTTTGCATCTGTGTTCATCAGAGATATTAAGTTTTTGCATCTGTGTTCATCAGAGATATTAAGTCTATATTTGTGTGTGTGTGTGTGTGTGTGTGTGTGTGTGTGTGTGTTGTCTTTACCAGGCTTTGGTATTAGGGTAACGTTGGCCTCACAGAATGAGTTAGAAAGGCAAGAGAAGTAAAAGCAAAAATAAAATTGCTTCCTTCTCAATTTTTTGGAAGATTCTGAGGAGCATAGGCATTAATTCTTCTTTGAATGCTTGGTAGAAGTCATTGGTGAGACCATCTTGTCCGGGGCTTTTATGGAGATTATGGATCTTTGCTACTGTTTGGTCTATTTAGATTATCCAGTTCTTCTTGGTTCAGTCTAAGTAGGCTATAAGTTTCTAGAAATTTGTTCATTTCTTCTAGGTTGCTAAATTTAGTGGCATAAAGCTCTTCATAATATTTTCTTATAATCCTTTGTTATTTCTGAGGTATCAGTGGTAATTTCTCCCCTTTCATTTCTAATTTTGGGTATTTGTGTCCTTTCCTTTTGTCCTTTAATTAGTCAAGCCAGGGATTTGTCAAGTTTGTTGACTTTCTCAAAGAACCAGCTCTTTGTAATAGCATTTTTTTCCATTGTCCTTCTGTTCTCTAATTGGTTTAGCTCCACTTTAATTTTTATTCTTTCCTTCTGCTGACTTTGGGTTTTGTCTGCTCTTCTTTTTCTAGTTACTTAAGATGGGATGCTAAGGTATTTACTTGTCATTTTTCTTATTTCTTAAGATAGGCTTGTAATGATAAAATTTCCCCCTTATTACTGCTGTGTCTCAATAATTCTGATATGTTGTACTTTCATTGTCATTAGTTGCTATATAATTTTAATCTTTTGTTTTATTTGTTCTTTTATCCAGTCATTTTTTAATAAGGTGTTGTTTAATTTCCATGTATATGTGGTTCTTTTCTGCTTTCCTTTTACAGTTGATCTACAATTTCAAAGCTTTGTGGTCTGAGAATACACTTGGTATGATTTTGATCTTCTTGAATTTGCTGAGGCTACTTTTGTGTCCCAGCATGTGGTCTATCGTTGAGAATGTTCTATGTGCACTGAAGGTACAAGGAAAAGAAGGTACAGTCTCTTTTTGCTGGATGAAGTGTCCTATAAATGTCAATGATGTCCAATTGCTGTAATGTGTTCCTGATATTTCCTCATATATTTTCTGTTTGGATGATCTGTCCATGGCTTTTAGGGGGGTGTTTAAGTCTCCCACAATGATTGTGTTTTTGTCAGTTTCTCCTTTCAGATTTGTTAGTAGTTGCTTTGTACATTTTCGTACTTCCAGGCTGGGAGCATATATATTAATTAGTGTCAAATCTTCTTGTTGTATTGTGCCTTTTATCATTATGTAATGTCCATCTTTGTCTCTTGCTATCTTTTTTAACCTGAAGTTTATTTCATCAGATATCAGTATGGCAACTCCTACTTTTCTCTGGTTACCATTTGCTTGGAGTACTGTTTCCCATCCTTTCACTCTGAGTCTGTGTTTGTCCTTATGGCTGAAGTGTATCTCCTAGAGACAGCATATGGATGGGTTTTGTTTTTTAATCCAGTCTGCTACTCTGTGTTTTTTTATTGGTGAGTTCAGTCCATTAATATTTAGAGTGTGATCAATATGTGAGGATTTCCTGTGGCCATTACCTTTTTGTTACTGTTTTATTTTTGTTTCTTTCTTGTTGCCCCAACTCTATTCCATTTGTCCTGATGTTTTGTTTCAGGTCGAAGAGCCCCCTCCTTCAGTATTTCTTGAAGTGCCGGCCTTGTACTGGCAAATTAAATTCCTTCACCTTCTGTGTCTGAGAAGGTCTTTATTCCACCTTTGTATCAAAGATAATTTTGCTGGATAATTTATTCTTGGCTGGAAGTTTCTCTCTTTTAACATTCTGAGATTTGATTCCACTCCTCCTAGCTGGTAGAGTTTCTGCTGAGAAGTGTGATGCCAGCCTGACAGGTTTTCCTCTAGAGGTTATAATTCTTTTTTCCCTGGCTGCCTTGAGAATTATCTCTTTGTTTTTAGTTTTGGACCTCTTTAGTACCATGTGTCTTGCAGAAGATCTGCTAGGGTCCAGGTATCTAGGGGACCTGTTTTCTTCTTGAATTTGGAGTTCCAGATCTTTCCATAGGTCTGGAAAGTTCTCATCTACTACTTGTTTATGTTCTCTGTAGAATGCTCTGCTCCTTCTTCTAATCCTATTATCCTGATGTTGTTTTTGTCTCATGGAGTCAGATAGTTCTTGGAGAGTTCTTTCAATCCTTTTGGTTATTTCCTCTCTTCCTCTTTTTGAGATGTTTCCATGTTCTGATCTTCGACATCACTTAATTCTTTCCTCCATCTGGTTGGCCCTGTTTCCTATGGCAGTTATTTCATTCTTCACTTCTCTTATTGTTTTATGTATCTCTTGAATTTCCATCTCGATCTTCCTTATGTTTTGAATTTCTTTGTTAAATTGCTCCTTTTGTTCACGGATTTCCTTTCTTAGGTCATTCATCTCAGCCATCATGTTCTGCCAGTATGTTTTCATTTCTCTCAGCGCCTTTAGAATGGCTACTTTAAATTCTCTGTCACTTAACTCAGAAAATTCTAGGTCTAGGTCTATGAAACTCTCTTCTGGAGATTTTTTAATGTTCTTTCTGAGCAGCTTTAGATTTTAAGGAATTCATAATGTCTGCTGGGTTCTTCCTCTTTGGCATGAGGGTGTTATGTTTAGCAGAGCCCAGGAGCCCTGATTAGTATTTTTGTGGTGTCTTGCTAGAGGGCAGACACTAGGTGGCACTGGGGGCCAGGTTGTGGGAGAGAGGGGTGGTGTTTAGGCCTTATCTCTGGTTTCCAGCAGCGTCTGGAGGCAGTGAGCGTCTATTCAGGATCCCTCTGCTTCCTGCAGTTAGTTGAGGAGGCTGTAGGAGAGGGGAGAGGCCAACAAAAAGCACACTGGGGTAGCTCCACCTCCTGCCCTATGCTAGGGAAGCTGGGAGATGCGGGCCAAGGCTGCTCTTGCTGACTGGGGTGAATGCTGTCAAATCAGCCTTTCTTCTCGGGACTGCTCCAGTGACCAGCCATTCTGGGCAGAGTCTGCAGGCTCACACCATGTGTGGGCACCAGGCCTGCGCGAAGCACAAGTCCAAAGCCATTGGCCTGATGTCAGGGGTCGCGTGAAGGCAGCCAGCTAGTCTCCAAAGTGGGCCAGGAACCACAACCCTGCAGAGGAGCCCTGCACACATGCATGCTGTGGGCCACGAGGGTGCCGGGAGCCGAGGTGCTGTCTCTGGGGCCCCACCTCCGCCTGCGGCTGGCTATTCAGAGTCCTCGCTCAGCCCTCTTGCTACTCAAGAGCTTCAGAGGCTGGCCCCCAACCTCTGTCCCCAACACACTGCTCCAAGGCCCAGCTCTCCCAGTCTCCCACCGTTCTGCCACTTTGGCTGGCTTTCACTCCTGTCGCCTCTTGGCCTCTCCGCTCCCATGCACTGTGCTGCTCCCAGATAGTCAGCAGCAATGGGGTCCTGTCACAATCAGTCTCTGCTCCCTCTCCTCTCTCCTGCTCGCCTCCCTTTCTCCAACCTTCAGGTGTTTTCTTGCAATGAGTGGATTTCTCAGCTGTCCTGTCAGCTGTCCTCTTTCTGGCTCCTGGACGGCCATTCAATTGTGTTCTGAGAGAGGCTTTAGGTACCTCCTCCCCGGTCGCCATCTTGCCCTCCTCTAGTCCTTTTATTTTTATTATAATCATTAATTGAAGTTTATCTGGTGTTTCATCATGACCAGATTCAGGTTATGTATCATAAGCAATGTGTCTTTCTCCGGGTAATACATCCAAAAGCTGCATAAGATACCCATCCGTTTTGGCCCTTGCAATTCCACTGTTAGGTACTTCTCAAGAGAAATTAAAATTAAGTCCACAAAAAGCCTTATACAAAAATATTCCCAGCTTTTACTCCTAATAGGCAAAAACTGGAAGCAGCCCAGATGTCCAACAACAGGAAAATAAACAAACTGTAGTATTTTCATACAATGTATTACTACTGGCAACAAAAAGGAACAAATTACTGATGAATGAAACAACATGGATGAATCTTGGAAACATTATCCTGAGTGAAAAAACCCAGACGCAAGAATAAACACTATATAATTACATTTAGATGAAGTTCCAGAATTAGCAAAACTAATCCATGGTGACAGAAATCAAATCATGGGTTGTTCTTTGGGGAATGTGCTAGAAAGGTACATTAAAGAACATTCTGGGGTGATAAAAATGTTCTGTATCTTGATGGAGCGTGAGTTACACAGATGTATACATTTGTCAAAACTAAGTCTATGTAGTTAATAAAAGTGCATTTCACTGTATGTAAAGTATCTCAATTTAAAAACATAAGAAGCAAAAACAATAGTATTTTCCTCCACCAGTAATAATAAAAAAAAGATTAGCAATAACAAAAATTATAAAATAATGTAGAATTAATCTGAACAATACACTATTTATAACAAGTAATTATCATAAAATGAAGAGATAAATGAATGAAGACCTAGTATGTTCACAAATGGAATGCTGGTGATAGCAATGTAAAGACAGTAATTCTTAATTGCTCAGGCCAAAAACCTGGTTGATTCCTCTCTTGATTTCACTGGCCTACAATGAGTCTATCAACAATCCTGTTGGCTCTCCCTTCACAACATCACTAGAGTTCCACCAGCCATAACTGCAAAGCTGCTGCACCCACAATCTGAGCTCCCATCCTCTCCCTCTAGGTTACTATATTAGTTTCCTAACTTTAACCCTGGCTGTGATCCACCCCTCCCACATCCATTCCCAACACAGCAGCTGGGCTAATAAGTCTGTCAGTGCCCAAGATAGTGGTACCATGACCTCTCACTGAACTCAGAGGTAAAGCCAGAATCTTTACAGTGAAACTGCAGGCCCTGGAGGACATTTTTCTAAGTCTGTCTCCCTTCTCCTACTTCCCCGTCCATCCTTTGGCATGTACCCTTGTCCCCATACTGGCTACCTCCCATCACTGGGCCCTTCTCCCAGATGTACCTTTTACCTGCACGTGCCATTCCCCAGATAGCTCCTTTACTCACTCCCTTGATCCTTTAAGCTGCTTCTTAGTGAGCACTGTGCAACCCTGGCTCACCGAGAACCCACCCTCCCAGCCCCCTCATCAGACCTAATGGAGGCTCTATTTTCCAACATACCATTTACCAATTGCTAATGTGTTACACTGCTGTCTTATTTATTAGTTCATTTTGTTTTGCTGTTTTTGCCTTTTCTTGATAGAATGTAAGCATTCTGCGGGGAGTGGTCTTTGCTGATAATATGTTCAACTTCAGGTAGCACCTCAAACACTGCTTTGTCTGTGTATCAGTGCATATTTGTGGGATAAATAAATGATTGTCACGCTGGGAGTGCAGAATTAAATGACGGATCTGAAAGCATTTTGTGAAATGTAATATGCTACTGTATTATTATTATTATTATACAAATATATAAATAATAATATATTTATAACTAGATAATCACTAACCAATAAAGTTTAATGTCAAGTGCTTAAAAAAAAAAAAAAGACAGTAATTCTCTCCTAAGTAATTCATCACTCAAATAAATTTGTATCAAAATACCTGAAGGATCCTATTGTTCTAAATATGATAATGGAAACAAAAGTGGTCCAATAACTAAATTAACCAAAAAAGCAAAAGCATGTGGTTCACTTTGCCAGATAATTCAATTTATTGCAAAACCACTCTAATTAGACTATAGTACTGGGGTAGCAAATGGAACAGAACACTCTCAAATGCATTTGCTGGCATAAAGTCTCTTTAGAAGCAGCCTACACACAAAGCGTTCAATAAAAACCTACTGAATGAATGAGTGACATCAGGCCTTCCAGAAGGCATCTGCCACATCATTAACTGCTAGAATTAATTTCAGTGATGATTCTAGTAACTAAAGCAAGTTAAAAAAAAAAGTGTGAAGTGGAAAAAAGTAGGAAAAAGAATGAGATTAATAGGATTATAATAACATTTATGTAAATTTTAAAACAGAAACAAAGTATTATTTTAGAAAAATACATACATCTAAATAAATACAAAGATTGGCTGGAAAATGCATCAAATATACTCTAAAATGCCTAAAATGGGAATACATAGGAGTGAAACTCAAGATAAAAGAGTAATGATGTAAAGTGAAGCAAAAAGGGGGACCCATGTACACTGTGGCATAAACTAAGTATGATCAACCCAATTGTAAGCATCCGATGTGTCTAGAAGTCATTTTTTTAATTTGTCAAGCCCTTTAAAGTATTAATCCAATTTTTACAAATAAAGAAACTAAATCTCAGAAGTTAACTTGGCCAGTCACTCAACTTGTGACTGCAAACCTAGATCCAGCTCTCTCCAAAGCCTACAATCTTGCTGTATTGCTATTAGTTCACATTTAATATTCTCTGATGAACAAAGAGATAAGAAAACACTGATCCATGCACTCAAGAACTGATGGTATTAAGGCTAGTTACAGCACAACATAAACATAAAAGGAGGAGTAACATTTATGCATGATCTAGTGACAAGTGATGAATGTGAAGCTTTGTAGTGTACTAGCTAAGGCATGGACTTCAGAGTCAAGAGAACCAAGTGTTAATCCCAGGTTCCCCATTTGTAAGTTGTATGTTCTTGGACAAATTATAAAACATGTGTGCCTCAATATCGATACTGTAAAATGAAGTTATTATGAGAAAAACTGAAACAATGCATGTGCTATGCTTAGCCTGGCATAGAATATGCACTCAACTATTAATTGTTATCAGCTACTACCATTTCTATCTTCTTTCACTTATCAATTCCAGAGTCATGTATACTTGTAGTCTCAACTTCCTCACCTTCTACTTAGTCCTCAACCCACCAAATTCTTTACCTTTTTTTATTTCTCTGATTTCATGTGGCACCTTTGACTTCTGCTTCCACTTGAAACCCTCCCCTTGGCTTGTCAAATGACACATTTTTGCTGCTCATCTCTTTCTGACTCTTCTGACTTTCCTTTGATATACTGCTTCTGCTCACTACTTAAATTCTGTTCTTAGTCTTCCCTGCATCCTCTATGTAGATGTATTTCTTTGGACATTTCAACTTCTTTCATAGTTTTTAGCTGATAGTTACCAAAACTTTCATCTTTAGTTTTTATTATCTTCTGCTACAAGTCCATTCCTTAAAACCCTTCAAAGATACTGCTGTATTAATAATGAAAGTAAATTAAGCTCATTTAAAAGTGGAACTCTCTTCCTTCATGTGACAAAGTATCTCAACAACAAAAAAGAACCCCCAAAATAAATCCAAACATGAACACATTATCTTCCTTTTCTAAATCTCCTCTTCCTACATCCTTAAACCCACCATGTGATACTGCTATCCACCCATTCAAGTTAGAAACCTGAAAAACATCTGTATTACTCTTTTTCTCTCACCTTCATCCATCACCTCCAGTTATTTTACCTCAAAGTTATGTAATCCATTTCTCCATCCCTGTTATAATTGTCTTAGCCCAAGCCCTTATCTCTTATCTCTAACCCAGAGCAACCCCAAACAGAGCTCCCTAATTCCTACCTTGTTACTCTACATTTCAATCCTTCATTCCACTGCCATAAATGTAATACTAAACCATCAAGATACCATTCCCCCACCTAAGACCTTTCATAGACTCTACATGACAAAATTCAAGCTTCCCTGTATGATAGTTCAAAATCTCTAAAATTCTTCTATTGTGTAAGTCTTCAGCTTTGTAATTTCTGCCACTTCCTGCCTCCCACCTTACACTTCAGTGTGTAGAATTACTTGTGCATTCACTGAACACATATCATGCTTCCAAGTCTCTGGCTCACACTGTTCCCTCTTCCAAGAACATTCTGCCCCTGCCTCCACGCCCCATCATCCAAAACCTGACTAAATTCTTATCAGTCTTCTTTTTTCTGGGAGTTAGGAACCATGAGACTTTCCTGATTTCCACAAGCTGGAGTTTGGTGACCCTTCTCTAAATTCCCACAACCCTTGGCATATCTTTATCTGAGTACTTAGTACAACTCTGAACTAAAATGTGTTGTTTATATTTCTGTTTCTCACACAACACTGGGCACATCTAGGGCAGAGAACATACCACCTGTCTTCAGTGTTCTACTAAGCTCTTCCTTTGACTGTGGATTAAAACAGCTTTGGACAAGAGATTAGAAAATGAAGAGCCCAGTAATCAGAAACTTCATGGTAAAAGAAAGAACTGAACTGAGCAATGAAGAATTGCTTCTTAAACACAAGTACAAATCTAATCCCTCGTACAGAAATATAGTGTCAGCCATTTAATTAAGGCAGTGTGGTTACGTAGCATCCTGCCAAAAGCGGGGGAGGGGGGGTGCATTCCAGGAAAGACACCTACCTGAAACTTGGAGGTAGGAAAGTACAGTGAAAGTTATGGGGGTTTTTTGTTTTTAACATTACTGCCTGGAAATTTGAAAAACATGAACAGAAATTCTATGAAGTACTGAGGGACTTGTGGGAAATGGGTGAATAATACAGAAACTACTAAGGTAAAAAAAAAAAAAAAGGTAATAAAACAAGACCAAAAGATCACTGGCCTCCAGTGCCTTTGCTTAATAAGCACCCTACTTTCTTAAATTACAATGCATTAAAAGACAGATGCCCTTCTTAATCTCTTATTAGTCTGTGTGGGAATCTTTTAACATTGCTTCTATTCTACTGGGTCTATCTGCTAGTAGGCAGAGGTGACACTGTGCCCCTTTCTCATACCAGTATTTATTCTATTTGGCTCCCTCAGTATCTCTAATCAAATAACAAGGAACTATCGAGCTTACATGAAGAAAACTCTGTATTCTAGTATTCACTTCTAATCAAACCTTTAAGTTCCAAAATTCTGATCTCTAATCTTCACTTTGATGTAGGATTAGTTTTGGGTTCTCTTAGTTTAAATATTCCATACATACCAAAATCTATTAGAGCACTGGTTTCCAAGCAGTGTTACACATATCCCTGGGCATACATGCTGAGCCAGTCAAGGGTACACAAAAAATAATCAGTAATGGGGAAAAAAAAAAAAAAAAAAAAAAAAAGGTAAAGTAAAAAATGCAAAGTGTTAGTTATGGAACAAAAATGTTAAGTTTAAATCACCATTAATGGAGACACTTCAAAATCAAAAGATATTAGCAAATGATGATTGATGAGGGCGTGACTATGAACCCTTCCTCCAAACCTCTCTTCTACCAATCATTATGCATAATATGAGTTTCAGAACAATCCATTTGTGACATTTCTAGAATTTCCACAAAAATACAAATACATCTGTAATATTCAGACTGTTTGATCAGTTTAGTTATTGACTGAGTAAAAGTAAATGTGTTGTCTTGAATTGTGATTCTTTTCAAGCAGTTTTTTTATTTAATGTTTAACACAGTTTCAGTTATTACTGTCAGTGACTTTTAAAAGTGTCAGTTATGGATCAAAGATTGAAAACAGAAATGGATGTGGATTGTAATCTGTCAACAAGTACTTCTCGACATGTGTCCCCAGTTATAAGTACACTGGGAGATAGTCAAACGGTGCATGTTGTGTGTGGGAAAATACCCAATGGTTGCATGAAACCCTCTCTACTTGTGTGACATTTAGAAACTAAACATCCTATGTATTACTATAAAAACTAAGAAATACATTATTTTCAGCGCTTAGAAAACCATCCAACTATTACTTCATACATGATGTCAGGAGAGAAAGACTATGAGAATGCAGTTGAGGCTTCATACTCCAATGCTTATCACATAGCTAAATGTGGTAAAAACCACACCATTGCTGAAGATTTCATTTCTCCTTATATTAAAGATACTGTTTTTTGTATTTTGGGGGAAGAAAATGTCCGCAAAATCCATATTATCTCTTTTTCAAACAATAAAATGTCGATGAATTCAGGAAATGTCTGATGATGCTGAAGCTGTAGTAGTAGATAGAATTAGGAAAAGTAAATTCTTTTCCATCCAGATTGATGGAAGTGTAAATGTTGCCGATTTATCTAGTTTGCTGGTCATCACAAGATACTTGGTAGGAAATGAAATTGAGGAAAATTTGTTGCTTTGTTACCCATTGACAGAATGTATCACAGATGGAAATATTTTTAATGCAATCAATGGTTATTTCATTGAAAAGGATATTAGTTAATCAAATTGTTGTGGTATATGCATTGACGGAGGCAAGGCTATGTCAGGTTGTTTTGTAGGCCTACGCAACCAAATTAAAGAAGTAGCTCCTCATGTACCAGGGAGCTGCATTCATAGACAAAGTCTTGCATCCAAGCCTCTTCCTAGTAAACTGAAAGATGTTCTTGATGAGGTTATAAAAGTTGTAAATTTTATTAAGCCACAACCACAAAACTCCAGATTGTTTAAAGCACTGTGTGAAGAAATAAACAGCATTCACAGCACATTATTTTTGCATATGGAGGTAAGGTGGCTATCTTGGGGCAAAGTACTTACATGGACATCTGAACACAGACATGAAGTCCAGGTATTTTTTGAAGACCATCGTTACCTTGTTGCCCCAAAGTTTCAAGACAGTGATTGGCTTCAAAGTCTTGCATATTTATCAGATATTTTTCTAAAAATAAACTCAATTTGGGACTTCAAAACAGCTCAATCACTACATTCAAAGTAGCCAACAAAATTGAGCCAATGATTAAAAAACTGGACATTTTAAAAGCATGTATTAAAGGAGGTCAGCCTGAAGTTTTTGAAACTGCACAATTTCCTATCTGAGAATGACGTGCACCTATCCCAAAATGTGGAAGAAAATATTCTAAGTCACTTGGAAGGTCTTAAAGTGTCCTTTAATAAATATTTCCCTCACCGTGGAAAAAACAACAACTGGACTGCAGATCCCTTCAGTGAAGAATTCTTCAAAGAAGCTAAACTATCAATCAATGAAAAAGAACTTTCAACCAATTCTTCTTTAATTCTGATTTTAAAGGAAAACATCTTATTACTTTCTGGGTAGATGTCAGTGAGGCATACAAATAGTTCAGTGAGAGGGCACTCAAATACCTCTTGCCATTTACTAATACTAAACTAGTGGAGAAAGCTTTTTCTTCTTACACCTTCCTAAAAAATAAGTACTGCAAAAAACTTAATCGAAGACCAGATTTAAGACTATGTCTTGTACCTTTTGAGCCTGATTTCAAGAAACGAAATGCATCAAAGCAAGCTCAATGATCTCACTAACAACGTTTTAATGGGCTAGTGAGCTATATAACAATTATTAAAGACTTTTCAGATAGCACAAATAAATATTATTAATAATAAAAGTTTGTTAAATACTTGATCATTATCAATATTTAACTGTTAAGAATATTGTAAAATTATAACAGAATATTGTAAAATTAAATCTGTGCTTTGTACTTTTAGTGCAATAATTTTTCTTTCCTAACGTATTACTTCATTTCTACTATTTTACATTAAGATAGGCACTGAACAAAAGTGTCAGTATTTATAAATAGCTGTTTTAAAAACAAGGTGTACAATTTATAGAAATGAGTTTAAAAGAGGTACACAAGTGAAAAAAAGGTTGGGAACCACTGCAGGAGTGTTTCACTAAATTGTTCATAGATCCAACATTGGGAAAGCACTTATTAAACAATGAGGAATGTTCTGTTTTTATATCTTAATGTACTATTAGAAATTCAGCCAATACAATTTGTCCTCAAAGCTGCTGGAATTAATCGTATATTAAACTTACTTGATAATGATTTATTTTTTAAAACTGCATAAGGTGTACTTAGCCTATAAAACTCAAGTCATAATATCTTTGCTATTTGTTATTTATTTGGGGACAATCTTCACAACTACAAAGATAGTTCCCAAATAAATAACTACCAGGCTAACAAGTTAATTATGTTACAACAGGAAGCCTACCTAAGGAATAGTAGAAAATAAAGCTACAAAAATAAGTTTGGGCCAGACTTTAGGCCTTAACATGGGGGTTTAAATTTTTACCATTCAGGAAAAAAGGGAGCATCTGAAAGATGTTTTAGCAAGAGACTAACATAATCAAAGTTGTGTGGCAGTATGATAAACCTAGGGGTACTATGCAGAATGGGTTGAAGCACACAACTATGAGGCTATTCTAGCCTCTTCTATCTCTTGTGGCTGCCAAACAAATGTGAGAACTCACACCCACCAGCTCTCCAAATACCTTCTATTTCCACTCTCAAAAGTTTATCAATCACTTCCCTCTTTTGAAAACAAGGCCCGTTTCTCAGTTTTCAAGCTTTCAGCCTTATCTAAGATACTTTATATTGCTGACCATTCAAATTACCCCTCTAAACCTCTTTCCATCTTTCACTTCAAACAAGTTTCCTCCTTCACTTCAGAGCTTTACTTTGCTTAGCACCTTTCTTTACTCCAAGTACATGCAAAAGCTCCTTGTTCAGTTAAACATTCTGTTTCAGAAATGATCCAAATTCCCTCTATGAGGACAGCTCCAGTCCAAGTGTTATCTGCTCTGAATTCGACATTTTTAAGTGCCTATATAATGTCTCAATTTGGATATTCCACTCACCTGAACTAACAGCGCCTTCTCCTTTCAAATCCTTTACAATTCTTCCATTTCTTTTTGAACACTTCCCATTCTCCTAGTTGCCCCAGTTTTAAATTTTTAAATGTTCTTCTCTTTGAAATTTCAGATTCATAATTTTAGACCCTAGAATGTATTCTCTCAACCACAGAGTCTCCATGAAAGCAGCTACTTTGTTTTATCTACTAGAATCCTGCTCAAGCCAACAAGAAAATGGCAGGGCTCAGACTCCTAACTAGTATAGCAATTCTTCATCCACAGTAATGTAAAAATAATCTAGTCAGTCAGTCAATCAGGGCTCTCAACAAAAATTACTACTTTTTTCAATAAGAGCAAAAAGGTACCGTTAACAGAAAGTATTAAGATTGTTTTCTTTCTCATCTTTCTAAAACATCTAATTTGTGTAATTATTTATGTATACTAATAGAATGATATCATATTGGTACATGTATATAACTTATAAACAATTAAGCACCTATCTTGCATGCACAAGATTTTACTGATTGGTGGACATACTCAAGATATTTTGAATATCCACTTCCTCAATCTCATCACCTTTCCAAAAAAATCGCAAACCTAAATATCATCCTATTTTAATGCCTTTTAATGGCTTCAGTAAAGAATAATTAGATTGTCTCTAATATGGCAGTCCAAACAAATCCCAAACCATACTAACCCAAATGTTTCTTAAGCTTTTCGCTATTAAAGGCTCAACATCCATTTTTTCACTATGGCAGTCAACCAACTTTATACAACTTTATGACTAGTATTTTCAATACTAGGCTGACTGATTTTTCTCCCTAACAGGTCATAATCTTCTCACTATTGATACCTATTAAATAAAGTTGAGAAGCTATATTGAGGTTAGCTTAAGCAAAAAACAGCCAGAAATGACACAAAGTAATAGAAGAGTGGTTAATTTAAATCCACAAATGATTTTAAGAACCACATTGTAATACTTGATTTCATCTTCACTATCCAATTGTTTTTAAATCATGTTTAAGGGTACAAACTTGCAACTAGTAGATAAATAAATCCTAAAGATCTAATACACAGTGTAGTGAATACAGACAATGATATTGTATAACAATCATCAAACTTGCTAACTAGATCTTAATTATTCCCACCACTAAAAAAAGATAATCATGTGATGTAAGAGGGGTGCTAACTACCTCTACAATGTCAATAAATTTATCTAATCTACATGCTGTACACCTTAAGTTTACACAATGTTGTATGTCAAATATATCTCAATTAAAAAAATCAGAGATACTGGTACATTTTAAACTTTAATAAAATGTAGTCTCTCTGCCCTATCAGCCATTTCAGGAAGTGCTGATAAAGAATAACATGGTCTAAAGATGGGCAAACTCAAGGAGAAAGAGGAAAGAAAAGCTACATAATCTACAAACAACTAAGCAGTCCCCAGAAAGGGGTAGATATGAATACAAGTTTTTGGTATCTCATGTACAAATTTAAATTTAAAATGGGCTAAGTGCACCTATCTCCTACATGCACATCTTGGTACCCAACATGATACTAAAACGTAGAACGGTGGGATGACATTGGTCTTATTAAAAGGGCTTAGTCTAAACCTAAACTTTAGATTGAAAGACAAGAAGCCAAATTTCTTGTTCTCCAAAACTTCTACCAACTTTCTAAAATTCCTCAGCCAAGCAAGTGTTTTCTTTTCCTCTTATTTATATAGTACTGTCTTAAGTGAACAACAACTCTACAAGTGTCTTTGGAATCCATTAGCAACCCATTAAAAAAAGAAAGAAAAAGAAAATACTGTTGGTGTTTTGCAGAAATAAGCTAAACAAGAAATTCAGTGTACTGGATTCTAATAAACACCAAATTATTTTGAAGAAGTACCTGTGAAGTCAGCAAATGTCACATATCTCTGAAGAAATTCCCTAAGAGGGAAGAAGGACTTTTCCAAGTACAATGATAGCAATTCTTTGACTGACAAGCTCCCTACGCTTCCCCAAAACATTCAAATGTGCCAAAAATTAACATAAACTCCATAAACTTTAGAGACAAAGCACTCTTCCCACCTTCAAAATACAGGACTTACCTCCATTACTAAGAGACATACCCAACCCACACCAGCAGAAAGTTCTATACACGCTACACCTGAGCCACCGCACTCTCTTCTAAACCGGCTTCCCATCATCTACCCCTTGAAAAAGTTTCCAGGACTCGCAGCCCCCAGAGCACTGGAGGCCAAGGACGGCGAGAAACGGCCAGAACTTCAGCATGCACATTCCTCTCCCCCTCGAGACAACCCGTTTTTATCATCGCACGCCGGGAGCGTGCCACATCTGACACGCGTCTGACCTTACCGCACCGTGAAAGCAGCAGCACCTACGGGGCAGGGTAGCAGTACAAAGGCACTCAGGTGGTCCCTTCGCCCCAGGCCTTCTCTCCCCCTTCCTCCCTGCAGATCCCAGAATACACCATGAAAGGCACCGCACAGAGTGCTGCCAGGCCAGTCAGCGAGAGTCGCTAAGTAATCGGTGTGTCGCTTCCGAGGGACCTTGCAGACCCTCATCCTAAAAGTCGAGGCGATTTGGGGGTGTGACCTGAGCTGCTCCCTTCCCCCTCCTACCCTCATGGGAAAATCCCGTGCGGTCGAGGCTACTCACCAGACGAGGGAGCACAGAAAGAGGCAGGAGACCAAGGCCAAGGCCCGCCTGTACTTCTTCATCTTCTCCTCCTTCCCCCGGCCAGAAGGCGGCACATCCTCCCGGCAGCCGCCACTGCCGAGGCCAAGATGGAGGAGCAAGAGCGCGAGGATGGAAACGAGCGTCCTAAGAGCAGCGGCGCCCGGGAAGAGGCTCCTCAGTGGCTCGCGTGCCGGCTGCCCTCTCCGCGGAGCCCGCAGCGGCGCAGACAGGGGCGCTTCACAGGACGACTCCGGGGACTGCCGCTGCTGCCGCGGCCGTCCGCTCGTCCGCGCCCGGTTCCTCCAGCCGCCGCCACCGCCACTGCCTCCCCATTTCCCCCCCGCCCGCCCCGGCTCTCTCTCCGTGCCGCCGGCAACCAACGGCCGCCGCGTACTCGCCTCTCACCAGCCAATCGCCTGCGGGGCCGCGACACCTCACACACCGGTGAGCTGGAAGGAGACGCGTCACCCACGTCCCGCGGTGCTCGCACCCCCACCAGTCCCCGCGCGGGCCACGCCCCCTTTACGTCTCCGGACCGCCCACTTCAAATCCCGCCCAATCAGTGTCACACGTACAGGAAGTAGGAGAGAACCCTGGTCATGTTCTGCCTTCTTTCTTACAATGGCCGGCTGACTCGCCCAGGGAGCTCCGAGTACGCGCACGGCCTCTTGGGAGTTGTAGTTTACCCTCTGAAATTGTTTCCTTTCCCCGTCCCTCCTAGAATCACTGAGTGAATGAAAGGTGTATGGTTTCGCTTCTCACCGCAATACTGATCAGCTTTGGGATTGTTACACTCAAGTTTTCTTCTTTGGGCACAGTTCGTGAGATGACCTTGAATGACGGTAGAGAACAAAGCTATACTAATAAAATTTAAAGGTCTTTTCCCCGTGGCAATGGGCCCGGCCTGTCGAGCTAGGTGCTGATTGGTAGGCTGAAAGGAGTGCACCAAGATTTCCTCTCACCTGATTGGTTAGGGTGGAAAGTCTTTCGCTTCTTCTCCGCCTTCGGGACAGTTTCGCCGCTTGCCAGGGTCCTCAGTTGGTCTTCGTTCTGCTGGGTTTCTGCTTTGGGTGTGCTGTAGTGGTTCTGGAAGCGGAAACTACGGCCCCCGCTGGGGAGCTCCAAGTCCTGGGGTTCACCGAAAGCGGGAAAGGCGGTCGCGTGCACATGCCTACCGCTATGTTCCCCGCTAACTGTGACCACTTCTCAATCTTTAGTAAGGAGCAGTGTGCCCACCCCAGTTTTTATGCCACTGAAGCCCGTAAAGAGCCCTCAGAAGCCAGTTTAGGGACACTCTTCCTGAAACTCCAAAATACTTGACCAATTTTCTTCCCAAGCGCGTGTTGACGTAGTTCTCTTCTCAGTAGAGAGTATAGAAGAGGTCCTAAGTTCTGCTCAGGGAAGACGAGTTGGGTGTCTGGCCTAATGTTTTCCTTCATCTGTCTCTAGTGGTACATTCGTTTCAAACTCTGACACTAAGAAGTTAGTCGCTACCCAGGGATAATTTCTTTATTAGATAAAAAATACAAAACTCTTAACTCAGTGGTGTTTCCCTTTTGGTCTTGGCTGTCGGGAGACTCAAGACTATCTTCCTCAGAAATCAGCCAGACAAGTGGGGGAAGGGAGGCTCCAATTGTCTATGCCATGGAATATGGCATCATGTTTAGTGTAAAAAATACTTGAAGCAGCTGTTATTAAAGCATGGGCCACTTATTGCCCATGTGGCCATAAGAAACAAACAAACAAACAAACACCTTAGTAAAATGCACTCTAACGCTTAATTTTGAGCCATATAATTTCCCTAGGAACCTTCTAAGTTGAATTGATTGTTAATTGTATTCCCAGGAAACTGAATGATTTGACCCATTCTAAAATTGTTAATACAAATCAACTGAATATTAGAAAAATTCTACAAAAGGTGATTTGGTTTTAGAGGTGTTTGTCCTGAACTAATTTTTCTGGCAATGATTAGGTAACCATTACAATGATCTGTTAATGCCACACAGTCTATGGCAATTAAGTCTTTTCATCTCTGCTTCTCATTGAGGTAGGCAAGCTTCTATCTTCTCAAGAACCGTATCACATGTTATTATGCAAGTTAAAAAAGGGGGGGTCAAGCAATAGGAGGATGGGGATTATTTAACATTCTTCACAGTGTTGGGAACCCTTTTCCTTTCACTCCAGGAATTAGGTTATTCAGGATAGGAAACAGGTGGTCCTTAGTGGATCCTCAGTAGATTATTACCAAAGAAGTCCTATTAGAACACGTGCTTATCCCAAGCATAGCAAATTACTAGATGCCTCTTCCAACTCCTATCCTTCTCAATCCAAACTCAAAAACCTACCCATTGCTATTCCACCAAGTCCCTACAATGATCTTTTGGAATATACAGCTAGTAGATAGAATTTTTCTTTTCTTTCTCTCTTTCTCGCTCTTTTTTTCTTTTCCCTCTTTCTTCCTTTCCTACACTTGCAATTTCATTGATACCCTGTGTTAGGATTGTCATTCACCTAATGGTTATTCAATAATTAGCTTTTACGATTTCAATCAATAAATATCCATTTCTCTTTTTGCTAGCTTCACTTTCATACTCTCATGTTAAAGTTTAATCTTCAGTAAGTTTGTTCATTTTTCTCTTGCTCACTTCATAATTTCAGTTATCAACTATACTGTGGATTCCCAGGGTTTTCTACATGGTAGCTAAATGGGGAAAATATTGTGTCACAACTCAATAAATAAATATAATAAGAAAGCAAAGGTTATATAAAATTTAGTATAGATAAATGCCACCATAGTCAAAAGTATAATTTATGCCAAAGAATGGAAAGAAACAGTATAGAGAAATCAAAACATGCATATATACTCTTTAAGGCCCCACCTAAGTAACAACCATCTGCCACCTCCTAATTATACTGCAGTGGTTCTCAACCAGGTATAATTTTTCCCCTTGCAGAAAAAAAATGGCAATGTCAGGAGACATTTTTTAGTTGTCACAACTGAAAAAGTGCTGTATCAAGTGGGTATATGTTAGGGATGCTACATCCTAAAATACACAAGACAGCCCTCCTCACCAAAAAATTATTTGACCTGAAAGGCAAAAATGCCAAACTTGAGAAACTCTACTGTAACAAAATCTCCCAATTCAATAAAATCTATAAATTACTAACCTCAGACATGACAACTCGTGTGCCCTGCAGATCCTCGGGCACTGAAAGTCAAGACTAAACTGCGTGAAGAACACAAGTACTCACATTGCTAAAAGGTTAACTACACAGAAACTCTGGGAAATTCAAGTTCCTGCCTGATAATGATCAGACTCTCTGCTGATTTTGAAAAAGCACAAGCAGATCTCCAAAGACAAGCCTTTGTCCTTTAGCTTCTATAGAAGTCATATTTAAGGAGCCCCCCAGAAAAAATATTTATCTAATTCAAGTTGATAGTATTTGATGAGCAAGCTTTAAGATTGTTTGAATTAGTTAAAAAGTTTTCTGCCCCTTTCAGTGTTATAAAATGCTGAGATACTATGTGTCTTAGAGAAAAACAGATGAGGCTCAATGATATTAGATGCTTCCAGAGTAAAAAGCAGTTAAGACAAAAGTTCCCTGGAAATTAGTAAAAAAAAAAAAAAAAAAGGTCAGGGAGTTGAGAAAGGACTAACAGAAAGGCAACAGAAGGGACTAAACCAGCTGGGAAGAAGAGAGGATGTGGCACTCAGCACCTAAATGTTAACTACAGGTAGGTACAGCATAAACCGCTAACTATGCGTCCCCACTTCATTCACAGGGGTTTCTTTAAGTGTGTGTAGATATGTGCATAGAATGGCATAGGCCTGTTTTATTTAGCTCTTCCCTGTCTGAAGAGAGCCTAAACTACTTTGCCAGATCTACCTGACAGAGCGCTGATAATGTAGCCACTTCTGGAGGTCAAGGCAGAGCTCAAAAGGAGGTAAGAAAGTAGAACGCAGTAAACCGCGTTCCTAGGACGGCCTGAGAGCTGGGTCCCTTTGGTCGACAGAAGAAGCACTAACTGCCATGTTGTCTTGTTCAGTTCCATTTACACTGGAAATAACAAAAGATTTACCTTTAAAAAAATTCTTGCCTTTATGACACCACATTTAATCTATCACTGGTTAATATGTCTATTCTGATACATGAGTTTCATAGGCTACCAATGCAGTCAGCCAGAGAAAGGATTACTGAGGTAGTGGATTATAGGCAGAAATCAAAGATGGTTTCTACGAGGGTGTGTGGTCACTACCTGAATAGGAAAGTCAGAAGTCTCAGTGTGTAGAGGAGATTAGTGTGGTTTTGGAAGCATAGTATTGAGTTTGAGGTTCTGGTGGAAGTATCTAGCAAGCCTTAACAAAAACAAGTTTCCAAATAAGGAACGTAAAGTAGCCACTGAAGACAACGTCGTCAGGGTTCTAACTGCTGTGCCTTTCCTACCTCTGGTAGGATGCCCTCAGATAAAGTTTCCTGAAACATTACCTTTTGCTTTGATGCAAAAATCTCCAATAGATCTTCAATATGTGCCAAATAATGTCCGGCCTCATTGGCCTGGCATTCAGATCCTCCCCGAATTCAACCCACTTGATGGTTCAAGACTTACCCCCTTCTATTTCCTTTCATGACTCAGTCTCCTCACCAGACCACACTGCTTGCCACCTCCTGAGACACCTGTGTTCTCAGTCGTCCTGATGGTCTGTTTCTCTACACTGTATCAATTCTTTACATAAAGAGGTTATGTGTTATATACATAAAACACAGTGATTGTTTTATTACAGGAACCCAAGAAATAATTTTTTTTTACTTAGCTATTATTTTCTTGGTCTAATCTTGCTGAATTTCAAACTTCCCTCTAATTTAAATTTCTGGGAATAGCAAGTACAAGGATGGGAAACTTTTATGCAATTGGTTAGTCTAGAGTCAACTATTTCTTCCACTACCAATTGCCAAATTAGCTTTTTAGCGGAATGTTGTTGGGTTTGTGTGTGATTTGATTTTTCTGGGTTTCAATTGCCACTGAGTAACCTGGAGAAATAACATGCTCAATAAATACTTACTGAGCCTTTCTTGTATGAAAGGGTCTGCAATAGCTACTTGCCCCCTGGAAACTCAGTGTCCTAGCAGGTATTTTAATCTTCTCTGGTCTGTGCCTCCTTGGTAGTCTGATGACAGCCATGGTCCCCTGCTCAAAATGTTTTATAAAGACATAGAACAAAATACATAGATGACAAAGGAAACCAATTACAACAAACTACAGTTATCAAAATATTACACCAGTATTATGTGAGCTTTTTTTATTCATGCATTAAATCTTAAGATCCAGTAGCAGGTCTAGCAACTTCAAGAATTCCAAAATAGTGATAAGTAGAAAAGCTATTTCAAGATACCTACAATATGCATAACATGACAGGAAAATATCTGAGATTTCTATTAGTGTCAAAGCTATAATACTGTTAGTACTACTAAGGGCAGTTACCAACATTTATAATAAGAGGAAATTCTAAATTTTAGTAACAGGTCAGTGAAAATAAAGATGTCATTATTTTTCCATTCAAGTTCGTGGACTAGTAAATTGTACATGTGGATCCCAGGTTAAGAAGCCTTGCACTGGGGCAATTATTTTTAAATTGTGACAAAATAAGTTCATGTTTTTAGCATTTTAATATTTTTTCCTTTCCTGTTCATCAATACTGAACATACAGAACAAAGAAAACTATCTGCTGTGTTGTATAGATTTTGCAATTGTTTCATTCAGTCTCTGGACTAGAAAGAGGATGGGAAGAGATAATAAAAAGTTGAGATATGGGGCAAATGAACATTTTTGTAGCAATAATTTTTCCCTTTTAGATATGAAAGCAGCACTAGAACTCCCCTTCCTACTCTTGCTTTCAGAACTACCTATTAGTGTCTAAGATGTAATTTTTTCCTTGCCTAAAATTTTCTCCTTCCCTGTTATTTATGTCTATTTTAAAACCATCTTTCCAATAGTTTTGTAAAGTGAAGCAATTACCTAAATAATTGAGCAAAAGTTACTTTGCCTCAGTTACTCAGTCATTATCCTGGTTTGGGGTCTGAATTGTGAGGATGATTACATGGATCAGTAATTTCTCCTCTTCGTTTTGCACAAGGACAGAATGTGATACGAAAGTGTGTTAGCCCGCAAATCTTTTAAAGGAGTTGCGTGAAATGCTTTTCAAGGTAAACCAGTGCTGAAGAGCCTCCGCAGTGTCCTTGCACTCTACACCTTTCAGTTTGCTACAATGAAATGACTCGGATAATTGAGTTAACTCACTGGGAAAGTCTGTTCCATAGGAAAGCATGAAACATTAATCATTCCACATCACCAAATAATTCATGAAGAGTAACAGCAATGGTTCTAGGGAAGGCTGAGAGACTGTTGAGAACTGTAACATTTTTATAGAAAGGTATTGCAGGCCAGCTCAAAAGCCACTCTCTCCTTTTCCTCTTATAGAACCTTCCTTTGCAATCTCTCCACTTTGGGAACGTCCATAGTGTGAATTAACCTGCTCCACTGCAGTTAGGGTGTCCTCTGGGAGAGCAGAAGAGCATCTTATTTCATCTCTGTATCCCCTGCAAAACTTGGCATTATCCCTGGCACAAAGGAGTCATGCAAGCAAGCCTGACGGTGATGATGACCCTGATTCATAAAGTGGGATATTTAAATTTCTTGAGCACCTTTTATACACAGAGAATTTTTGTGCATTCTTTCATTTAAAATTAAAACTGAAACTAAAAACAAAACTGCAAGTAAGCAATGCAATCCTCATTACATTGCTTATGAGACAGTCTGACTTACTAGAAATATTTAGCCTTTATTGGACTTTATTGGGACTATCAGTAGTCATTGTCCCATCTTCCAAGATACAATTGAAAAGAAAATGTATACTTAAGTTAGAAAGGGAAAATGAAAAGCTTATTGTTGAAGAATAGGGATGGAAAAGAAAGGGATTTTTGATTGCTACAATCTAAATTTGGAATCCTAGATGGCCTTTAAAATCATTTTAATTTTAAACATTGCATGTTGTTTATTTTACCTTTGTTCAGAACCTACTTATAGGTTTAAAATTTTAATGTGATGAATTTACCTGCACAATTGCAATGAACTGTATCTACTGTTCAGTCAGAGACTTAACACTTGCTGGAAGTATCTTGATGGGTGGGCAGAATATTTTGAATTAATTTATCTTTCATTGTATTTATCAGCAATGCTGCCAACATAGATTCGGTCAATTTGCAATAAGCACACACAGCATCTAGTTAGCTGTGCTTCTATTCTTTTCATTTTCACTTGCACAAGCAGTTCTTTGGGTTTTCACTCCTCTTTGGTCAATTGCAAAATTTATCCTAAATATCAATTTCCCAAAATTTCCTTCTAATAGAATCCTCTGTAGAAGTATAGTTTCCTGAGCCTGTCTTAGAACCACAAAATCAGAATCTCCAGAAGGGACCCAAAAGCTAAACTTAATCGGTTGCTTTTATTGTCAAGTCAGTTTGGAAACACTGCTCTAAAACGTTCTTCGCCAGGCTCCTTGAGCCATGACTTTTATGAGACTAAATAAAACACCTCCATTGTACTGTACTGAAAGTGTGGCTGCAGGGAACTTGGCCAACATTATTTCTATTCTAATTTTGGCCCGTGTTTAAGTTTCACCACCACTCGTTACCTGACAACTTGCATTCTCATTTGAGAGTGAAAAAGTGAAATATATCATATATGTGACTCCCTGGCTCCAGGTAAATTCCCAGAGACCAGAGTCTCATGTTTTATTTCCCCTGTGCTTCTCACAGACCTAAATTAGGCACATAATTGGTGCAAAATATTTTTTGAGTTGAAATAAGTCAAATTGCATATTATTGACAAAGCAGAATACTGATGATAATTTTTGATACTGCTTGGAGGTCATTCTGTTTTCTTCTCCCTACCAAGATCCAGCCTCTCTCCACGAAGACTGCCCACCTAGCAATGGTGAATGGAAGGTACCGGTAAGGCTCCTTCCACCAGTTCTCGCCCCGCCTTCTACTCTCACTCCTTCTTCCCCTCCCTGCTCTTTTCCCAGAATCCCACTGTTGACGATGTTGTCCTCCCACACCAAAGCAATGGCTTTATATCTGAATTTATAAATATAACCTAGAATGCAAACTTCAATGAAATAAGGAGTCTCTCAGCAGAACTTCTGGTCTTGGTCAGAGTATTAATAAAGCAAACATCAGTTCCCAGGCTATAAACTGAACCATTTCAATGATGAGGGTGGGGTCTTTCTTTCTCCAGTGGGATAGCCACTTGCAGCAAATCCTTGCTATCACTGAACAAAGGGTGCTGGGCCTGAACGCCTGGCCTTTTCAGCAATAACTGGGTACATCTAACTCAGTGGCAGAAGAAAGTATGACAATGGTAGACTGTGGTAGACTGCATTTTGCAAAAATAGTCACAGAAATGTGTCTAGTCCCATGTGTTCTTCTGAAACCTGTCGCACCCCCATCAAAAGGTGGTCTGTCTCTCCTCCCCTTGAAATGGGGAACACAGGGTAGGGGGAGGAGGACTACCTTGATAAGTAGATTGTGGCGAAATGAGGCTGTGTGATTTCCAAGTCTAAGTCATAAAGGAGATAAGGATTTGGTCTGGCTCTCTCTCTTTGTTGGACGTTCACCCTTAGAATTCAACCTTCATATTAGCAGGAAGGCCAGGCTACATGGAGACATCACATGTAGGCATTCTGGCCAATAGCCTCAGCTTAGATTCTAGTCAACAGCCAGTATCCACGCCTCTCACCCTCCAGCTGAGGACCCGGCCATCATGCCCCCGTGCCCTGCCCTGACACCTGATCCGTAGAAACCATAAGCACTAGAAGAGATTATTTTACACCACTAAGTTTTGGGGTAATTTTATTACACAGAGGATAACTGGAACAATGGCTAATTTGATGAAAGGAACAGGACACAAATGATACCTAACCTAATGAACAAAGTATTAATCATGGAAATTGCCCTCATGTTTCTGTGAGAAAAATCATCTAACGCTGTGATAAAAGCAGGAGCAGGAGAGAGAATCCCGTATTCTTGCCAGACGATTTGCAAGCAAAAGGAGATTCATGTCTGATTTTTTATTTTTTAAAGGTTCATAATAGTTCATTTGAAAAATACGAATACCAAACCCCCCCCCCAATAATCCCATTGTGCAAAGCCAACCACAATTAATATTTTTCTGTATTTTTCTTTCCTTAATCATCTGCTCTTTAACCACGATTGAGATAGTATTATTGGTGTCGTGTAATCCCACCTACAGTCTTCTAATTCACTGCATGGTTGAGTTCCCTCCATCAGAAGGGTCTGTGCTTTCGTTTTCTGCCCAGCTGAGGCTCCCTGTCCTCTGGGAAGCCTTCCAGGACCACCCAGCCCACAGAGTTGTCTACCTCAAAGTCATAGCACTGATTGCCACTGCAAATTTGCTGTATAACCACATACTGCATCATGACATTTTATGGATGTATCTTTTAATGTCTGTATCATTGTGCAATCTTTGCCATTAGACCTTATCTTTCTAACTAGATTGAAAGCAACTTCAAGGAAGAAACTGGTATTTTAATCTTTTTATTTCCCACAACGCCAAATGCATATGTAACAGATACTGAATATTTGTTGAAAGAAATGAAAATATGGAAAGGAAGGAAAGTCTCATCATTAATATTTTTCATGTTTATTTCACAGTTCTTTTATCTCAAAACCACATGAGTTATTAATGATCATAAATTTGACATGGACACGCTGTCCGGAAACTATCCAGCCATGTAATATAAAAAATAGAGACATTTCTAGGTGGATTATTTCTGGACAGCCCTAGTATATGAGACTATAATAAATATCTTTAGAATTTTACCTGGAAAAGGCATTACAAGACATAAATTTTTTTTATCTTTCACAGATATATTTTTGATAGAATCAAAATTGGGTATTCAAAGTTGCTTTTTAATGTTTGCATTTTATTTATAGAGTTTATTATTATGGCACTGTGAAGGTACGTATGTGCATGGTTAGCAAACAAAAGCACGCGGGGTTTTGTTTGTTGTGGCCTGTGTGAGTACAGAAAACAGGATGAAATGGTTCTAATACCGAGTTAGCACTTTTGGAAAAGTCTGAATAAGGGAAGGGAGGAGAATACAAACTGTTCAGCTTTTAGTTTTGGTCAAGAAGATACAGAAGGAGCCCAAATCAGCAGCCCTTAGGTAGTTAAATGCAGTTTGGGGCATAGAGTGAGTGAGTGAGTGAGTGAGTGTGTGTGTGTGTGTGTGTGTGTGTGTGTGTGTAGCCATCTCTCTGAATTGAAAAGCTGTTTTTTAACATGACAGCTATGTGAGAGGACTAGTGAAAATGAGTTCTGTACACTATGTAACCAGAAGCAGAAGGTGATCTTTTTTCCACCAGTTCTCTGTAATTATTCTCTCCATATTCATCACCTCCCCACCCTCTCAGCCCTGCTGTCTGCCCTCAACTCCACACACACACACACACACACACACACACACACACACACACTTTTCAGAGCCTGCTAAATTTTATCAAGGGCATTATATCCAGTTTCAATGCCAGCATGTTTTCATTATGGAGATGAACTCCTGCCTGACACAGGGTAAGTGCTGTAGGTGTTCAGAGGAGAAAGGAGGGATGGAGCAAGCTGCTCTGCTCAAGGAAAGCCATGGAAGAGGTCGGTCTAGGACTGGGCCTTAAAGCACCGACGCATTTTCCCTGGGCCAGGGAGCACTGTGAGCCGCTGGCTGTGTGCATGTCGTGTTTTGGGTACAAATGGCACTTTCCAGGCAGCAGGAAGGGCATAAAGCTAAAGTATGGAGGCATGCTGCCTATACTAAGGGAAAAGAAGGAAGTTCATTGGACCTTGAGAGAAGGCTACAGACATGTCAGGGGGCTGTAGAAGATGAGGCCGGAAGGGTAGTTTGGGCAGACTGCAGAAGGCCTTGAATGCCCGTGAAACTCCCCCCAAGTACATGCTGTTTCCGCCTTGTCCAGGGCCAGCCTCCCGGGCAGAACTACTTCCTGACTCTCCTACCTCTCAAAGACCCAGCAGATGGTGACTGTGCTGGGGAAGAGCTCATCTGCCTGCTGGATGAACGGTTTACTCACAGAGAAGAAATCAGTCATCAGAGAACTAGGAAATCCGAAGAACACTCAGATATGATTTCTTTAACCTTAATATTCTCACATTAAAAACCTGTCCAGAAAAAATAATATAGGAAGAGAGGAGAGGAAGGACAATATAATCAAGGAAGAGGGAGAGAGGGGGGGAAAGGAGAGACCTGGGGAGTTGGAGGAAAGAAGGTGTGAATAAGGGACTAACTTGGCAAGTCCTGCACCATGGTGACCCTCACGAAGACGTTTCTCTGTCCTCCTCTGATTCCGAGACACCACTCTTTGAAGGGTTGACCTACAGTCAAAGGAAGTCAAATGACAGAGGAGGAAAAATCCTCTATCTTTTCCTTTTTCATTGCTTTCACTGTCAGCAATGAATGTACAGCTGTAGGTGTGACCTTTTTTCTAAAAGAAATGAGGGATTTGTGGGGGAAATGTAAAAGCTAGAAGCTGAAGAGTGACAGGAGCCGTGGACAGATGAAAAGGATGCATCACGGGAAATAAGGCCTCGCCCATGCCTTCCTGCTGGAGTTGCTTAAGAAACTGAAAAGACACAATCAGGAAGCAGTCCCAGGGTTCTTCCTTCTGCACCTGAAATGTCTGGGCCAAACAAGAGCCAGAGAGACGAGGTTCTTCCTTAACGCCCCTGCTTTGTTCTTAGTATGTCTGTCTGAGCACCCCACACCACAGGAAGTGCAGAAAAGGCTGCACACACCATACGATCACGCTGCCCAGGGCCATGTTCTCACAAAACAAAATGCAAGATCCGGTATTCTAACTCTGATAAATTGTCATTTATCAAGAGATCTCAGGACCAGAGTGATGAATTCTAAAGACAGTGATGTCCCCAGGAAGGGAATACACCAACGTGAAATTAGCTTTATGTTTAGGGAGACTTGATTCGTGTGCCTCGATAAGCCCCTTGACCACTCCATTTTAATTTGAGGTGAAAACACCAGCGAATATCCATTCCATGTTTCCCTGAGAGAACCTTCATACCTGCCAAAAGGACGTTTCATGTGGAGTCGGCAGAGCGTATTGCTTGGGACTGGCTATGCAGAAGGAGCTCTTAGCCTTAGGTCCCACACGGCTACATGGCCCTCTGATATTGCCGGTGTGACATTGCTTCTCCGAAGACGCAGCTATCCTTGAACACGTGCTACATGGGCCTTTCAATGAATAAATAAAACTGCATGAGTGGGGGACAGCCCACACAGGTACACCCACACACTCCTGCAACGCTGCGGACGTGCTTATACTACAAAAATCAAACACACGCACAGAGACATGGGAAAGCCCAGATCATGCCTCATGACTACTCAGATTATGGGATGTTCTATTCTCCATTATTTCTACATAAACTGCTTAATTTTTTGTTCATAAAATTAGAAAACAAGAGTATTTTTCTCCTCACCCCCACTCCCCTTGCTATTTCATATCTACATGTTGTCTGAGTCATTGACTTTGATAAAATGGCAACAAGGTCAGTGGAGGGAGCACGGGTCATGGTATCAGAAAAAACCAGCCCCTCACTCAGTATGTATGAGGTAAGGCTTTTGATTTCTGTTAAGTCTGTAAAATGAGAAGCATGAGATTTTTCGAGCATTGAAGTGAGAATCAAATGAGGATATAGGAACACCTAGCAAAGTGTCCAGCACAGAGTCCCTCGTGAGCATTTGTCGAATCTGAATCCAAATAGTGGGCGGAAAAGAACATGAAATACTTGAAAAATATCTATTAAGATTATTTTTAGTCCTAACAGCAGTTCAGTTAGTTGAGGAACACGTTTTTGTGTGTTCTACTTACTAATCCGGACGTTAATACTAAAATTCCTTGTATTTTTCTCCACAATGAAACACAGAATGCTGAGTTTTCCTTATCGAATCTTTTCAGCATTCCAGGCTAGGATCTGCACACAGTAAATTAGACATAAGTCTTTAAGTCCACGTTGCCTTCCTTCCATGTGTATGTATTTCTAAGAGCTCTGCCTATAATAATAATGCTTATGTTCTACTTTATTTTGAAGCATTCAACAATTACTTTTGCAAATTACTTCCATTAATCAGGTGGAAAATATCCATAAGTTGCGTGAAATATGACAATTCCTTTAAAATTAAGTTGCAAGAAACAAGTTGGAGGTATATTCTAGCAAGCTTGTCCAACCCGCAGCCCATGAGACGTATGTGGCCCATGATGGCTTTGAACGTGGCCCAACACAAATTAGTAAACTTTCTTAAAACACTATGAGATTTATTGTGTGACCTCATCACCTATTGTTAGTATTATTGTATTTTATGTGTGGCCCAAGACAATACTTCTTCTTCCGATGTGGCCAAAAGGTTGGACACCCCTGTGAGTGTCTAAATGTCTGTATTCTCAGGTCAGGCCTGGAAGGAAGCAAGTCCTCACTTTAAATGAACCATGAAAGATGAAATAAATGATAGCTCTGAGGCTGTGTGGGGAGACCAGGTGGAGCAGAAAGTTCCTATTCCTCACCCACCCATTATGACTCTTCAGGTGGGGCTCTCTCTGAGCTCAGCATGCACAATCCAGGTGATGACAGGCCCAAAGCAAGCAGAGTCTTGCTGACCTGAGGTAAATTTACTGTGAATATTTCCCTTCTGGCACATGTGGAAAAAAGGAGAGCTAGCTCTTGAGGACAGACCCAGAAATATGTATTCACATACTGCTCTTTGCTGACACAGAATAATATGGAAGATTTTGATTATTTGTTTCTGACCAACACCCCTTCTTTCTTCTGTAAATAGTATTTCATTGTTCTGGGAGAACCTTCCTCCCCCTGGCACCTGGCCCCATGTGATCTGTATGGGAACTGGCCTCACCCTCCTGGCCAGTGATTGGCTCCATGAATGGGCACGTGACCCAGGTTAGTGAATCCTGAACCCTTCCCTGGGATTTTCAAACTGGAGTTTAGGGGAAGTGTCTTTTTTTCTTCTTTCTTTCTTTCTGGTAGGGAAGGGATTGAGATGGAACCCAGAGACTGCTTGCAGCCTGGAGTGGAAGTGAATGAAGTCACAGCAGAGAGAAGCAGAAATAAGGGACAGAGGGTCCAGCTGATATTCGAGCCCCAACTTTCAGCTTTCCCAAGGCTGCTACATCCTGTCCTTCCTGGTGTCCGGCTGTGTAACACATGACAATCCTCTTCTACCTAAGCTAGTTCTGACCCTTGAAATCAAAAGAATTCCAGTTTATCTGCCCTATCTACCCAGAGACAACCTGAAGAATATAATTCATCAACTGAAAGGAGCAATATGAATATTTTACATGACAGAGAACTGCTAGGTAAATTGATTTTCACCTTTGTAGTTAGTTTCTAGAAAATAATTAGAAATGACAAGCAATGCTTTGTTAACTCTACTTGACGAGGTGAGTAACTCAGATGAGAAATAACTGAATTTGTTAACAACGGACTTCCTCTGTGAAATCTAAGTTTTAAAGCTATTTCAAACAAAGTGATTTCCTAATCATCAAACCCAGTGACCATTTTCTTCCTTCTTTTAGGTGTCAGGTTCACTTGTAATCAAAGTATTTTCTGTTCCTTGAGCAATTTTATTCCATCACTGGCAAGTTTCCATTAATGAGAACTAATTTTTTGTGTGTCTTCAACCTCCATCTCCACTGGTTCTTTCCCATCTGCTCCCAAATATCCTTTTATCTTCCTTGTCTTAATAGAAATTCCCAGTGAACTTGTTTTATTAAAATCAATGCATTTATTAAAATAAATGTGTTTTGATTTGAAATGAAACCAAATGACTTTTTAAAATTGAAATATAATCGATACATAACATTGTGTAAGTTTATGATTTACAGTGTGTTGACTTGATACATTTATGTATTATGACTACAACCTTAGCTAGCTAACATGTCTATAATGTCACTTTTTTTTGTAACAAGAACAATTAATATCTAGTCTCTTAGCAACTTTGAAGTTTATAATACAGCATTATTGTCTATAACCGCTATGCTGCATTAGATCTCCAGTACTTATTTATCTACTGGTTTCGAGTCTGTACCTTTAAATAAAACATCCTCAATTCCTTCACTTTCAACCCCTCGTAACAACCAAATGACTTTTAAAGTAGAAATTTCACTTAACCAAACAGTAAGAATTTCACTAAAATTTCCAGTGGACTATATCCCCCTTCAGGGTAGAAAGTGTCTTATTTATCTGTATCCTTAGCCCCCTAGCACTCTGCTTGGCGTACACTACATATTCAATAAATATTGAATGAATGAGTGAGTGAATGAATGATTTTAGTCATCTTCTACAGAGGTCCACTTTCAGATTCACCAATTAACTACCTAATGAACTTCCAGGCCTAAGTTTGTTTGTTTGTTTGTTTGTTTTTATTTGATTGTTAAATTTATTGGGGTGACATTGATTAGTAAAAATTACATAGGTTCCAGGTGTACAATTCTACAGTACATCCTCCATGTATTGCATTCACTGTTCATCACCCAGAGTCAGTCAGTTCTTCCAGGCTTAAGGTTTTATGAGTGCCTGTAATCCTGGAGCCCAAATGCAAGATCATTATGATTCAACGAAAAAAACCAAAGAGAGCTACAAGAGTAAACTCAGGGGACAATAGATTAGAATATCAAGAAAGGTTTACTCTCTCACCAAGACCACGGTCTCAAATACACTTAGGCCCAGCTCTGACTATAAAACATGTAATTTATTAGGCCTCAGAGCACCCAGGGGAGTGGCTCACCTATGGAGAAGATTAGAGAGAGAAGACAAGCACTATGGCAACGGGCATGCTCTGCGATGGTTAGGTGTTTTCTGCTTGAGAATTAGGCAATTTTAGCTCGTGTATCACCTCTTCCTCTCAAGCAGGGAAAATTTCACTTTTGTGAGTTGTATTCAAACTCATTTGTGCTTAATTTTGATGGAAATTCGTGCTGAAAGGAGGCTTGGGATCCAGCCAGGATGGGAAATGCAAAGTCCACAAAAAAATCAACAAAACTATATACATATATACATATATGTTTTGTTTTTACAAGAGAAATTTCCCTCAAGGAACAAGAAGAAACAATCTCTTATTTGACTGCTTGACAAGAAGCTTATAGAACGGGTTCTTGAGGTCTGCCCTCTGCAGAGGAGAACCATTGCTTGAGGGGCCAGGAGAACTCTGAGGAGTTGGCAGGTTCCAGTCCAGACTCTGTCACTAATCAGCTGGTGGCCAGGGATGTGTTAACCAGGGGTGGCTGAGTGATGCAGGGGTGAAAACCAGGCTCGAAGTCAGTCAGGCCTGGGTTGTGATGCTGAGCCTCCTCTTTACTAACTGTACATGCAGACAAAGCCTTTCTAAGCCTCTTCTCCTCGGGATTGTTGTTTCCACCCAAAGTGACCTGTTCTTCCTTCCCACCCCAACAGAGAGATTGCTTCAAACTTGTTCTGAGCCCGGATCTGCTTTCCAAGCAGTCTGTCTGGCTGAGAAATTGAGCTGGTACTCGGGACCACTTTGTTGTACAAACAAGAACAAGCTATTTGCCCATGGCCCTGCCTCAGCAGAACGGTAAACTCTGTTAAGTCCTTTGTGGGAGTTCCTGGGAGTAAATACAGTTTATCTATGTTTATTTCATCACTGGATGCTTGGCCTGTTTTATATAGCTGTCCATCCCTGTAACTCAGCCCGGTCCAATCGTGTCTAAAATACATTCATTTTACAGAATATTCTCTTGTTGCTGCCCTTGAAGTATCTTTTTACTTCAGACTTAAGTGGTCTTCTGAAGTGGTATTCGAGCCCAGGAAATATGTATTGGATCACCAGGACTGAGTTAAGGCTGACTGCAATGGCAATCCATTGTCATTCATTCACTGATTTATCAAACATATTATTGAGCTCCTACTAGCAGCTGCTTCATTCCAGGCACTGGGCTAGACCCCGAGGACACAGAGATAAAAGGTGTGGCCCCTGCCTTCAAGTTGTGTAGCTGTGTGATGTGCTGGTGAGAATCAGACCAGTGTTCTAGTTCTGACCCTGCCTCTTACTAATGTACGACTGTGGACAAAGCCTTTCTAAGCTTCATTTTCCACATGTATAAAGTGATCGGAAGACTCTTACCTCCCAAGGTTACTCTGATAATTAATGAGGTGAAATACAGTACCTGGATCAGAGGAAGCACTCAGTAGATAGCATCTATGATATCTTAGTCGTCGTCATCCTGGGAATAGCCAAGTGAGTGAGTAATTGCAGTATCACTGTGATGGAGAGGACAGGAGGAGGTGTTGAAAGAGCACAGTCTGGGATGGTTAAGAGGAAGAGGTACGAGAGGAGAGGAAGTAATACCAAGCTGAGCCCAGAAGGATTAGGTGGCAGGAAGTCAGACACAGGAAGGGCATTCTAGGGAGAGAGAATAATAGTAATATATGAGCCTAGAGGCCATTAATTAATTAATTAATTAATTAATTAAAGGTACTTTCAGGGAATTCCAAGTGGATCAACATGTCTAGATGTTGAAATACGTGTAGGGAAGTGGTGGGAGAGCAAGTGAGGACCGGAGGGGCCGCGCTATCACTCCTGCAGTTACCACAGGGCCACGCACTGGGCTCTTCCACCCCCACCCCCACCCCCGCCCTCCCAGGTAAATACCAGTTGGCTCACATTCCTTAGGAACCCTCTCCCTTGGCCTTAGGCTTTAGAGACAGGGTGTTTCTGTGTTCCATTTCCTCCAATCAGTCACTGTAGGTGTCAGAAGGGAGGAGCAGGGCTCTGCTGTAATCCTCAGGGGAGGGTACAGCCCAACCTCCCATACCGGGGCAGCTGGTGAATTCTTTCCACTCCAGAGAGTGCTCTATCAGGTAGGAGAAAGTCCTTCTGTCTGGGAGAGCTGGAAGAGGAGAGGAAGTATCAACTAGTAATCAGCCACTGCAGAAACCATTCCCAGGCCCAGTGTCTGTTTTTCTCATCAATGACTTTGACCTTGCTACAGCTTAGAAGAAGGAGAAGCTTCAACTTTGTTACAGTGTCCTATAGGAAGGTTCAGTCAAATCAAGTCAACAGGCACTGACTGACCACGTGCTTTGTGTCTAGGATGGTGCTCGGCACTGTAGGGAAAGGCTAAAACAGCGTACAGGAGTAAAATGGGGTTATCCACGGGCCAGGTCCACGGTGGCAAGCCTGCAGGCACTGCTAGCAGGACCAGAAACCCAGGTCATGCTCTTTCTGATACATGATGCTGCCCTTTTGGCATTAAGCATGGTCAATTTAGCTTGGGGACAATTAGGAATAAAGTACAAGTCACGGTTGATGGTGGCATGGCCATCTTGTTGACTTAACCTCAATAGGCCTGACACAATAGAGGATGGCATTCAATCAATGGGAGGAATAGTGAGTGGCCTTGGAAAGCACAAAGAGGTGCAACTTGACCAGGAAACTCTTAGCAAGCTCACCTGACCTTGAGGGGGCCAAAGGTGGGCTGCTATTCAACTGAGCTCTAGGCAAATCCGGAAAAAGCATACCTGACCCTCACATCTTACCTCACAGATAGTAAAATGGTCTCTAAGGAGCCCTGGGACAAGAGATTCAGTCTGCTACGGTGAGCCAAGGAGAACGAAAGGTCACCTGGAGGTTGGTGGATGGCAAACCATTTGGTGGTGTTCATGAGATTTGGGCATCAGTGTCTGGGATTATGCATCATACTTTATTGGAGTGTGGGGGTGGGGGCCAAGGTGAAGGAACAGCACAAAGAGAGAGAAAGTGATGGAATTCAAAGGCAGAAGCCTCCAGTGCACTAATAGAATAAACCTATATTAGCCTGCAAATCCACTTTAAGACCCATGTGTCATTTTGGCTGTTACCTGTGGACACAAACATTTCATTTCGGGCATCAGTGAGAAATATCTGCATAACACTAAAAGAGAAGATACAACCAGTCCAGGTTTCCAGGGAACAAGGTGGAGACGTGGCTTTAAATCCAGTTAGTTGCCTGGAAGACTTATACAGAATGGGAATTGGGGCACGCCCTAACAACGAGGATCGGCCCAGAGGTAGCTGAAACGGAATGGCTGCACTTCAGACCCAGAGCTCCAGCTGGCTCACTATAGGGGTGCAAAATTAAGACACTCTCACTGCCCCTATCCTGGATGCCTACCTACATAATAGAGATGATGGATCCTCACGGAATCACCGAGAAGACGAATAACGCAGCCTATGAACATGCTTGGACTCTGAAAGATGCCTTGTGTCAGTGCTGGGTGTGATTTTGCTATTATCATCATTACCTTATCAGCTCATCACGGCGGGCAGTCACATTGGGAAGTGCGTTGGCCGTTCTGACGTCAATTTCTGGCCAGCTTCTTCTTCCTCCCTATTTCTTTCCATACTGATGGATATTAAGCCAATCTTAACTGGTCAGCTCAGGCTCAGTCTCCCTAATAGAGCACAAACACCTTGACCTCTGATGCTCTGCTTACATCATATCCCCATATGTGCTGCTCCCGCTTCCTCTCCACTTTTCTAAGTGAAACAGCTCCACAAGGCTACATAGATACATAGAAAGAGCTGTATTACGAGGGGCTGACTTATGTGATTATGGAAGCTGAGAAGTCTCACTATCTGTCCTCTGCAAGCTGGAGGGCCAGGAAGCCAGTGGTGAAGCTCTAGTCCAAAGCCAGAGGCCTGTGAACCAGGGGAGCCAATGGTGTAAATCCAAGTTCAAGTCCAAGTCTAAAGGCCTGAGAACCGGAAGCACTGATGTCTGAGAGCAGGCAATGAATGTCCCAGCTCCAAGAATCCTTTCTTCAATTCCTAGTCCAGGTAACAAGGGCTCCTTGTATCCTTGCCAGATTTTTATTGACTGTCCAACAGGGAAAAACATGACTATTTGTCCCTACTTATATTTCAGTTTAAAATTGGCTTCAAACAAAGAAACAAAACGCACACTGTTCAGAGGCCAGAAGTGATAAGCCTGAGCAAGCACGGCCCAGCGAAGGAGTTGACCCATGGTCGTACTTCTGTTTCAGAAAGCATCAACAGTCATCATGGGGCCTGGGCCCACCTCTGACGTTAGCTGCGTCAGGTAAGTAGTCAGCCGCTCTGCACAGGGCTGATCCAATCTTTCTCTTCTGTAAAATGGGTATGAGAGTCCTCACTTACTCTCCACATCCCTGCATCTCCAGAAGAAAGGGAATTCCACCTATGAGACACCACCGTACATGACTTAAAAAGAGGCAACTTGCTTTTAGCCAGTGGCATTGCTGTTTGACTGTCAATTGGCCACTTGTCAGGAGACGTCACTTGTCAGGTGGGGTGAACTGGGAATTTCCTGCGAACCGTGGTTGTGCCCGCAATCTCCCAAGGAGGGGCCTTTGGTAGTCCACCCTCCCTATGAAAATGCTCAGGAGGCAAGACTCAGCAACCTCTGCTCGCCTGCTAGGACATGAGGAAATGATGGGCAGGTGCGGGAGAACCTGGTCCTACCTGATGACCTGGCCTCCTCACCTGAAAGTGCTATCATGCAGTGAAAGGCCTTCCAGCCATCCGGGCAGGATGTCCTGCTTGGAGCCCATTCGTCCTGAGCAGACAGGCCGGCAGGGCCTGGGCCGAACTCCTTGGGCCGGGGCAGCCCTGCTCTCTGTGCAGTCATGTAACAGCACTGGAGGGTTGGACTTTGATACCTATCTCAGGATCCTGCTGGCAAAGGACTGCATGTGTCATTGCCACCTGACTCTGATGAATAGACTGTGGGAGTCAAACTCCAGTCCAGAGGACTGATGTGGCCATTTGGCTGAGGCAGCGTGAGGGAGTGAAGCTACCTCCGGACTCAGAGTAGGAGGGCCTTGTGCTTCTGACCACGCTCTCCTCCCCACAGTTCCTCTTTTCCTTTCCTGTGCTGTTGACACAAACTTGGCTAAAGAGGCAGAATTGCATCATGGGGGGCTACTCTGCTCCCACAATGTCCAGGCTCTAACCCTAGCTCCTCCCCGGGGGCAGCTGTTTGTCCTTAGGCAAATTACTTCATTTCTCTGTGCCTCAATAGTCTTAAATCCTTCTATAATACGAAGATGAAAACATGGATGCCTACTCCAAGACCTATGAGAATTAAAAGAGCTAAAGCATGTAGAACAAGCACGTCCAAACCTCAGCTCATGGGCCGCATGCAGCCCAGGACGGCTTTGAATGCAGTCCAACACATATTCATAAACTTTCTTAAAACATTGTGAGATTTTTTTTGTGACTTTTTTTTTTAACCTCCTAAGCCATCATTAGTGTATTTTACGTGTGACCCAAGACAATTCTTCTACTTCCAATGGGGCCCAGGGAAGCCCAAGGATTGGACACTCTGATGTAAAATGAATAGTGTCTGGCTCAGGGTATGTGCTCAGTCAATGACAGAAGTAGTAATAATAATGGTCCTTACAGCCCTCAGTCAGCTGCTGCACGGAGTCAGCTGGAAGGCATTAAAGAATATCAAGTTGCTAAAGTTCCCCATCCCCACCCATGGGCCAACCCTCCCCCGTCCCTGATCCCGGGGGAACTGGTGTTACTTTGTAACTGCTTTCATGAAACCTCACAATTGACACTGATTTTGCAGCTCTCCTATCTCCCCCGGGTTTTAAAGCTACAGTGGCCTCAGTGATGCCTCTGTTCTTCCCCAAAACCCCACAGGTACACCCTCCAAGGGACAGAATTAATTTAATTGCTCTAGCTTTTCTGGCCCTTGAACTCTGCTTTCAGTGGATTTGGGGGGAAATCAATAGCTACCACCCAAACTCAGGTACCAAATCTATTTTCTCCATCTGCAACCTAGTGTTCCAGGAAACTGAGGTCTCTGCACGATGTGGCCCCAAGGCCAAATTCATTCACATCTTTAGATGTCTGTTACTTCAGAGGATTGTTTCCTTAACTACTGGAGGGACTATTAGAGAAGGTGAGACCCCGGGAAGTCCCACAGCTGAGACTTCCAGGGGCCCCTCTGTGGCCAGCCCTCTCCGATGTCCTCAAGTTGGGTGAGGGGTGGGTTGAAGAACATCATAATGTGGTGGGAACCACACAGTCGGTGCAAGACGCCTGAGAGTGGAGATAGTCTGGGATGTCGTCATGCCTGCAAAGCACCTGGAGGGCTCGTGAAAACAGGACGCTGGGTCTCACCCCGCAGTTTCAGACGCAGTAGAACCCGGATGGCTCTGAGCATTTGCACGTGTAAGTTCCTAGGAAGTGCCTGGGATGCCCCCGCCAGAGGGGTGCTCCAGCTTCTCTGCAGCAACCCAGTCGCTAGTTTCTTATCGCTCCTTAATTCTTCCAGCGAAGCTGGGCGGGCAGTGCGGCCTGTCAGTGCGGGCTCTGGGGTCAGACGGCCTGGGTTTGGATCTTGGCCTCACTTTATCAGCTGTGATCCTGGCCAAGTGACTTAACCTCTGTGCCCCAGATGACTCACAAAGATCAATACAAATGCTTTCTGGAGTGTGCTGTGTGTCAGGCACAGTCCTAATGCATTTGTTAAACCCTTACAGGACTGTGAGGCAGGTGAGGACAGGGAGGCAGGAGAGGGATGAGAATAGGAAACAGCTCATAAGACCATTGTGTGGATTTAGTGACATGACCGTGTGAAACTTGCATTTGAACATCTAAGACTGTTGGTTACTGTTACTGTGGAAACAAGAATTTGAAGGTCCTTTCCTGTCTTCTGAAAATTTTAAGAATTTACCTAAGAGGATGAGCCACTGGCTTCCTTCTGGCCCCTATTGAAAAGATCTATAAATCACATTCGGCACCTTGTCCCACATTTAAGTTCTCCCACAAGAGACCAGGCTCCCCTCTCTCAGACATTCTGTCCCCAGAGAGCTGGTACAGTTCTATGGGGCTGGGGGCGTGAGTGGGTGGACAGGAGGGGATGGGGGAGGCGGCAGGAGGAAGTGTGCATGAAAGCAATGATGTGCGTGTGCCTGGTTAGGCAGGGAGTCCTGTCGGAGACCTGACAGGGCAGCTCCGGGGAAGGCAGACAGTTTGCAAGCTCACCAGACCAAGCGAGGAGAGAAACCAGAGGAGAGAATGCCCCAAGCCCGACCTGCGCCAGCACATTCCAGCGTGACTGACACTTGCAAATGGCCTTTGTCTTTCTACCAGAGCTGCAGAGGAGGCAATGGAGACTGGGTCTTTGCTTTTTCTGACCACTGAGCACATTTTAAGCTTTCTTTTTACAACTCAGGACAGAGGGCTTTTCATTAAACCTCGGCTAAATGTGAATACTAATTAGTATTAATCACCATCATTAAACTGAGTGGAAAGCTGGTGATCAAACCTTCAGAGTTTTCCAGCTATAAGTAAAATATTCGGAGATGCAAGGACCCATCAGTCAGTTCTAACCTGTGCTCTCCCTTCCCAGTAGTTACACTGGCTCTTGAACCTCCTCTCTGCCCCCCCACCCCATCCTGTCTGTGGATCAGTTCATACCTACTCAGCCCCTAGGACGTCACTTCCCCTGGGGGGTTCCCAACCCCACTCCTCACCTAGGATGGATTAGGTGCCCATATCTGGTGCTCTCATCACCTCAGTTCTTATCTCATGTGGACTGATGGCCTGCCCTCAACACCAGGACAAAAGCGTCTTATTCATCTGTGATTTCCCAGTGCTGAGCGCAGCACTAGGCTGATAGCAGTTGGTCATGGGCTGGTTCATTACACAATGTGAGAGTGAGTGGTGAGTCTACGAGTGCTGATGTGAAGGCAGCTGAAGAATTTCTGGAAGCTCTAGATAAGCTGATTGTGGAGGAAAATTACTTGCCTCAAATATTCAATAGGGATGAAGCTCCCTCTTCTAGAAACGGGTGCCTGAAAGGACGGTCATCCATAAGGAGGGCAAGTCAATGCCGGGTTGCAAGGCTTTTAAGGGCAGGGTAACAGTTTTGCTCGGAGGCAGTGTTTCAGGCTACAAATTGACATCCTTTGTGATCTAGCACCAAGAACCCCAGAGCCTTTAAGCCTATCAATAAGGACACACTGTCAGTGCATTACAGGAGTGATAAGAAGTCATGGATGACCCCACTCCTCTTCCAAGAAGCCCTCCTAAAGTTGCTATGGCAATGAAATGGAGAAGAACTGTTTGGAGAATAACATACCTTTCAAGATTGTGCTTATTGTTAATAATGCTCCTGGACATCCTCCTTTTATTGGTGATCTTAATCCCAATAGCAAAGTAGTGTTTTTCTCTCTCCAAATACCACTCCTTTGATCCAACCAATGGACCAAGGTGTGACAGGAGCTTTTAAGTCCTACCACTTCTTGAGCAATAGCCCAGGCTATCGCTGCCACCAAGGAAGGCACTGAGAAGATACCGATGGAACTCTGGAAGGATTACACCCTCTATGACCACATCAACTACCTTGCTTGGGTTTGCGGTAATGTCGCCAAGGAGCATATATGAATGGCATCTGGAAGAAGACACTTAAGAGATTTGCCCATGACTTCAAAGGATTTGCCAATGATAAGTTGCCAAATCAGCCAGGGTACAGTTGAGAGGGCAAACCCTTCGATGGGGTGTGCATGAGATGATGCTGAGGAGCCCTAGAGGGGATTCCCGAGCAACGAATGAGTTGTTGGAACTGAAATAGAAACATGTAGCTGAAGAAGAGGTAAGAGAAAACCTACAGGAGAAAAAGAAGACATACCCCTAGGAAAAGTCAGTGAATGGTTTAGCAGAAGCTTTTGCAGACCTCACTTAGCTCCTTAAAATGTTTGAAAACATGGACCCAACAGGGAAAGGTTTTCATGAATACAGAGGAATGTTCATGGTGCTTTATCTGCTTACAAGCAAATCTGTGATGAAAAAAAGAAACAAAACAAGCCAACCACCATGGAAATGCTTGTGAAAAGAGTGACACCTCCTCAAGACGAACCTCAGGCAGGTCCTTCAGGAGGTACTGCAGAGGCGTTGTGATCATCGAGCCAGCAGCTCCATGCGTGTGACTTCGCCTGAAGACCCTCCAGTGGGACAAGACGAGGAGGTGGCAGACAGTGAGACTGATGATCCTGACCCCGTGGAGGCCAACGTTGATGTGTCTGTTTGTGTCTTAGTTTTTAACAACAACAAAAATTTTAAGTGAAATAAAGAAATAAATTCAAAAAATAGAAAAAAAACGTACGGAATAAAAATATAAAGGAAAATATTTTTTGTACGACTGTACAATGTACTTGTTTTAAGCGAAGTGCTACTCTAAGAGTCAAAACATTAAAAACAAACGTTTATAAAGTAACAGTTACAGTAAGCTAAGGTTCATTAATTATTGAAGGAAAAAAATACTTACTTAATAAATCGGTGTAGCCTAAGTGTAGTGTCTATGAAGCCCGCAGTAGTGAGCAGTAAGGTCCTAGGCCGTCCCAGTCACTCACCGACTCGCCCAGAGCAACTTCCGGTCCTGCAAGCTCCGTCCATAGTAAGTGCCCTGTACAGGTGTGCCATTGTTTACCTTTTACATTGTTTTTATTGTCCCTTTTCTATGTTTAGATACGCTTACATACACAAATACTTACCATTGTGTTACTGTTGCCTACTATGTTCACTGCAGGACAGGCGTGTAGCCCTGGAACAGTAGGCTATACCACAGTCTAGGTGTGTATGAGTAAGTGCCCTCTGTGATGTCTGCACAACGATGACATTGCCTAATGAAGCATTTCTCGGACCGAATGCTCGTAAGTGACGCGTGACTGTACTGACTGGAGGATGGGTACAAGAGCAGAACCCCCGGAGGCTGGTTTCAGCCCTGCAGAACAGCCTCCGACTGGTTCCAGCCACCGGAAATGCAGTGGCCTGCCCTGTGGGGTACCGAGTGTCTTCACTCTGAAGTCATTTTCAAAATATTTAATTTACTTTTTCTAATAGGTCACAGACACAACAGGATGAAATTCAAAAACATTATGAAAAGTTAGTCTCCTTCCCACCCATTTTCAAACTCCTTTTTCCTCTGTTACCTGGTGTTTAGTCCAAGTCCAGATGGCTCTGTGAGGAACACTGTATTGGGCTGTGCTGTCTGGCCTTGGGCAAGGTGACCTCTGAGGACCTGCTTTACATTTGCACATCATAATCCTTGAAGTTCTATCACAAAACTGAATTTGTAAAATACGAATTAACTGCTCAAGGATTGAGTTAAGATTATGACTTGATCGGACCAGCTCTGAGCAGCCCTTTCAGCAACAGGCAGGTTCCAACATGTGACAAAAGAAATATTGGAGGGAAATGGAATGTAGACTCTTGTGCGAAATGTGTAGGAACACTTTGCCACATGCAGTCCCCCCTCCCACATTTGATACTGAAGGTGGGAACAGAACTACAAGGCAATTGGGGAGGGGGAACAAGAGTTAGAGGAAGAGGGAGGGCAGAGGAAGGAGATGGCTGGGTGTGGAGAGAGCAGAATGGAACGGGGATGGTGCCATCTGCACTGTGGAGAGTCCTAACACTGGTGACCCTGGGCCGTGGCCTTTCTGCCCATTGGAAAACCCCAAGTGCTCCTCTGGGTCTTTGTGCCTGGCTGTCTCCTGCCTCCTCTAGATTTTTCAAAGGCTTGTAAGTCTATTGTCAGAGTTCTCAAATAGCTTGGTTTCACTCCCTGACATATAGGGTTGTCCATGATGTCATGAATGGAATCGCTTTTCATGTATCTTAGAAAATTCAAAGGCATTGTTGACCTGAAAGGTAAGCTCAGACCTTAGATCCTGACAGATGGGATCAGTTGCAGCTTTCAAGGGCATCCCAACTTGACAAATCCGGCAGCGTCTGTCCTATTTCAGTATCTTGGCTATTTCCCCAGAATAAATGAGGGGACATAAAGAAAGGTGAGGCTTTGAAGACATTCCAGACTAATCTTGGATTCCAAGGGGTACAAGAGGCCCTCTTACCTATCCCTGGTTCAGCTTCTTAAAGGAGAAACAAACAATAAAGCCCTTTCATTACTGTCATTGTTACAAGGGCCATTGTTCATTTTAAAGGCCAAGAAGTCAGTGTTTATCACATGTAAATTGAAGAAAAGACATATATTTTCTAGACATACTTTTGTGCCAGCAATAAACAAAGCACATGGCAAAAGCAAAAAATTGTAAAGGGTTTTCTTATCCAAGACAAACTTGCAGGCCATCCCACGGGACAGATTATTGCACAGGTCTTTGCTTGGAGGTAGTCTGGCACCTGTTTCACAAACATCTCTTCACATTAAGCACGTAAGACTTTGCTCGGGGACCTGGGTCATGGGACCCTCTGCAGGTAGAGCCCGACTGGAGCTGGAGTGAGGGCGTCACCCGAAGCACCCGAGGGAACGCTACGCTGTGGAAACTCCACAATCCTATCAGGATAGAAGTGACGTTAAGGACAGCTAACAACACATTTAAGTGTCTACCACAGAGACGATGGCTAGGAATTTGGCGTGAAAATTCTCATTTGCACCTCACGACATTTGGCTTATTGCCACACACACATGAAACTCACATTCCTGTTATTGACATCGGTGTTTGCTTAATTAGAAAGAAGCCTCTTCGTTCTAATCTCCATGTGACAGAGACCTCTTAAACTGGTAACTGTGCTCTGAGTACACACCAACCTGGATGAGGGTTTTGGCTTGTTTACGCGAACACCAGCCTTGCTGAAGAGGGTTTGTGAATTCTGAGGTCCTTTTTTTGTTGCTTAGAGGAAGAGGCTGCAGCATGTAGAGGGGTCTGTATACACTTCCGCAATTTTTCATGCTACATGAGAAACAAAAAAGGATTCTGGCCCTTGGCAGCCCCCACAGGACACCGCCGATCTGCTTCTCTATGCAGCAGGCCACACGACACTGCAGGATTTCCGTTCCCACACCTCGTCCAGTTTTCTCTGGGACCCCTCCTCTGCCTGGGGGATAAATTAGATGGAAGAACGCTCAGCCCTGCACTGCCTCTGAACACAGGGTCCAGGAAGGGGCTGCCACACTGCACCAGTGCGCCCGGGTTGACCCCTGCTGCTCACGAGAGCCAGTTGTTAAATTTTTAGATATTTTGTAAACTTGTTGTTAAGCTATTGGTAGCTTGAAAGTGGCCTCTCTGGGAGTACTTACAACACAGAAATCGGTAAATGCCACCACTCAGGCTTTGTTTTTTAATTTGAGAACTAAACACAAGAGACCACGATTCCTTCACCGAATATGCATGGCATTGACAACTTTTTCAGCAAAACTTGGTGAACATCTACTCAATGGCAGACCTGGTGGTAGGTGTAAGAGCTAGGGTGATAGGTGACTTTTGATCCCTGCACCGGATAAGACCTCACTAACTCTGAGAAGCTCCCTGACCATTCTGCTTACCGCTGAGACTGGTGAAGAGTCTGGGTCTAGTCACGTATAAGATTGAAATATTCTGAAGCCTCTCCCACCTGCCATGATCAAACATTCCAAGAAAAGTATTTCAGAAGCTTCTAACTAATTTATCTCATAAGAAAATTTTTACTAAACGGTAGAAAAGTCAGGCCCATGATTCTTTAGATCTTCCTTCCTCTTCTCCTAAACATTACCCTGGATCCTTGGGGGGTTTGTGTGTGTATGTGTTTCTGTTTTTGTTTTTCTCCATGTCTAATGAAAGCACTCAGTAGGGTAATTCCTCTGGGTAAGCTGGGACATTTGCTTTTACTAGTGCCTTCCAGATGGCTGGCAACAGGTTCACAGGGATTTCATCAATGCTATTTACCATTTGTTTATTTTTAAATTTTATTCAAATACATGATTTTTCTCATTAGCTTGTCCCCTGCTCCAGTTTTAATTCCATAGCTCTGTATCCAGGATGAAAACTTCCAACGGGAAAAAGAGACCGACTTGCGCTACATGACCCGAGTGCCCCCATTGGCTGGAGCTGGAGTCTGACCTTCCAGTCCTGCCACTGATGCCCAGCGACCTCGAGCTACCACTTTCCCAGTCAATGTATAACAGGATGGTGTGTCCACCTATAGGGGCATTAAAAAGACCGACGGTGGCCTGCTAGGATTCCCGGAGAAGGTAAAGGCCAGTGGGTATCATTTATCCAGTGCTGGCTGGTCCAAAGACGGGCTCTGCAGAAATCCTTGGACCCCCTTGACTATAAGAACCATAATCAACTTAAAAGGACCTGATAGCATGACTGCTCAGAACAGCCAGCTGAGGATCAGTCAGTGCTGCAGTCGCTCACAGGAAGCCTCCAAGACCAGGGCCACTGCAGAGTGTGATTGACGAACACGTGGCACTGCACTGCCATTCCCTTAGGGGGAACTTGAGAATGGAAAATAATAAGGGGGTGAATCTAGGCCCCCAAGTGTGAGGGTGAGGCAGTGGGTGGATCCGGTGAGGGAATGACAGATTTTGCTCTAGTTATTTACCTTTCTGGTGGGCTTCAGCTCGTCACCTTTGCTGATTCTCATGGGAAGTATTTTTTTTTTCAAGTCTTCTCTAAGATTCCAAGCATTTCTGAGGACACCTGGTCCATGCAACATGCCGGGGAATACACTGGAGCACAAGATGCCATTTCTTTCCCTGAAGGAGCACATAAGTGCAGAGGGGAGAAAGAGCTGGAGAGAATTATCAGCTGAGTGTGTTAGGAAACACAGTGCAGTAGAACACAAGTATACACGAGCTCGTGGGACGGGTCCCTAAGCCAGGCGGGCCATGTTAAGGGGACTTCCTGGAGGAGGTGATATCAGAGACAAGCAGATATTATCCAGGAGAGTGACTGGGGAAAGGGTATCTCAGGAAGAAGAAAGAACATGTTCAGACATGTAAGAGAACAAATTACTTAGTTAAAAGAGCTCTAAGTAAAGCTGGAGCCTGGGGCTGGTCAGGGAGGGCTCTGGAGGCCATGTTAAAGAACCTGCAGTTTATCTAGGGGACGAGCAAGGAGCCACTGAAGTATTTTAAGCAGGAGAATGGCCTTATTAGAACTGTGACTTAGAAAGCATTTTAAAATAATAATAGTGAGATTAGTTGATATTTATTGAGCACGTATTATATGCCTGGCATATTTGAGCCTTATTCTGGATAGAATGCATTTCTGTCTCACAAGAGCCTTGCCCAAAGCCACACGGCAGCAGTGAAGTGAAAGGTCAGGATGCAAACCCAGTCAGGCTGCCACCAGCGCCCGCGCTCTCAGTCACTGAGCTACCAACACACGTTACATTCTTGTTCCTCAGTAACAAATGTCAATTGTCATTGCTTACCTTTTCCTTGTTGGTTTTCCATTTTAAGCCTGTTTACTCCAGCACTTCTCATGCACAAACGAGAGGCCTGACTTTGTGAAGAACCCCAAATTTCAATTACAGAAAGTTCAGGGAGTTTACAAACCGGAAAGGAGGCACAGAAGTCCTGGCGGACTGGAGTCTGCCTGGCTCCCCAGGGAAGGTCGCTCTGCAAGGCTCTTCCCTCCCCTTCAATCCTGGGCCTTGCTGGGAACCCACACGAACCCCGACACAGGTGCTGGGTTGCAGAATGAGTTGCTCATTTCCTCTCTTTCACTTGGAGCCAGTTTTTTTGCAATCAAATCCCTAGTTATCAAGGAGCACAATTCAGAACCAGAATTAAACAAGGGATAGTTAAAAATAAAAAGAAGAATTTCTTTCATTCCTAGAGGGCAAATATTGTGCCTTCAGGAAGCCCCAGGTTGTAACTCCTGAGATATGCCTACAAATATCAAATGCTACTTTTGTTCAGTCAACCAACTCACGTTTACTGAGCTGCCCCGTGGCGGGCACCATGCTGGCCAGACAGCGAGAGATGCGTGGGTCGTGGGTGCCTCCTTCACGCCTAATGGAGGAGCTCAAAGTCAGTCCTGATGTTCTTACAGTGTGGATGTTGGTCATCTTCATCTCCCTGATCACCTCCATTTTCTCCGTGACTCCTGCCAATGGATCTCTTGACTAACAGGAAATCCTAAGACACTCCTTCCCCCGAAATGCCCCGGTCTGAACAGCTGCTGGGGTCCAGGGAGAAGAGAAGGTGCTTCCTAAGAGGGTGGTCTAGCTGGGCTTTACTTCCTCCTACTTTCTCATGTGACTAACATGTAACTAGGCACACTCCAGTCTGTGTTGTAGGCCTATTTGGGGGTGAAGGGGTTTTCAACAGGCCCCCCAAGATGGGCTACTTGGGCATAAGGATTATTTTAAGTTGAAGGCATTCAAGACCTTGTGGGCTCAGGAGAAACTTCTGCCCCTCCCTTAACCAGGTAGAAGAATTTAAATTGGCAGTTTCCTATCATAAGAGTTATTACCAGAGATAACTTGTAACCACCTACCTGTATGGCAGGGCCAGCGTATAATTACTGGACATGTGCTGTTCTCACTGTCCTGAGAACTCCCTTCTCCTCCTCTGAACCCCAGGTGCCATAGCTCATCCTCAGCTCAGGATGTCAGAAACTCCTCATTTTACCTTTCTATCTCTGAACCTCTCATGGGTTCGTATCTGGGGGTCTCTGGGTCTCTCATGTATGTGTCTTCCCATATACAATTAAATTTGGTTATTTCATTAATCTGTCTCATTATAATATAGTTATTCGACCAGCTGAGAAAACCTAAAAAGGGTAGAGAAAGATTGTTTTTCCTTTCTCACAGGAGTTACTGGACTGTGGCCATTTTCTAAAAAGAAAATTGAAGAATTTTGATTTCAAGTCTTGTGGGCAGAAATCACTATTACTTTAAGCATTAAAAACACAAATAGCTCTAAAAGGAATGTCAATCTTTTAGAGAATCTCTGAAAAGCCCAGCTACGAGACCATGAGCCAACTCCATCCCTACCCCAAACATACAGATTCCTCCTCAGTAAGTTGTGAGGGCCCAAATGTAATGCTTGGGGATCAGTTGTCATGGAAACAAAGCTAGGGCATGAATAGCTCATTCAGTTTCATAACCCCTCTCCAGGGAGGCACAGCTCTGGGGAAATGCTGAGCAGACACAGCCACCGAACACAAGGGACAGCCTGTGGTCGGAGAGTCCCGGATCAAAAAGCTTCCCCTCGCGGTATTTTTCAGGAGCGCCTCGTTCTCGTTCCTGAATGGAGGACATGGAGAGCTGTGAGGAAGGGAGGTGTGGAGTCCATTGTACATTAACGCCCTTCACCACACTCTTCTGCGTTCTCTCTTCCTCTCCACCTACTCTGCCTATTTCCCACTTCATCCTGCTCATCCCCAGTAGTGTCACATTGACCTCTTTTTGGGGCTCCTCAGAGTTGACAAACCAGTTCCTCAGCTATCACCATCTCCACGGTCATCGGTCATCAGTCATCGTGAACTCCAAGCGACAGGTCCACCTTCGGAACTGGAGGGACAGGATGTGCCTTTGACAAAGAAAAATGGGAGCAGCTTTCTCAAAGAGAGGTGCCAACCTCAGGTGCTCCTCAGGCAGCAGCTCACTCAGACTTTCTGAGAAATGCCCCTGACAGCATTTCTGTGTGGTGCAACCATGGGTGACACCTTGCTTTTACAGGTATAAAGGTGTCATCATCTTTGTCACTCCAGTGCCCAGCACGGTGCCAGGCCCTAAGGAGTTTATAGGGTACTGCTGGCTCAGCCCACTTCCTTTGAAAACCAAGTCTCTCTCCACATCGCTTCGTCTTTATGAAGTTCTTATTTAATCCCACCCAAATGGCCAGACGATAATTGATTGCATGATGATAGGGTACCTTTCCAAGTTGGGTTAGGGGCCTTGTCCTGGATTTGGGGGCTTGGAACTAGAATGGCCAAAAGCTGTAAGTTGGAAAGCTTAGAAAATGTCCACGGTCAGGTTTTCCACCATGTTGAACTAGACAGTTGGCAACAAGAGAAGAAAAGAGACAACACCCAGGAAGAAGGAAAAAGATGGAGAAAGAGTCTTCGTCAAATCAGGTCTCTGGCTCCAATGTGTCCTGGGGTCTGCTGCATCTCTGCCCATCTTGCAACTTAGTTGTCTGGCAGAAAACCCAGACCCCTTCAGGTGGACTTTGATGTTTCCTTAAGGTATGAATTGAGTTTCCATCACCGGCCACAAAGAAGAACCTGGCTCCTCTTTGGCACTTAGCAGGCACTTTGTAAGTGTTTGTGAATGATAAATGAGAGTTTTTTGGTGTCCAAATTCAGAACACCAGAAGGCTGGTAGGTGTGGGAAAGGCCACCTGGTCCGCGCTACTCTCAGGGCCGATGCACAGACACTCCAGGCAAGGAGAAGGGGCTCTGATCTGCGAAGCACTCCTGGAAGATGTTGTGACCTCCCTTGCTTACTTAACAAAGGAGATGAGAGGAGCATGGACCAACAGAACACCTTCAACCTCTCCCTCCTCTTTAAAAGTCCTCCTGCGTCTCACTCCCAATCTTGATGATTTCCTACCTCTCATTTTTTAACTATTACTTTAAATCTTTAATTCCTTCCTCTGTTTCAATTTTTCATATCACATAAAAGCTATCTGTATTATTATTATTATTATTATTTTTGGTTAATAATCCTTGTTGCCTGATGACCAGCCTTATCCTTTTTCGAGAGATTTGGGCAGCTCATCCTTACGGGGTGCATGATGCTCTTTCTTTCATCCAGCAAACAGTTGTTGGGAAGTGTGCGTTTGATAGGCACGAAGCTAAGAGCTGTGGTATAGCTAGCTCCTCAGAGAAAATGAACCACTTCAAACCTAGTTTAGATCTGATACGGAATTCCATTGGCCTGAAGCTGAAATAATTAAATCTGTTGTCCTTTGTTCTTCATTGATTCATTCACTGTTCACTCTTTCAACAAACATTTTTGAGTTTCTGTTTGGGGCCAGGTACTGTTCTGGCTCTGGGCTCACAGAGTGGAACAAGGTTCCTATATTCTAGGGGAGAAGACAAGAAAAAAAGGCAAGTTGACAACCAATTATTTCAGGCAGTATCAGGCAGTGGTAATTGCTATGGTTAAAAGAAACAGAATAAAGGATTAAGCATCCTGAGTTGTAGGGTGGGATAATCAAGGAGGTCTTCTCTGAGGAGGTGACATTGAAAAGGTGACCTGCGTCATACAAAAGGTTGGTTGAGCCATGGGAAGATCTGATATGATAGCAGCCCTGCCAGATGGCATGGGGAATTGGACTAGATGGGCTCTGAGGTTTCTTCTAGCAGAAAACCTAGAATTTTACCCTTATCACCTAATCCCTGCTTTACAATAGTTTTTATGGTTCCCCTCAAAATCTTTGCTACCACCTGTAACTGCCAATTGTGGAGCCCAGAATTAGTCTCTAGGAAACTTGTGTCAATAAGTAGAAGTCTGTAGATAAAATGCCAGCGTGATACTTGATAAAAGCTACCACCCAGTCCCACTTCGTTTTGGGGAGAGCCGAAGATGACAGACACAGACACGTTCTGATCTTTCAGGGACAAAGAAATGGCTTTTCTTTTTCCCAGGCCATGCCCACTGTGCTCTAGAAACCCTAATCTCTCCATCTGTAACCCTGGAGTGGTCGCAACAGACAAAATAATTGAAACCGATTTTGATTATTGCTGGAGGTGGGTCGATGCAAGGACTCACTCTGCTTCTTTCTGCCAGTGACCCTGACACCACCTCAAATTAAATTCTCTGATGGAGAATATTTGAGCCACACTAGGAGTGTGAACTTAGACCACATGTATGAGTGCCATCTTGCAGTTTAAAGTCACTGATGAGATGTTTTGCACCCTCTCTCGACCAGTGCCAAGACTGAGGCATGCAAGATTGGGTTTTTTTTTTTCTCTTTCTGTGTGTGGTGAGCTTATGTCTTGCTTACCTCTGTACTAGGGGTGTGGCCCTTTGGCGTCTCAGCTTTATGTAGGGGGTCTCCTATTACATTCCTTATCTTGAGGATTTTTCCCTCATTCGTACATAAAATTATAGTGCATCATAAACTGATGGTGTCTTAGATTGGGTGCAGTAATGTAGGAATTCATTAGAAAGGCTAGCACTTTGAGAATGGAATGTAAGGTGGGCATACGGAGTGAGGGTGCCACAGCAGAGGAGAAAGCCACTGAAAAGAGATATCACAACAAAGGAAAAGGCGAGTTCATAATCTAGTGAGTCAGAAGAGAATGAGCATCTGACTTGACTGAACCAGTACTGTCATTATTGGCCACAGAGCCATCTGGAGTCTGAATGCCCAGAGGAAACACGTTAGCGAGACCGTGGGCCTTGGCATATCAGAGGCTGAATGAAGCACAGCCAGGGCCAAGGCTCCGAGGGTTTACAAAGTGCAGCTGTAGTTCAGTGTGTGTGGCTCCAGGATGTTTCCCTGCAAGGGAGGGTGCCTAGTGGTGCTTTTGCCCACCGTTTGTTTATCCTTTATCCTTCTACTAAATGTAAGTTCCACAAAGGGCAGGAACTTTAGCTCCTTCTTCGCCAGTGTCTTCCAGTCCCACAAACAGCCCTGACACATGCTAGGGGCTCAACCAATACATACGCAGTGAATGAACAGGTGAAGGGTCGCTGGCAGCACTGCCAGTGGTGTTCTAGAAGCTTGGGCCTCAGTTTGCAGGGCTGAAGAGGCCCCATTCCCAGGTCCAACGCAAACAGTCTAAGGTTCAGAGATGGTAGACATGGGAGCCAAGTCATGTAGCCAAGTGGGTCAGGAAAGAGCGGAGCTGGTGTGTGGGGAGCTGCAACAGGCAGAGGGGAGGACACGGCAGGAGTGCTCTGAGCGAGAGCACAGGCCTCATCCCTCTCTGTGGTCCCGGAGCCTCTGGGGTGCGTGTGCTGAGCGCAGGTTGAGGAGGTGTCAGGGGACACTAGGGATGCATTTTTAAAATGCTATCAGATTCCTATACTGTAAAACACAGTTTACAAAATTTCTCATCTTAAAGCAACCCAGACAAAAACAAAGCCATAGAGCACTCAGGTGCCCACGGGCTTGGTGCCAAAGAGGCTCGTCTCTCTCCCACATCAAAGACGTCTTTTCTCCCTCCTCGCCTCTCCTCCTCATCACTGAACTTGTTTCAACTCACTGCAATCCAGTCGGAAGCCCTAAAAACTTGACTGAGGTTATGCCTAACATCTTTATGAAATCTGGTGGCTTCTTTTCACTCTTTTCCTGTTTGACTTCTGTGTAGCATTTGGGCACCATTTACTATATATCCTCCAATGTCCTAAAACTCCTTCTGTCCTTGGTTTCTGGGACACCTTCTCCTGGGTTCTTCTCAGTTTAACTCACTGCCTTCTCTTTCTTGTTCCTCGATTGTTGATACTCTCCAGCCCTGCCCACTTGGACCCTGCTCCTGTCACACTACACCATGACACCATCTCTTCGAATTGTCTCATTGTTGTCCACACCTTCAAGTACCACCTTTAGACCAGTGACTCATAGAAATGAATCTCCAGTCCAGATCTCTCCTCACAGGCCAGACTTACATTTAGCGAGTCAGTATCAACATTTACCAACCTAACCTGTGTTGTTGCAGAAGGTCTATCTCTTTCCAACTGGTCTTTCCTCCCTGCACTCAGCTGCTACTGGTTGTTCTCTCTCAGACCCAGTCTGGTCATGCCTCTCTCCAGCCTACTGAGCACTGTACAGACAAATAATGTCATAACTGGTATTTCGCACGTGCCCTATGGTCATACTGATCATGTAGTGTTGAGATGTTTTGTTTTCCACTTCTGTTTCTCCCATTAGACTGTGAGTTCCTACAGGAAAGTATTATGTATAAATCATCTTTATAAATCATCCATAAAGCATATTGCTTACTACATAATAGAAAATCAAATAGTGAATGAATGAATGAATGAATGAGAACAAATGTTGTGTTGGGCTGAGAGACCTTCTTGTTAAACACTAACCCCTTTTAAAGCCAGCACTGCCATAGTTCTCACTTATTTGTCCATTTCTTCATAAATCACCCCTGTTGACTTTTGTATAATATTCTGTAAGTGACACAGTTACAAATCTTAGACCAGGCCAGGAATTTCTAAGCGCAGAAGGAACCCTCCAAACAGTTTCAGATCTGACAGGTCATATTGCATTTTTAAATTAATTAATAAGACTACTTACCGAGAGCTATATGCTAAGGTACTACATACACATGATTATGTCATGGTAATCCTCACCACAACCCTATGTGGTAGGTACTGTAGTACCACCTTGGTGTTACAGATGACGAAACTCAGCCAGTGTGAATACAGAGCCCATGCTTATAACCACTACGGTTCTTCACCCAGTGCCACCTGCTCTTTAAAATTAGCTTAGGTGGAATTCTAGAAAATCATTTCTGCCCTCCCTGCACCTACCCCAGGCTATAGACCTCTCCTACTACTCTGTGTAGACTCTAGCAGCACATCTAACGTTTTATTGTGATTATCTGTCAGCCTATCTCTGCTGTCCAATTAGATCACAAACTTCTCAAAGGCAGAAAATGGTTATATTCACCCAAACAACGCCTGTTGCTTAGTAAGTTTTCAGTGAATGTTTATTGAATTACAGTGAATGGAGGAGAAACTATAGACTAACTCATTGCCTTTGGGGCCAAGAAGACCTGCCCCAGACCCAGACTTGTTATTTATCTTCTGCTCTTCAAAGGTTTCTTGATAATGAAACTGATGCCCTCTTTTATTTAATATAAAAACTTTATAACACCCTTGGAAATCACTAATACGCAAATTATAGCTAATAGCTTCTAGCTAGAGTCCAGTTTCTGTACATCCAGCAACAAGACTTTGTTCAGATTTACTTTCATTATTTTCTATTAGATATACAACATGCAAACTTTATATTAACTATATGTGCAAAATATTTCAATATTGAGTGCAATTTCTCCATGCCCCCTGCCCATAGATCACGGTGTGGCTCTGAGGAGAACCCCTGGGCTTCCCAGTTTTGCTCTGGCCAGACTCACTTCTACAAGTAGTCTCCTGAACCTTGTTCAGTGACTGGGTCTTAAGCACGGGTAACCAGACCTACAGAACGATGAACTCCAGCCTTTGGCATTTCTACATCCACCCCACCCCCACCCCCACTGCTGCACTCCTCTGCTTTGTTGGGCTCCAGGGCCATCCACACCACCAGGCTGACTGCTGTAAGACTTGTTCACTGTCTTTGCCACACTCTTGGGGCCAGTCTGACTTCCCACCTTCTATCGCCCACCTCCCATGCCTTCTCTATCTCAGTGGGCAAGTTTCATGCCAGGACTTGGCTCCCGCTGGCCCCTCCATGCCTCCCCATTCCAAAGGCATGACACGTGCCAGTCACCCTGAATGTGGAACAGGCTGCCAGAACAGAGGCCCCTGCCTGAAGCAAGCACACAGCATTTCCCATCCTGCGAAAACCCAACAAGGTGAGGCTTGGTTATGTTGGACTTGCAGCCAGTTTTAACCCTGAGCAGGGAAAGGATTCCATGGAGTAAACCATTTTGAACTTAACCCTAACAATGTTCATGGTTCACAATCAGACAGTCAGAGTGAGGTAGTGAAGGAGCTCTAGCTACGAGCTCAGAAACACTTAAATTTAGTTCCCAACTTGGTGAGAATCTGGGCACAGGTCTTGTGGGTATAACAACCCTACCTATTTTGTAGGGTTATGATAAAGATGAAATGTGAACTCACTAAAATACAGCATGTTACCACACAACACATGTTACCTGCCCACCCTCTTAACCAGCACACTGTATGGGTCTGACTAGTACTATTTTAAAGTATCCAATTTCCAAATGTTAAATGAAAACAAGTGTTTGCTCCTATGGTCGAGATGCCAGTATATCAATCTTTATGAGGTTGTTGTTTGTTTGGTTGATTGATTTTATTCTTTAAAAATTAATGGGCCATGATAGCAAAATATGTTTCAAAGTTGAACAGACAATTCACAAATACACACACACACACACACATATTCCTTAAACATATAATTAGAGAAATATGTGTAAATCTCAATGACACAGACATACAATTTATCTCTAAAATGAATTAAAAAATAAAGTGTTACAATTATGGTTGAGGTTGAGGGAAACAGGCACTTGCACACATTTCTGGTTGTAACACAAATTAGGAGACTCTTACGAAGGGACATTTACGATATCTAATAAATACACATATGAGCTTAGCTGTAAAAATATGAATGGAACGCCTCACAAATTTGCACATCATTTTTGTGCAGGGGCCAGGCTAATCTTCTATCCTTCCAGTTTTAGTGTATGTAGTTCTCGTACTGAAATAGATTATCCTGATTATATTACACACGAAACCAAGACTCACAGAAGTTATGTAACTTGACCAAAGTTACTCTATTAAGAAATATCACAGTTTGGGCTTTATCCCTGTGATTGTATCAAGCCAGAATGGTAAGAATATTAGCTCATGAATTTGGTTTACAAGAAAGATTAATAATTATTTAACAAGTGGCCCTTGATAGCAGCATTTGAAATTAGCATGAAGAGGGATAGTACTTAAAGAGGTTTTTGGCATTCTATAAAGCAATTATCTTGGTGTCTTCAACAGGTCAATGTCATCAAAAAGGAAGTTGGAATTCAGTTTTTTAGGTTAAAAGAGGCAAAAAAAAAAAAAAAAAAAAACCTGCAATGAGTCATCCTTGATTTGCTCTGACTTTGAACAAACAAGCTATAATAGACATGCTGGGGACAAACTGGGGAACTTGAATATGGATTGAATGGAGCTAACAATAAGGAATTATTATTCATTTTTGTCACCTGTGATAATGAAGTTATCCTTTGAAAAAAGCTTTTTTTGGGAGCTGCGTGCTCAACTACTTAGTGGCAAAATGTCATAATTATCTTTGTTTTAAAATGGTTCAGCAAAACAATATGTAAATAAAGGAAATGTGGCAAAATATTGACAAAGGTATACTCTAGGTGGAGAACATGTAGGTGTTCTTTGTGCTATTATTTCTACTTCTCTGTATATGTGGATGTTTTTATAATAAAACATAGATTAAAGAAGAGAACCTCAGGAATCCCTGATCAAAAAGGAAGGTTCTAGAGTTGTGCCCTTAGGCTTGGTTCCTGACCCTGCTGTATCAGTGATTCAGAGGAAAATAGAAGACCAGATAATTAAACTTGGAAGGGGGCTCATGATTGATGGAATTGAGATTCAGATAGATGGTCACTGACTGGAAGCTAACCAGAGGGACCTTAATGGGGAAGAATACAGGGACATGCATATAGGTTTTTAAAAAAATCTGGTGGCCCAGCAAAACTGTCAGAACAGCAATTCTCACTAAAAGGACAAAAAGACTTTAGTTGATAGCAAGTCAATGTGAGAAAATGCAGGTGCTAGAAACACTAATGCCATTTTGGTCTGTATTTCTGGAAGTAGTTGGTGATCCAGAATAAGGGAGGTTGAGAGTCCCACATCTGGCCAGGTCACATCTGGAGTTTTTGATTTCACTCCAGGTGCCCTTTTTTGAGTGGACGTAGGGTGCGTCCATAGAGAATGACAGGGCCATGTCATACTGGCCAAAGAACCTGGGGATCCTAAGTTTATAAAAGACTACAGGGAGCCTGGGCCATACCGTCAAATATTTTAAGGGTTTTGTGCAGAGAGACTAGTCCCAGGTAGGCAGCTCTGAAAAAAGAACCCGATGCACCTGTTACAATAAAAGAATTTTCATCCTGGTTCCCCGGGAAGAACTACATTTGCTAAATGGATGGCATTGTGTGCAAATGATGGCTCCTGTTCAATGGTAAGAGGGCAATGGTGAAATTGTGACGGAGAGAGAGGAGGGACAAGCAAAAGTGCTCCGAGGAGCTGGAAACGCTGCATGAGCACGGAGCATGTGCTACTATTTGCCGGTACTAGCATTTCAGTAGCAAAGCTTCCAAGGGCCACAGGTAAAATTTATCTTCCAACTGGATGGGCACCTGAACTTTGCAGTATTCAAGGACTGTTGTCTATGCGTCAGGAAGGCAAATAATTACGTTGGCAGTCTATGAGTTTTCCAGTTTGAAAGCTAGATAGCCCGCTGCAACATTAAAAGGGGTTTTTTGCTTGTTTCATCTTGTTTTGAGGTCTGTGAAATACTCATGTGCTGCAAAATTCAAAGAGTAAATAAAGTTACACTGTTAAAAGTTTTCTCCCTCTGCCAATTTCTGCCCTCCAGCCACTCTGCAGAGCCAATTAAATTAACCACTATCATACTTGTTGTTTTATGCACTATTATTATTTATGCAATTTTCTCAATGGGATAGTTTAGGGAGCAAGGGTGTCCCGATTTCTGGCTATGTGACATCCCATAGGATGATCTCTGCCACACACGACTGAGTGGAGGCCAACCCCCAGAGGTTTAGGAACAAGTTTTCCTTGAAACAGCAAACATCTGCAGGTGCCTGATTTCATTATTCTGCCCTTCTTTGGCCAGGTGGTTAAACGTCTTGCCGAAGACATTGCAAAGAACATGAGATAACATCCTATTTCTTCTCTGACCAACCTTCCTGACAAGGTCACACAATTGCATCTTTTTTCCTGTCCAGAGAGCTAAACGGTTGGTGCCATGAGTACGTTATTGATGTAATCATCAGGGGTTTGGTTTATGGAGGGGAGTGACTCCTGCTACTCACACACAGGCTGGTCCACGTGCTCCCCATACATGTGTTATTTCTCCAACTGAAACCATAAGTTCCTCAAAGGCAGTATCACATTGCCTGGCAACCCGGAAAGAGACTTTTCTTCCTTCTTAGTATCTTTCAAGTATGTATTTCGGTAGCTCCTTTGGGGCTATGCTGTCTGCACAAGATATTGTTTTCATCCTCACTGAGTTATACATTTTTCTAGAGATACAAAAATTACATGTGTGAAACAGGGACAGTATTTGATAAAGTGCTAAATTAAGATGGGTTTGAGGGGGACATGGTTGAGACAGGATTGATCAACTCTGTTCACTCTAGAGATCAGTTAGAATTTTCCCATTTCTAAATTTTTCTAATTTAATCTTGATTCTTAAGTCTTTAGTAAACAGGTTCATGAACTGAAACAAGTTCAGCACTTCCTTTCCTTGGAAATCTTCTATATTCTATTGGGAATGCCTTCCTTATCCCTGGGACCTGCTCCAGCCAAAGGAACTATACCCATGAGGACATTCCATCCAAATGGGGCTTCCCTAAGAGGAGATGAGGCAGTTCGGCCAAATCCTGTATACTCTGCTATGTGGAGTTACATGGTTTGTGGACGTGTTCAGGAAGACCAGCAGCTCAGATGTGTGGCAGGAGCCAGCAAGCCCCCGGTAGGCCTCCCATGAGCTTTGACAAGTCAGGGGCCTGGGAAAATATGGGTGACACTGAGCAGGGCACAGGGCAGTAAAGGCCTGCAGGATTTCCCCGGGTTAAACTGGGGACTAGAGGTGACAATCGCCTTGGGTTGCACATTTAATTTTTTTTTTAAGCTACAGAATGGACTTTCCTAAAGATAGCATTTCCCTTCATTTGTGGCAATGAAGGAATTGTGCTGATTGATTGCTTTTTAAGTTCCCTGTTGGGTGAAGAAAGATGAAAGACCAGGAGTGAATCTGACTCATGTCTGTGGATTTTTATTGTAATGAGAGTCATATGTTCTCAATAGAGCGAAATCAGGCCTTAGCCTTGAAACAAGCAAGCAACAAACAAACAAAGAGAAAGAAACTACCCCAGATTATCTATGATACAAAATTAACCTGAATAGTATATGACTTTGAACCAGGCATAACATTATGAGTAGATGTTTATGGTGAAGAAACTGTCCTGGCCCATTTATGAGAGGTTTTTGAATGAAGCTTAGGAACATGCAGCAGGTAAAACAATAACTGACAAGTCCAAATGATTACCTCCAGGGGTCCAACTCTGTACAGAAAGACATGCACCAGGGAAGATAGCAGAGTCCACCACTGGCCTCCACAGTGCAAAGCAAAGCAAAGTTCGGCATGAGCAGGATGATGTCTTATAAATATTATTACTGGTAGAAAACGATCAGGCAGCATCCACATGGATCTCTTTGCAAATTTAAAGTAAAATGGTGAGACGAGGCTGGTCAAGTGGCAAAGTCTGTCAAGAGCTGGACATTCCAGTTCAGGGCATTGCACCTTAAGGATCATTACTGCCCAGGATATGGTTGCAGGAGTAAAGTGAACAGGAAGTTCACCAGCTGTCAGCTGTTCAACAAAGCTGCTGATGGGAGCTCACTAGTGTGCTAAGGCTGGCTGCACTGGGTCTAGGTTTGCACCTCCGATTCCGGGAAATGAGTTCATATGTAACCACCCACAAGCAAACACACTAACAAGCATTCATGCAGAGACATGAGAGCTCCAAGGGACCTAGGGTTCTTACGCCAAGTGGACAAGTCACTCTAGTCCCACTAGGACACTATTTGAGAAACCAAATTTTAAGGTTGTCAAGTAGGCACTGTGAGCAAAGGAAGGTAAATGACACTAAAAGTTAAGACCCCTGAGCTGTGAAAAGCTGCTGCTGCCTCTGCAGAGGGACCAGCTACCTCGGGTGGGTGACTTGTAGCATCCCAATGTCCCCTTCCCTGGAAGGCCAGAGATGCACGGGTCTATCATCCATGCCATAGTCCCCAAAGCACTGTCTGGGGACCCCCGGGCATCTTGAACCCCATTTCAGTGTGTCTGTGAAGTCAAAATTATTTTCACGATAATACAAAGATGTCGGCTGCCTTTCTTACTTTTCTTCTCTCCCAAGGGTAGAGCGGAGTTTTCCGGGGGCGACAGGGCATGTGATAACACCCTGACAGCTACCGGAAAATGTGCTTGTGTAGTGCTGTGTTTTTAAATTGTCTCCAGTTAACTTTCTAATATGATAAATATCAGCAGATATAACCCACTTTTTAAACAGGTCTTTAGGGCTCTCAATATTTAAGAGTGAAAAGGTTCCTAAGGCCAAAAAGTTTAAGAACCGCTGACGTGGACCAGCATTCTCACTTAGCATACTGCAACACTAGCAAACAGTACATGTTATTCTTTTTTATGGTATTTTCAAAATACATTAGTACTCTAGATGAAGACTTCTTAATGAGACTTAAGGAGCATTTTACCTCATTAGGCTCATAACATTCAGATTACTTTAAAAGCTCCACAGTACCTCAAATCCTCTTATTGGATATACTAATTTGCTGAGGAGGAGGAAACAGTTTTATTTGTGATTTGTCTGTCCTTTGACAATTATCTTATCTGAAATGGATCATAATTCATGCATATCTTGTGGAGAAAAGTATAGTGTTTTTGGAGTTTTTGAACTCTAACTGAACTGAAACCAGGAACGTAGCCTACCAGGAATAAAGGGCAATTGAGCAAGTTTTTCTGGTTGGGTGGGGGGGCCGTGTGTGTACGTGTGTGAGAAATGAGGTCAGTTAGGCACCAGGCCACCTGTTAGGAGATTTCTGAAGCTCATTCTTCAGAGTCAGCACACAAGTTGGTTCTCACATGTTGGTTCAGTGTCCATTTAGTCAGGATCCCAGGGCTCCACCAGGCCATTGCCTCCCAAGCCATAGAAGACACCTTTTTTATACAAGCCATCTTGATGCTGGGTACAGAACATTTGTGCCTGTAAATGGAATATTTGGAAGCCTAGAGTTTTCCTTTGTCTCTCTCACCCTGCTGACACGTGGACCAGGACAGAACTGGAAATACACATTTTCAAACCAAAGTAAACTGCCAAATACAAGCCTGTGGTTTGGGTGTGATTCACCAAAGATTAGAAGAACATCTGATATCTGTAAGGCACTAACAGTGGGGATGTGAAGAGTTCCTGCCCTCAAGGTTTACAGCTAACCACGGCTGTTCCCCACTTAGAGCATCACAGTATCCTCCATCATCTATCAGAGTTAACCAACAGGGACAGGGAGAGAAAGGTGACCTTCATTTATCCACTTTATTCTTAACAGGCTGAACTCATGAGGGACCTCCAGGGGCCATCTTCAAGCCCCTCAGCCTGAAGAAAGAGCTGAAATAATTTCCACAGAAAACTCGTGGCTCAGACATAGAAGGATGTTGTCTGTTATAACACAATTAAGAATCTTTAACAAAATGAAATGAATGACACTCAAAATGTTCCATTTCAATCGATCCATCTTTATAATCATGCAAATTAAACCATTTGTCTTTAGGAGAAGTGAGTGAGGGGATGGTGGCCAGAGCCAGAAGTCTAGCCACCCTGAGGAAGGCAGAACGGAGTCACCTTTTTGGTGACAAGAATCACGAGAAGGCGCTCATGTTGGACGGTGGCTGGGCGAGGTTTTCTCCCCAGGAGCCCGGGAGGTGGTGTGCTCTGACCACTCACTGCCTCATTGTCTTGCCAGCTGGCCCCTTTCTGAGCGAGGACGGGAGGGGTGTCCCCTGGAGGCTCCGGTAGGTGTCTGACAGCAGGCCGTGGAAGACCGCGGTCCGGGGACCCAGAAGGGGCAGTCTGTAGTGAATGCTCTCTGGAGGGCAGTGCCAGAAGGAAGAACAGGGCTGCTTAGGTTCTATTTTTAAAGGAACTCAGAATAACCCAAAGGTTACCAAAGACTTCGCCAACCTTCCAAAACAGATTCAAAATTCGTGTAACAATTCCCTTTACTTGAATCACCTTATCCCCTCCCAACATTTGAGCTTTTACAGAGCTTGTCCACGAGGCCGGAAAGGAGCACCTAGAAACTCAACTCAAGAAGAGGAGTCACAGCCAATTAAAATAAAAGTGAGATAAAATGTGTCTGGAGTTGCCATGTGAGTCAAAGGGGAAGAGGATTCAGTTCTCAGAAGGCTTCTCGGGGACCCGTGTCCGGCTCGGCTCTTCAAACAAACCTGATGTTACAGAAGGCCGCAGGAGGGGAAACGTGCTTGCATTTCAAAGGAGCCCTCAGTTTATAAAGTAATTTGTCTTAGGACGCTTTACAGTCCTTACCCTCCCGACCTCTTCTTCAGTCATTACTTTATTTACAACAAGTTGTCACTATTGCACTTTTCCGGAAGACCCGTGGTTTGAGGGAGAGTAGATCGGTGCACGAAATAACCCCTTCCCATTGGGAGTTACTGGGCGACCAAGGGAAGTGGAGACGGGAATTCTCTGGAAAAGTTCCTCACTCCAGCTGAACGAGAGCTAGGAGACGTCACAGGATCCCAGACCGCAGGTCCAGTTCAGTCTCATCACTGACGATGAGGAAGCAGAGTTCCAGGGTCACTGGCACTGACGGACTGAGAACCAGAACCCGGAGCTCTCTGTCCCTATCACACCCCTGTGCCCGCGGGTAGGCGTCTCAGCTCATGTTCATCAATGAGCGCCTGTAGGTGCCGTGGAACTCTGGACTCAAGGCCAGAGTGGAGGTAAACAGGTCTAGAAGAAATCCCCATCACTTACAGAGACAGGCTCTTTCCATTTACTTAGTTCTCACAACAATTATCGAGAATATAGAAAGTTTAGCTGAATCCTGAAAACCACAAGAAATCACTACTGTGAACAACAAAATGAGTTAGACTGTCACTGGCGGTCACATTGGCTAGGATTAGTCAGCCACTTGGTCTTTGTAGCATGTCCTCAGGCCATGCAGCACAGGTGGATGGCCCCCTGAGTAGTAAGCAAGTGCTGCAAGAGAGACTTATAAACCAGCGCCCAGGCAGTGTCAGCAGTTTTCTGGGCAGATCAAAGGTGAAGGCTGCGTGTACTGAGCTTCTGGCTCCGCAGGGCGGTGGGTGGAGGGTGGGAGGTAAACCGCTCCTCTGGTTTTACAGGTGGGAACACACAGGCCCAGAGAGTTTAAACAGTCTGGCCGAGTCCATACAGCCAGATGGGGCTGGCCAGGTCTCTCTGTTCCTTGACTAGTGCTTTTCCCATAACCTCAGAGTGCTCACAAGGGCAAAGCTCAGCTCCAAAAGGCATGACCACAATCAGCAGTAGATCTACCAAGTTTCAGCTCCAAGCCAGTTTAATAACCACCATCCCTTAAGTCCCACCTCCAGTCTCCTTGGATGGACTCTATGGGCAAGAACCAGGTCCGTCCAAGAACGGAACGTGCTGATCTCAAGTCCACCAAGTCCAGTAGCTCTTGTGTTGGTCACTGAAATACACTCCCAGGGTTATTAAGTTGATGAAAGGTGTCTTATCACATTGTCCTATAGAATCAGAAAGTAAACATTCTTGCCGAGGGAAAAGGGTGTGTGTGTGTGTGTGTGTGTGTGTGTGTGTGTGTGTGTGTGTGCTTCATTCTTTTGTGAGGAATGAAAAAAATCCAGATAGAAGGCAAACTCAGAATGAGTGTGTGGCTGAAGTAAACTCAGAATGAGTATGTGGCTGGTACAGAGTACAGAGAACCCTGAAACAAACTGCATATGCCTGTCTCCCAGAGTGCTCTTGGCTTCAAGAGAATGAGGTGGTTTCAAACCAGAGAACAGTGCATTGGATGCTCTTAGCTCCTTGCTCTTCAGTCCACTTGGCTCAACGATAGCCATGAGCTAGGCCAATATTTTTGGTTTCAAAAGAAAGGACTGATTGGGGTTGGCAGTCCTCTCCACTAGAGTGGGTATCTCCAAACCTCAGTTGTTACCTGAGGCTCTGGTCCTCCCCTCTGTCACCCATACAAGATACACCTCCCACCCTCCTTTCTTGATGCCTTCTCAGGTCAGTTCTGGCTCTAGACTGTCTGCAACCAACCAGGACAGAGCTGGACATCCCCATCTGCACAAAGTGAGGACAGAGATCTTGATCTGCCTCACTCTGTGTATCCAATAGAAAAAAAACCAAACACTGAAGGTTGCTTCAGTTAATGTGGGAGCAAGTAAGAAGATGTACAAAGTTACTAAAGTGACAGCCTATACAGCACTGAACGCTTGAACTCTCTCACCCCAAAGAACGACCCACTCCCACCTGCACCATCCCAGTGTTGCTTCTCTAAAAAATGAGACTGAGGTCAATGCTGAAGCAGGACACAGAGCCACTACCCCTTTTTCTATTAACAGCAAGGGAACAGGAGGAATAGCACTGGGCAGCTTCTGGGAGAAGGCAGGAGTTTCAGGAAACCTGCGGGATGGAAGGCTCAAGGCCATGGTGAGGCCACTCCAGGGGCATGAGCATGCAGTTCCCTTCCCACCTCAATCAGTGCTATCAGCACTGCCTGAGAAGGGAATTATTTACTTGGTGTCCCATCTCTACGAAAATTCTTCGGCAAGTGGATTCCAGGGCTCCTTAGCAAAAATGGTGCCAAGGTGGGTGACACGGAGAAGACCTCAGAAGGAACATGAATGACATGAATGAAGGCAAGTAAAGCCTGGGGAGGGCTCAGGTAGAGGTGGACTGAAGGGGAGGCTTTGGATCAATCCAAACAGGCCAATAAGCAGTATGTGAAAGAGAAACCAATAGAGACTGGAACCACAAAAGACCCCAACTAGTCAAAGCAATCCTGAGGAAAAAGAACTCATCCAGAGGTATCACACTCCCTCACTTTAAATTATACTGCAAAGTGTCAACAATCCAAACAGTATGGCAGAAAAAACCAGACACACAGACCAATGGAGTAGAATTGAGAGCCCAGAAATAAACTCACATGTACATGGGCAACTAATTTTTGACAAAAGAGCCAAACACATACAATGGAGAAAGAAAAGTCTCTTTGATAAATGGTGGTGGGAAAATTGGAAAGCTACATGCAAAAGAATGAAACTAGACTGCTATTTATCACCACATACAGAAATTAACTCAAAATGAATTAAAGACTTGAATATAAGACCTGAAACAGTAAAATACCTATAAGAAAACATAAGTACTAAACTTATGGACCTTGGTCTCAGAAAGGTTTTTGTGAACTATGAAGGCAAGGGAAGTAATAGAAAAAATAAATATTAATAAATGGTACTATATCAAAGTAAAAGCTTCTGCACAGCAAAACAAACCATCAGCAAAACAAAAAGGAAACCAATAAAATGGGAGAAAGCATTTGCAAATGATACCTCCAATAAGGGGCTAATATCCCAAATATATAAACAGCTCATATAACTCAATAACAAAAGAACAATCAAATTAAAAAATGGACAGAGGACTTAAGCAGATACTTCTCTCAAGAAGACATACAAATGGCCAACAGATATATGAAAAAATGTGCACCATCACTAGCTAAAGGGAAATGCATATCAAAACCACACTGAGATAGCACCTCACACCTGTTAGAATGGCCATCATCAACAAGACAAATAATAACATCTTACAGCAAGCTCTCATCTGAGTATTTACCCCCAAATTTTGAAAACATTTACATGTAAAGATATATGTACCCCTACATTCATTGCAGCATTATTCACAACAGTCAAGACATGAAAACAACCCAAGTGTCCTTCAATGGATGATTGGATAAAGAAAATGTGGTACATGTGAGGGCTGTTTGAAAAAAATCCAGCTATTATCAATATAACAAGAACTATTTTGCACCTGGATACTTTCTGGACAGGCTATATATATCAATATGTGTGTGTGTGTGTGTGTGTGTGTGTATGTGTGTGTGTACAATAACTGAGCTATAAAAAATGCTAAAATATTGCATTTATGACAACATGAATAGATCTTGAAATTATCATGCTAAACAAAATAAGTCAGATAGAAAAGGACAAGAACCATATTATTTCACTCACATGTAGAATACATAACAGAAAGCAACAAACAAACAAAATGAAACAAAAAAACTCATAGATGCACACAACAGAATAGTGGTTCCCAGAGAGAAAAGGGGGTGGGGAAGGACAAAGAAGGTGAAGGGGGTCAAATATATGGTGACAGAAGGAGACTAGACTTTGGATGTTGAGCACACAGTAGATATATTATAAAATTATATACCTAAAATTTATATATTGTTATTAAACAATGTTACCCCAATAAATTTTATTTTAGAAAAGACAAATGGGAATTCATTCAGAAAATGCGGAAATTAGCTTAGGGCTTAAACCTTTCATCCTATTACTCTGGGGACAGCATGCCTCCTACCATATGTATTCCAAAAGCAAGCAAACCTGTTGGAATGTCATCACGAGAACAACTGGCTATAGTCTGAGCTTCTGGTGGTTGGAGACTCATCATTCTGATGGGAGAAAGCAGGAAAACACGTTAGTTATTTGATTAGAGCTTACTGGACAGAAATGTGTATTTATACATTTTAAAACACAGATGGTCTCTTGAATCCAGCACTTATTAGCCTGGTACTGAGACCACTTTACAGCAGAATGACTGGACCAAACCTGCAAAGATAAAGCACTTTTCAGTAAAGTACCAAACTTACAAGATAAATAAACTGGGGCAACAAATTTCAAGTCTCCTTCATAAAAGAGTAAACTTTTGCTCAGAAATCCCAAGTTTACATAGTTCAGTTTCCCATTTAAAGTCCATAAAAAATATTTATAAGAATTACTTGCATTGTCACCTGATACACGAGTACGGAGTCAGTGTAATAAAGGCTATTAGTGATGGGAGTCGGTAATGCTCAAATACCTCTTTCCTCCATGATCCTAGCTACCTGGGTCAGGCACCATGGTTCTGATGCATCTGAGTCTACATCTCAGCTTGGAACAAAGGGCCCTGGGGTACACAAGAGCTCATAACATCTACTGCTGTCCAACATAAGGTTCCAAAAAGACCTATTTATCTTCCCACATTATTGCTGTCTGTATGAGGGGAAAAAAAATTGAAAGATTGCCATGAGATCACATATAACTTAAAAAAATATTTTTTTAATTTTTCAATTACAATTCAATTAGTTTCAGGGGTATAATGTAGTGGTTAGACATTTATTACATAAAACTTACAAAGTGATGCCCCACTCCCACCCCACAAGTCTTAGTACCCACCTGACACCATACGTAGTTATTGTAATTATTATTGACTATACTCCCTATGCTGTACTTTACATTCCTGTGCCACATATAACTATTTTGATTGGTCAGATGTAAGGGTGACTGTATGTCTACATTTCAACCATCTACTGCAAGGCAAGTCTACCTACCTTCGTGCCTAATCCAGGGTGAGTCCATGTTTTGAGTGTTTTAATAAAGTAAAAACTGAGTCCTTCTTCCCTATCAGATAGTTAAATACAGGGAAAAAAAAACCCCAATCTGAAACCCAACTCATCAAAATTCAGAGTGAATTTATTTGTGATATAATTGATCTTGATAAGAAAGCAGCAAATGACAAACACACTGATAACAGGAGTTTTAGTAACTAAAAAGTAGCCGAGGATATCCAGGACTCATGACAAGATTCTGTATAACCTGAATTAGATACTCCTCTGTCATCTACATGGAGAGTTTGTGTTTAGTTCTGACAAGTTATCAAAAAGAGATCTCCTATCCTATTCCTTGTACTGTTCTTGTGGAGGTGGAAAGGACGATGAAAACGTCTACAGTAGTGTGAATAGTTATTAAAATGAAAAGGTGGAAAAGACTTTTTGGGTCTATCTGGTTTAACCAGATAGCATACCCTGTCAAGAAGCCCATCCCTAAGCATCCCCTAAACGTCCAGCCAGCTGTTTCTAACTCCACTATCCTGTGTCCCCAAAGTAATATAATCAGAATTAAAGTCAGGTCCCGGTTTAAACCTGGGACTCACCTGTGACTCATAAAATTCTTAAAGGATAGTTTCAGATCACCAGGGATCATCATAGTTCTTGGTTGTACCTGAGGAAGGAAGTCTCATTTAGAACATTGGCCCGAACTGCCTTCCAACTTACATAAACAATGTATCGCCTTAGCAAATTCAAGCTGTATTTAATACCAGTCATTCACACATCCTTTTGTGATAAAAATGAATCATAGAGGATGTACCTGCCCGGTCATCGGGATTTTGTTCTTCCCTGGTTATCAGATTTTCAAGTTAGATTCTTAAAAATTAGTAAACATTCCAGTTCTCTTTGTTTAGTTCACCCCAACATTCTTCAGGTCTCAAGTTAACCATCACTTTCTCATAGACACTGTGGACTCCTGGACTACGGTTTGGGGATCCTCTGCCTTAAGATCATTTCTGTTCCCTGGGCTTCTGCAGTCAGAACACTCCTCACCCCTTTACTGGCTTCACTGGCTTAACATCTGCTTCCCTCACAGGCGGTTAGTTTCATGAGGGCAGAATCTCTACCTTCGTATTTCCAAGTCCTAGCACAGTGCCTGTTTCAAGAATATTTGTTGACCAAATTAGTGAATGAATGAAGACACTTTGAAGCACACTTGAAAGCGTGCTCTTCATGCCAATATCCCTGGTGACTCACAACCATGACTTCCAGGAGGTATTTCTTCCACACTAAGTAACTGTGCTCCTGGCCCAGGGTTACCCAGGAGTATGAGGACTTACACAACCCAGGTCCTATTCAGGATTTTTCTTTTCTTAATATTCATCCATTTTACTCTTTTACTTTTAAAAGTGTTTGTCTAGTGCTGATCTTTTCTTAACTGAGATATGATTCTTGTACCATAAAATTCACCATCATGCTGTACAATTTAGTGTTTTTTCCACAAACACTGTACAACAATCAGTGTACAACAATCCCCACTACCAAAACAACCCTTTATTCAGGAGTCATTCCTCACTTACTGTTTCCCAAGTTCTTGGTGACCACATTCTGTTTTCTTTGTCTGTGGATATGCTTCCTCTGGATATTTTATGTAAATGGAACTATTGCAGTCTGTGGCCTTTTCTGTCTATTTTCTTGTACTTAGCATAATGGTTTCAAGGTTTATCCAGGTTGCAGTATGTATCAGTACTTCCATTGCATGGCTGAATATTCTATTGTATAGACTAAATCACACTTTAGGTCTTCACCAACTGATGGGCCTTTGGGTTGCTTCCATTTGTTGACTAATTATGACTAATGTTATTATGACTAATGCTGCCATGAACATTCCTTTACAAGTTTGTGTTTCGACATGTTTTCAGTTCTCTTCGGAAGATATCTAGGAATGAAATTGCTAGGTAATAGTTTCTCTCTGAGGCACAGCCAAACTGTTTTCCAAAGCAGCTGCACTGATTCATACCCCCACCTGGAATGTATGAGGGATCTAGTTTCTCCACATTCTCACTAACACTTGTTATTGTCCATCTCTTTTATTACAGCTATCCTGATGGGTGTAAAATAAATCTCATTATGTTTTCAATTTGCATTTCCCTAATAACTAATTATGTACTTTTCATGTATCTATTAGTCATTTGTAAATCTTCTTTGGGAGACTGTCTACTCAAACTTTTTGCCTATTTTTAAGATGAGGTGCTTGTCTTCTTGTTGAGTTGTAAATGCTCTTTATATATTTTGGATTCTAGTCTCTTATCTATAATTTGCAAATATTTTCTCCCATTCTGTGTTCTTCATAGCAAGTTTTTAATTTTGATGAAGTCCAATTTAGTGTTTTGTGTTGTTGTTGTCATTTATGCTTTTCATGTCATATCTAAGGAATTATTGCCTTATTCAAGGTAATGAAGATCTACACCTATGTTTCCTAAGAGTTTCATGGTTCTGGCTCTTCCTTTATGGATGCCTTTGATTTCGTGCCCCGCTCTGTCATCCCACTGGCTTACCATCCTCATTTCTCGACATGTGGAGCACAGCTGCTTGTTTCTGATGAGCATGGGGTCACTGTGGTTCCTCCTGGCCTGAGAAGAGACAGAGAGAGAGAGTCAGGAAACACTGTGGCATCTGGGGGAGCAAAGAAGTGGGAAAGCGTTGGAGGGTGCGGAGGTAACTATTCTGGTGATAAAACAGAGATGGACACTGTTGTCTCAGCCCCACGCCAGGTGGACGCTGAATCTAGGCTTGATTGCAGCTGGCAGGTCCAGGAAGAGTTTAGGCAGCAGGGGGTGGCGGGTCATACAGGGCCCCTGCAAACAGTGGTACAGGTGTAAGACTGCCGGTAGAGGGGGTGGAGGTTGGAGGGTTAAAATTCAGTGAGGTCTGTCTTTCCAATCTGAGCATGCAGTCTCAGACACCTTACTTTCTCGGAAGTGGCAGATTTTATCCATTTTATGCAAAGACTCCACCATAGGCACTAGCTGAGGACCTCTGATGGCCTGAGAAAACATGAATAGAAGACTCCTCTTCCGCAAACCTCCTTTCACTGACCCTTCGACGTAGTGCCCTCTTTCCTCACACCTTAACTCTGGCCAGACATGAGCTCTCCAGGACCCCTCGGTCCCTCTCAACCTACTGAGAGCCGTGACTTAAGCCATCAGCAGAACCAGCGCTGGGGTGCGGGGCCTGAGCTTTTCCCTCTTCCCTCCTCTGGGGAACACAGGCCTCCCCAGCCAAGGCCAATGTAGCACCCAGCAGGAAAGGCAGGGCCCTGCCATCTCACGGCGACCACCGCCTGCTGCCCGACTTCTGACCTGACTTCTCAGGGTGACCACCAACTCCGGCCCGACTTCCACTCTGCCATCTCACTGCGATGACCACCTCCTACCCGACTTCCAACCAGCTGTCTTGCTGCGACCACTGCTTTCTGTGCGACTCGGGCCCTGCTGGCTCACTACGACCACCGCCTGCTTCCCGACTTGCACCCTGACTTCCCACTGCCACCACCAACTCCTGCCCGACTTCCACCCCGCCGTCTCACTAGGCTACACTTGATCTTAGCCAAAAGGCCGAGAAGTGATTGCCGTCTCACTGGGACCACTGCTTCCTGCCCGACTTCCGCCCTGCCATCTCACTGCGACATCCGCCTACGGCCTGACTTCCATCCTGCCTGTTCACTGACACCACCACTTCCTGCCCAATTCCACCCTCACTTCCTACAGCAACCATCACCTCCTGCCCGACTTCAGCCCTACCTGCTCACTGTGACCACCACCCCCTGCCCCACTTCTGCCCTGCCTTCTCACTAGGACCACTGCCTTCTGCCCAACATCCGCCCTGCCTGCTCACTACGACCAACACCTCCTGCCCCAGTTCCACCCTGGCGTCTCCCTAGGACCACCAACTCCTGCCTGACTTCTGCCTTGCCTGCTCACGGCAACCACCACCTTCTGCCTGACTTTGCTTGTATGAAGGGCAAAAGGAGGGCTTTGGCACACTGACACCTGCAAGGGGAGACTCTTACTAGTATCTCTGGCGAAAGTTTGCTTAGGAAGATAGGGCACCTTAACGCTACTGTTCTGTCTGGGGATTCTTTCTTACCCATCCTCACTCTCATTGACGCCAGAGTTACGAGATAAGCTCATAGGAAGCAGAGACTATGGGTAGGCTGACCAGATGTATCATTTAAAATGGGACAGAAAGCAATGGTAGTGTCCTGTATCAAATAGTACGTACGGTCAGCCTACTGACACCTTAAATTTAGCCACTCAGACTAGGCTCACCATACCCACCATTTTTAAACAGGGCAGTACTGTTGTTTTCTGTCCCATTTAAAACGGTGCTTCTAGTCAGCCTAACTCAGGGGGCAGGAGGGCCACAGGGACAAGCAGACGATCTCCATGAGCTGAAGCCTTCTCTGGCCATTTGGCTGGCTTGCTGACCTGTCACTACATGTGTGCACACCTGCACCCTGGCCCGTTCCTGCCACCCTGGGAGCTGTGTGAGGCAGGAAGAGGGCGGAGCGGTCTGTGCAGTGTGGGAGTGCCTGGGTGTGCTCCTAATGTGATGCAACTGCAAGGAGCTTCATCCTGTGACAGACGTGGCACTTGCATGAGGCATTACTGGGGCTTGAGGACTGAAAAGTATGGGCAATGTTGGATTCTTTTGACACACACTTAAAATACATTTCTTTTCCACGTGCCATTCTAAAAGAACCAACCCAGTATTACAGTGTCGTGTGTTGGTATGTAAAAGGGTGAGTGTGAATGACCAGCTTTCATTGATTCAAACACTGTGAGGCCACCATGTGGAGGGCGCTGTGACAGCGTCACAAAGATGAATACAACAAAATTTCTGGCCTGAAGGAAAACCAGGGAAGAATACAAACCCACCCAGTTTCCCATTCATTAGGTACTGGGGACACTGAGATAAATAAGGCACAGCTTCTAACCTGTCATCACCCTGCAGACTAAGTACAATGGTGCAGAAGGCACTATGATAGAAATACACTGAGGCCACTTGGGTAGGGGATGGGTCATAGAGGGAAGGGTCTGAGAAGGATTAAAGGAGCAGGCAATGCTTGGGTAGGTGTTGAAGGAGAGAGTGCATTCTAATCTAGAGAACAATGTGCAACTACATGGAAGAATGACCAAGCAACTCTGCTTCAGGTAACTGAGGAGAGCTGGGGGTGGCCAGATGGTCCAGAGGGAGGAGGAGTGGAGTGAGCAGAGAGGCTAGAGCAGAAGTGTCCTGTGTGCTTCTGGGATGACTCAACCCTCTACCACATCTTCCCTGAGGCCCCAGGGGTATATTTCCTGGGTCTGTACTCCTCCCTCCAACCCTCATGTCTTTGAGTTCTGAAACTAAGATACCTCCCGGAAAGTGCGACTCAAGCTTGGATACACTCAGTATTAAGAAGCAATGAAACTTCTGGGACTTCAGAAAAGAGGAAGCCCACACCCACTGGAGGAATCAGGAATTGCTTGTAGAGGTGGCATCTGCACTTGGTCCAAAAGGATAAGGAGCACTGGACAGGTGGAGGTGGGTAAGGGAGCCTCCATGGGCAGGCTGGTTTGGAGTAGAGTTACAAGCAGACTCTTATCTTTCCTGCTGTGGTCTCATTCACCTTTCCTAGACTTCTGGTTTCTGCATAAGGGCACTACTGAACCCCAATTACAGGGACTGGAATCACAGAGGTCATTGCAAATCAAGCAGCAGACATATCTGAAAGATCTGCGAGGTGCACGGCAGGAGCCTGTCAGATTAATGACAAGTAAATGTGGCTCCAGAGTCCCACAGCCCTGATGACTGTCACCTCGTGAAACCTGAAGGATGGAATGTTTTATGTATTGCCCTTCTTGACCTAGTTAATGCTTCACTCTTTAAGACAGAGCTTGGGTGCTACTTTCTCAGAAAACCTTTCTCCTGACTCTCCCACCACTTTGCAGCCCCCTAAGCTAAGTTGGATGCCTGCCTTCTGATTCCATCCTAGAGCTGTTATGGTTTGTTGTACTCTTTGTGTTTGCTTTCTCCACCTGTCTGAGGGTTCTTTAAGAGTAAGAAAGAACATGCCTCACACCTCTCTGTATTCCTACAGCCTATCACAGCATCCTGTACACAGGAGGCATTCAAGACTGGCTCAATGAATGAGTCGTTGCAAGCATTTTAAACTCCCAGGCGTAAATAGAGACATAACCAAAATACATTTGTATTATATGTAAATACCCCAAACAGAAGATACGCATGTGTGTGAAGATCACTGTTATAACGCTGTCTTAGAGGAGCGTTACAGGACACTGTGGGCCCCAAGTTCATGCCACACAAAGTGCTGGGGAAAGGCACTGGCTGGGAGCCCAAAATGCTCAGTTCCAGATCTTGCTACCTGAGTGGTCTGAGTGACTTTGGTCAGTCACATAACTCTGGGGGCCTCCCAATCCTTGTTGCTAATGGGCTCTGTGGCCACACCTTACAGGTAGAGAAAACCTGTCTTTGACGTGTGGCTTGTGTCATCTCTGCCAGGAATGTGACAGTGATTCCACCTGCGACTCACTGTCGGCTGACGCTGTGCCTCGGAGAAGAGCCACTCCATTTCTCTGCATTCAGAGAGGTGGGAGAGGGCGCTGGGGTGGGGTGGGGGGCGTTTACACCAGGGCCTGCCCAGACAGTCTATAGGAGGTGGATGAAAACAATTTGGGATGCCACGTTCCGCAGGCCTCGGCTTCCTCCCTCTGTGTTGCTTTCTTCCCCAGCCCTGGAAGCCTCTTCTTTCTGCTACCTTCTCTAAGGTCAGCTCAGCAGCAGGGGCAGGAATGGAGGGGGAACTGGCCAGTGGTTCAGGGCACAGCCCCTGCTTGTGTTACTTGGAGTCAGAGCCCTAGAGGACAGAGGCTCTGAAGTGTTAATGGGGTTCTTCCCCAAGCAGCTGTCCCAGGAGAACAGATGGCAGTTGTGACGTCTTGCAGCCTGGCCAAGGTCTGATTAGATTTCAGCCGGTCCCAGTAGCCACATGTCACTCTTCACACGTCACAACTGGAAACATACTAATATCAATGTCTGCTGAGGTTCCTAAGATCCGGCTCATGGCCAAAGGCCTTGGCCTCCTTGAATCTTTGGTAAAATAAAAACTATGCCTCTCTCTGTCACACACACCCCTACACCTGTCCACATGACAAAAACGGAAAATGCAAGCACCAGATGGTGCTGTTAAGAATACCACACGCGCAATTTGAGGAGCGCCCAGGCAGCTTAAGATATTTGTCAAATATCACATCTATTTAGTTTCAGTCAGCCAGAAAGTTCTCTGGACAAAAGGTCAAGGGAAGCCCACCTTTTCTCAGGGGGCAGCAGACTCTGAGGATCTGAGACATTGAGGGCACAATGACGCCTATGTCCCTTAGAAGCTAACAAGTGGTGGCCAGAGGACTACTTTCAATATTCCAAAAAATACCGTATGATACCCATTGTCCTGCTCTCTGAAAATGCCAGCCATCTCAATTAAATGATAAAGCTGAATGTAGTTTGAACCATTACTGTTCACTAGGAGAAACTTCAAACATGCACAAAATAAGCGACAAGTGTAGACCAGCTGTCCTGACTTATCAAACTTGGTTTTTACCACATCATTATTTGAGGTCGGTGATGTTATCACTTCCTCTTAAAAAACTGTATTTGTAGTTATATATGTTTGATCAATATAAACAGGAGAAAACCTAGGTGTATACAAGGCAGTTTCCATGGTGCTCATGAGCTTTCAGAAATTGAGAGTCAATGAGAGAAATAATACAAAGAATTCTCAGTAGTGAGAAAATTGGAAGTCAGCAGGGCTTCTTGTTACAGGTCTGCTAGCTGCCCAATAAATATAGTGCGCTTGTCTTTGCTCTGACTCATTAGACAAAAACACCCCCAGGTCAGAAAGGAGGGAGGGAGTGGGGGCAGGAGTGGAGAGAGTGGGGGTGGCGTTTACCCGCTATGAGTGACTGGGGGCCTCAGTCAGTTACACCCAACCCAAGCAAGCAGGCAGAGGGGAGCAGGGTGTCCAGCTCACCCCCACCCCACATCTGCTCTGCCTTGCCCTTGCAGCTCTGAGTAAGTTGCCCCCCAGCCTCAGGTGTGCAACTACTTTACGACCCTTTCCTGTTTCTCGGCCCGTCAGGGGTTGTGACTGATGGTGGTGAGTGGCAGGTGGAGAGAAGCCAGTCCACAGAACGTTTATAGGGGGCTGTTTAGGCTCCGTTCTCTGTGTTCATTTCCTGTCTTCCTTCATTGTGATCTCTCCTCCTCTGTCTCCTTTTCGGTATGTTTGTCTTCTTATCTCTGTGTGTCGTTCAGCTTTCTCTCTCTCTCCCTGTCTTTCTGTCCCCGAGCCTTTGTTTCCTCTCTGTTCACCTGGGACAACTGCTCCAGACACACAGACCCCTGCAGTGGCCCTGGGACACCTGGGCGGGGAAGAACACCATGTGCCCTCTGGATGTTCAAAGTTCTGCCCTTTGACCTGTGACGGTGAAGAAGAAGGGGACAGGTGGCAGAACCTCTGCCCCATGTCCAGAGAACAGGGCCTCTGGTTGGTTGCAGGGCTGTGTGCAGTTCTTGAAAGGTCCTTGATTGAGAGGCTAAGAGCGCATCCGCAGTGTGTTCCACTCCCGTGAGATAAAATGTCATTTCTCTCCAGAAAGGAGCAGCTGTGACGGTTTACGTCACAGCAGACACGCTCTGGCCTTCACGTTTGCAGCCGACTTGGGGGATGAGGTTCAGATCTGAGGACTCCGTGTGGCAGGCCAGGATCTAACTTGAGGTACCTGCCAGGTGTCCCAACAGAATAGGGTTCCGGGCTCCCTGTGAAAGGGTGGCAGAATATGCCTCTCCTAAATATGCCACTTCGGCACAACCATTATTTTGAGTGAAAGGCACTTAATAAAAACAACAGATGCAAGAAGGTGCTCTGACCCTCCCCCTTTTCTTTCTAAGACCAGCAGATAAAACCCCATTATGGAAGAGTCCGCCTTATACCAGGATGAAAGCAACATTCTCATCATCAAAAACAAGATGAAGCTGAGAGAATTCTCTACAAACAGACCTCGTAGACGTGATTCTCGCCCTTAGCCTCCACATGTAGTTTACTTGCCCACCACTACCTCTCTTTGCTCAGCCAGCATGAGCACATTTAGGTTTTGCCACTTCTTTGAGTCTTCACTTCCTTATGAGGGCTCCCGTGGCCGGTGACGCTTACAAGCGTGTGCTTTCCCCTTGCTAATTTAGTTTCGGTCAATTTAATCCTCAGGCCCAGCCGAAAATCCTAAGACAGCAAAGGTAAAATTTTGCCTTCCCTAATACACACGCACGCAGGGTCAGTTCCTGGCAGGGTCAGGGACGGGGTGGGAGTGGGGGTGAGATACCGGAGCGCTCCTTTCCCAGCAGGAGTCATGAACTTGTGACCTCCTGCGGTGCCCTGGGACCGGCCCTTCTGGCTCCGCCCCTCGGCTCAACCGCGGAAGCTCTTGCTCTTGGCTGCCATCTACTGGCGTTCCGCGAGTACTGCAGTCATGAAATTCTGAGCCCTGCGGAAGGCGGGCCTCCCGTTTGCCCTGGTCTTTCCTGATCAATGCCTTCCTCCTGCAACTCCCGCCCAGCCAGACTGTTGTCTGGAGTCTTAGTGCTTCGGATGACACGGTGCACTGAGACCCAGAGCAGATATGGGATGAGAAGGTGGCAGGGAGAACCTGTCTTAACAGGAAGTTCAAGGAGACTGAATAACTGGAAGGTGTCTTCCCATCGTATTTGCTCAGTCCCTCGATGCATTTCACAGCGCCACTCTTACTACTTGCCTGTGCGGGCTGTTAGGAGGATGAATGCAGTGACTCTCAAGCACAGCACTGCCCACGCCCACCTATCTCTTTGGTTCCCTTCCATGGAAGCTCCTGCAGGCCCGAGTGCTCTTCGAGCACGTCCTGCACGCTCAGTTTCCATGTCTTTGCTTCCAGGGCCCTTTCTCCACTTGTGGAGGTAATACGTTCCAGATCCAACACAGATGTTACTTCCTCCTGAATCCACCACTCGCTCCATCGCTGCTCGCCCCTCCCCCACCCTGCAGGTGACCTTTCTCTCACCCTATCTCACCTACTTTGTCCTGCTCTCTGATACTTAGTGGGCAGTTGTGGACCTGTCCATCCACCCTCATGTTTGGGCAGACGGCATCTGACCTGCTCATTCTTGTATGCATATTAAAACAGAAAGTGCTCCATAAGCATTTATCCACTGACATGAGTGTCTGTCATAATTGTGGCCACAGACCGAGCACTCTGGCTACAAGCTGAGCAGTGTGCCAAGTGCTTTAGGAACTCAGTTTCATGCCCTCCCTACACAGCCCTGCCAGTGCCTTAGAGCTTTTCAGGTGAAGAAACTGCTCATCTCCCCCAGAGTTCTTTCTCTCTCCTCCTGGGGGAGGTGCTGACTTCATAAGCACCATGAATGTTGGGGAACCCTCTGGGCAGCACAGGGCCACTGAGTGTCACCCAGCAGCCAGTCAGGGGAGGTGGAGGGGAAATGAGGAGTTTTTCATGTGAAATCCCATGGGGGTAGGGTCAGAGGTGGGAGGCATGAGAGATTTATGGTGGTGATGGGAGGGGGTTAGAGACCCCAGAAAATAGGTCTGCTCCTGGACAAAGTCTGAGAATTGGTCTCTGAAGAGACCAATTGAACATTTTTGGATTTGCTTTCTGACGAGTCTACTGTGAGCTCTAGTGGATGGGAGCCCTAAGGCACCGAACTGGGGTGGAGTGGGTGGAGCTCCCTCACGTCATTCAGCAAATATCTACTGAACACTGAGCATGTCCCAGGCTCCAGCTGTGCTAAGGAGATAGGAAGTGCCTGTATGCACATTCTGTGTCACCCTAGAACTACTAGGGGTTCTTTTCCATTAATAAAATACAAACAAAAATAAAAACAACATCAAAAATGATTACCTTAGACAAGTCATCTGGAACTGGAAACAGAATTGGCAAATTCATATCCTTCTTGGATGAAATCAGAAAAGTGGCAGAGGCATGAGGAGATCTGAGTAATCAAAACAAGAGCAAGTTAGAACCTCTGTCTGCAGTTTGAAGAGCCAGGCCCTTGGTTGTCTCAGAAAGAATCCAAGGGACACCCCCAGGAACCGCCCCCCCCCCCAATCCTGAAGGGCCTGGGCATTCTGGGGCTAAGATGGCGTGGCCCTCATAAGTAGCTCTGCCTTCTCTGTCTCTTTTGTTTTGAACTAACCAGTGCCAGCTGCAGATTGTCAGAGACAGTGTACACATTCAGGAAAAAAATTGTTCATAAAGCAGATGGGTGACGGGTGAGATACACCAGACCTCCTCCTGAGAAGACCTGCATGGAAGTTATTGATCTTTAATGAGCGCCATCCTTTTATGCCTGAACTGCTTGCCTGGAGCCTGTGCCCCTGCACATGGAAACAATCCACTCATTTCCTCCCATGAAATATTTTCTCCCTCCAACTTTTCCTCTGGAATATTCTTCCTTTCCAGTCGTAGGAGAAGCCGTGATGCTGCAGAGGTCACACAGTGCCCTGCCCTGCTGGCTGCTGTGGTTCATTTTATTACAGTATAAAGGCCGAGGCGCGGGGGGTGGGGTGGGGGGCTGTCATCGTAACCTGCCTGTGTGCGCGGCCCCTGGCCTCCAAGAAATGGAAACTGGAATGACAGTAGTTTTGCCAAGGACACCTCTCTTCTCTAATGAGGACGGACTTCACTGTCATTGTCAATTTATAACAAGGCACGTGGAAGGTGTATTTATTGTGTCATTTTGCCTCGCCATTTTCCTGGGTCCTGGGAAAGCAGGGAGGTGACCCAGCCCCTTCACCACCTTTGTCTGTAATATGTAAACAGTCTACCTTGAACTTGACATCCACATGCTGACCAGGAGAGACCAGGGGCCGCTTTAGGATGCTTTAGCGCACACACAGAAATCTCAAATAAATGGATCTCGATGTGGCCCGAGGGCTTTTGAGACTGATGATGAATGTGGCTTCGGCAGTCAGGCCAACCTGCCAGTCCTCCTCCGAGGCAGTGGGTCTGCAGACATTGACCTTCAGAGAAGATCTTGCTTCCTCCAACCCCCAGCTGTGTTTCCAGAACTCACAGCTGGGGGTGCTCGGAGCACATTTCTCTCAAAGTTCCTTTCTCTTTCTCAGAAGGTTCTGTGTCAGAACTACTTGTTGAAGGCTAGGCAATACTCAAAGTACATTTAGAACTTTCTTACAGAGGCCTCAGAAAGGGGTTTTGCCAAAAATAAACAGCTTGGAACCCAGAACTTCGCACAGGTGAGGACTTTCTAATCCTTAAAAATTGTTGATACTTAAACGAACCAGTCCTTTCAAAAGATTTGGCATTCCTAGCTTGTCTTCTCAAAAGCTCAGGGCACCTCACAGGTGTCATCCAGTCACTGTCTTAGAATTCCTGTGAGGTAGGTAAACGCCATTTCTCCTAACAAGGGTTCAGATTGCTACCCAAATCCCGCCAGGGCAGACAGGAGTAGAGCTTCCCTGACCAGCTAGGTCATTTCTCCTTGTGACTTGGCTGGCCAGAGAAAAAGCAACCCCTTCCCTTCCCAGCCATAGCATGGCTCCTCCAACACTCCAGGACCTGGCTGAGAAAGTCTACAGGCTCTGAGGGCACCCAGCTGCGTTCTGGGCCTGCCTTGCTTCCGCCCTGCCCCATGCCTCCACCCTCTACCAAAGACTCTATAATTAGGGAGTGAGGGAGCTGGGGGTGAGACAGCCATGTGCAGGGATGCTTTGCTCCTGGCTGTGGGGCAGGTCTAATGGGCACGGGAGTGGGATGGAACAGTGGGATGTTGCCCTATTTAGGTGTCCAACACCAGCCATTTCACATAGAGATGCAGATTTCTGGTGGTGTGAGAAAAACCAGCAGATCTGACTGCTGGAGTCACATACCTGCAAGCAACGCTGACTGGGGTAGAGGGCAGGCTGTCCCCTCTTGTCAGGAAGGTGGTGTCCCCTTCATTGCAGTTCCCATTTAGGAAGCTCTGCTCATTTGTGCTACCTGACTGTCATTGTCCTGTGAATTTGTGGCCCCGATTAAAAGAAGCTAAACTGTCATCACTCATGATGATCCTTCAACTGCCAACAGCTCTTACTCAGAACTACATCACTGTGTTTTTATTTCATGAATAAATCTTTCTGTTTATTGAATCTCTGATTGCCTGTTTTATACTAAGACATTAGCCAGAGTTTAGGAATACTCAAAGGTACGTAAAAATAACAGAACCGAACAACAAGCCCTTCATAGATGCTCTGCAAATACGAAGCTGCTGCTCGCCGAGAGCGTGGTTTCTAAATGGTACAGCAGACCAAACGAAGGTGCATGCTATTGAAGTGAGGAAGTGGAGAGAATGTCCCTCACAGAGAGTCACTTACCTAGGGCAGCAGGGTATGTGACAGTTACCAAGAGGAGGAATGACTCCTTTGAGAGAGCACAACCTCTCTAGCAAACTGCGCACACTCCAGGGTGCCAGGCTTCCACCCGTGATGCACCTGCAAACTTGCCTCCTGGCCCTAGTCCTCCCAGGGTTTCTCAATGCACCCCCACATTACTTCACAGTCACCCTTCCTTCCATGTCCCCTCCCAGAGCTCACCGCCCCTGGGGATCAAACGTGGGGGAGAAATGAGGAAACCCAGTTATTTCAAAAGGCAGCACTGAAAGGCACCCTGCCCTGCAATTCCCCAATTTTGAAAAATGGAAACGTGTTTCATAGCAGTTTATTTGGAAACGGAAGGACTGGCGAGATTGGAGGAGATTGTCTCAAAGTTATCCACAGGCCATTGCTACTCTATAAAGATAGAAATTTATGCTTCTAGACTTCTGATGTTTAAATTTTGGAAATTTCAAACTAAAACAGAGGAGGAAAAAAGGTAGGATGACGAGGAGGATAGAAGTGTTTTGGGAGGCAGCGTCCAGGGGCAAAATTCTCTTGATTGTTGAGTGGTGGTGGCAGAGAGGGAGGTTACTGGAGCCCTGATCTCCTCCAACCAAGCCTCTACCCAATGCTCACTTTTGTCTACAAAACCCAGGCTGTTTTGGCTTTTCGAGCACTTGACTTGGGTTTCTCAACTGACCAGATGTGTCTCTCTGATAATCCCTCCACCCCTTCTTCCCAAGACACCATCTTCTGCGAGACCTTCATTGCCACCTGAGCCTCCAGTGGCTGAGCTGTTACCTTTTGGGGAGGCTGAGCACTAATGGCTTGTTTATGAGGCTGGCCTCACTAAACCAAGGAATCTTGTCAAACTTTGGAACAGAAACCTGGAGAGAAATGAAAGGAGATTATTTTGCAGAATTCACCACCCTGGACCATTGTTATCATTATGATGACCAGGCTAATGGCAGCTATACAGCAGTCAACACATTACAAAACATTTTTATGATTTATATTTGACTCTTGGGTCAGCCATAGAGTAGCCAAGAGCAAATATGTTATCTCCATTTTACAGATGAAGAAATGAAACTCAGATAGTGTGATTTGCTGCATCACCCAGCTAGTAAGTGGTTTCAGGTTTTCTGACTTTTGTGTCCCCTGTATCTTGTCTTCTACTATAGCCCTTTGCTTCTGTATCACTTCCATCTGTTTATGCACCCTTTAACATTTCCATGAACTCAGCTGAATATTAGCAACCTGCAATTCAAAGTCTCTGGCTGTTTCCGCCACAGGCCCTCCACCCTTATCCCTTCTAGGAGGCAAAGAGGAACGAACCACACACTCACAAGCTGTAGACAACTGACTATTCATCTCGGTTAATCCACTTCCCAGCTGTGTGGCCTTGGGTCAGTCACAACCTCTCTGAACCCCAGTTTTGTGTTCTCTGGGAGGGGGACAATCACAACTCCAAGCACGAAACGGAAAATTCCACAAGAGGAAGGACTTTTGTCTGTTTCATTCACTGCTGTATCACCAGCACCTAAAACAGTGTTTGATCCTTGTAGGAATTCGGTTCCTGTGTGTGAGATGAATGCACAGGTGCCCGAGAAGTGCCTAGCTTCTGTTCTACCAGCTCAGCTTCACCCCTGCCTGCGGATGCTGGATCATGTCTTCCCGTTGCAGGGCTGCTTTCCTACTAGCCTCCTAGCCGACAGTCCATCTGAGAGCAACCTGGAAGGCCCCTGAGCGGCCACCGGGGGGCAGCAGCGAGCTCGCGGCCTCGCCGGCCGGGGAAGGGTGCTTTGACCGCTTTGGCCGCGGAGGTTGCAGCGGACCCGGAAGTGCTCGGCCGCCGTGGCGACCCCTCCGCCCCGCGCCCCGGATAGGGAAGTAGGCGGGTGGCTTCCCTGTCCCGGCCGTGCAGCCCCACGAACAGGCAGGCAGGTGGGTTCCGAGTGGGAATCAGTGTTCCCGGGTCTCCCCCGCCGCCGCCATCCCCGCAGGCCCCAGGTCGAGTGAGCGGCGGCGGCGAGCGGAGGAGGCCCGGGAGGGTGCGCAGAGGCCACCTTTCCAGCCCCACTCCTAGCCCTGTCCCCGGCTCGATAGGTGGGCGTTTGCCCTTTCGGCGCCTCTGACCTTCCAGCCCGGGAGGCGGCCGCGAGGTGGCCGGGCTGGGGTCCCTGCTGCAGTCAAGGGGGCTCCCAGGGGTGTTCTGGCATGTGAAGCAAAGCCTATCGTGGTCTCCATGGAAGGAAAATAAGGTCGGGCGATAAAAGTTGCCTTCGGAGATCTGCTGGATGATCTTGGTATTTCTGACTCTTAGTTTTCCCAGTCTGTAAAAGGGGTCACTGTCTCCGATCCCCACAAGAGTTTCGCCGATGTACGAGTAGGATGCTAGCTCTTTAAAGAATGTTAACATCTGTTAATGGACTATGTACGGATCTTTAGTTTCTTTGAGTCCTTGGTTTTGGCTAAATAAACTGTAGAGCCCACACTTGTCTGTATTGTGCAGTTTACTGTTGCCCTCAGACCGGTAACTTTTTTTGTTTAATAACATGTGCTTTTGAGAACTCAGACAAAACTCTGGATCCTCTCTCCAGACATTTGCATAAATGGCAGCTTACAACATACAGTGACAGGGTTTGGGGACACTCTGAAGTCCATCCATAGACCTCAGGGATACGTGAACCCCTGAGTTAAGAACTGGTTGGGAGGGAGAATCGTGTGAGGCACGGGCTTTGAGGACAAACTTTGAATCAGGCCCCACAATTCACCACTGTTAACTTGGGCTAAAATTATCTAAGCAATTCGAATCTCAGCTTTTTTACTAGTTAAAGTGGGACTAATACTAACTTGAAAGGTTGTGGAGATTAAATGAAAGAAGCTACACAAGGCATGTAACTACATCGTAGATGCTCAATAAGTGACAGCTAACAAATTATTATTACCTAAGGGATTGTAATTTAAAATCTGGAAGGAAATTTTAACATCCATAATTATAAGATGGCCACCACAAATATTTTGTGCAGACTTTTAAGAAAAGTTTGATTTGAACTCAGTCCTACCCTTGACATTTCACAGCTTTCATAGCCTCATGGCTCTCTTTTTCTAGGAACTTGGCTGTGTTGTCCTGCCTCAGAAAAGAAACTCATCTCTTGCAGGCCTAGCCTGGGTATACTGCATTTGAAAACAAGAGAAGGTCGGCATGATATCAACCTGAACACAGCATGGAATTACCAGAGAGATCTTACTTTAAAACTTTATAAAGAACAAGAACCACATGGACTTCTGCAAGGGAAACTGAACTGGCCTGAGTTCGAGGGAAAGGATAATGTGTGCCCAGCTTGGAACTAACACTGAGGAGATTAAGTGGCAGAAGGTCTTATATGAACGACAGCCCTTTCCTGATAACTACGTGGACCAGCGGTTCCTGGAAGAGCTCCGGAAAAACATCTATGCCCGGAAATACCGATACTGGGCTGTGGTATTTGAGTCCAGTGTGGTGGTGCAGCAGCTGTGCAGTGTCTGTGTCTTTGTGGTCATCTGGTGGTATATGGACGAGGGTCTTCTGGCCCCTCATTGGCTTTTTGGGGCTGGATTGGCTTCTTCACTGATTGGCTATGTTTTGTTTGATCTCATCGATGGAGGTGAAGGACGGAGGAAGAGTGGGCGGACCCGGTGGGCCGACCTGAAGAGCGCCCTCGTCTTCATTACCTTCACGTACGGTTTTTCGCCAATCCTGAAGACCCTGACAGAGTCTGTCAGCACTGACACCATTTACGCCATGTCAGTCTTCATGCTATTAGGCCACCTCATCTTCTTCGACTATGGTGCCAATGCTGCCATTGTGTCCAGCACACTGTCCTTGAACATGGCCATCTTTGCATCTGTCTGCCTTGCATCACGCCTGCCCCGGTCCCTGCACGCCTTCATCATGGTGACGTTTGCCATCCAGATTTTTGCCCTGTGGCCCATGTTACAGAAGAAACTGAAAGCACGCACTCCCCGCAGCTATGTGGGAGTCACCCTGCTCTTTGCATTTTCAGCCTTGGGAGGCCTGCTGTCCATTAGCGTTGTGGGAGCCATCCTCTTTGCCCTTCTGCTGGTGTCCATCTCCTGTCTCTGCCCATTCTACCTCATCCGCCTGCAGCTATTTAAAGAAAACATTCATGGGCCTTGGGATGAGGCTGAGATCAAGGAGGACTTGTCCAGGTTCCTTAGCTAAGTTAGGGACCCCGTTCCATTATGAAGGCGAGCTAATAGACTAGCCTCCTGACTAGGATAGCATTTGAAGGCAGAGTTCCCTCCTGGAAGCAGCAGACTGATGTGGTGGGAGGACAGAGATCACAGGAAGAAGTTAACCACAAACTTGGGTGGTGAAGGTGTGTATCCTTTTTGTAACTTGGCAGGTGCGAAAGCTTTCTGGGGCCCTCAGGTATGACAGCCTCCCATGTATTAGTCACGGCAACAAAGGAAGTGATGTGGTTTCTATATATTAAAAAACAACGTATCCATCAAATTGTCTCATGATTTTTCTGTAAGCAGAAGGCAGAGTGAAGGGGCATGAAGAGTAAAGAGATAAAGTATATGTGTGTGAAGTCACCTCTCTGCCTTTTTCAGTGTACTGATACAGGCGTCACTGTGCATCCAGTGCTCAGATTCTAGAACCTGGATGCTGTGTCCACTTTTGGTCCCTGAAGTGACAGAATTGGTCCCTTAGTCTTGACTCAGAGTTTCTGCTTAGTTCTTTAGAGAAACACGTATGCAACTAACCGCACAGAGTGTGTGCTGTGTCGTAATGCACAAGCAAAATGCTAGGCAGTCAGAGGCTGGAGGTTGAATTCAGCTCGAGTATTAGGAAACATTTCCTAGAGGAGATGGCATTTGTGGTTAGTCTTGGTGCTTAGGTGAGACTTAAGTAGGCAGAAGGTGGTTTTAGGGCAAGGTTGGCAAAGGGCTGTCGGAACCAGGTCGGTAATGGGAGCAAGTGAGGCCAGCGGAGATGGCCGGTGGCAGCTGGTGAACGCCGGAGCACGCCCGTCCAGTGAGGGTGGCTGCCGCTCCCCTCCGGCGGCATGGTCAGAATCTGGGCCCGCTTCAGATCGCCAAATACAATTCTAACTGAAACCCAATAGCTGCAAATGTGATTTTTAATACACAATTTGACTTGTAGATTCTGTCAAATTCAAATCAGGTCCCAGAACACACCTTCACGCCAAATGTGCTCACCCCTGAGGCACGAGTACCCTTAGCATACACTCGAAGGTGGGCGTGTCTGATGGGAGTTCAGGGTTATGGGGATTTGAGGAGAAGTGGGAATGGAGGAATCGAGGAACAAACAGTTGAAGGTCAGAAAATTCAGGAGCTCAGCTTTTACACTAATCCAGCTGGTCTAATTGGGGAGTAAATGACCAGATTGTGGGCCGGTGGCTTAAATGTGCTGTTTTTTCATCTGGAACGTAGGAATGAAAGTACCTCTAGAATCGTGATGATAAAATGATACGTATGCAGAGTGCTTTGAAGAACGCCGGACACAGCAGTGTACTAGTGTTAGCTATCATTAAGTTGATACGTATGAAGACTTGAGGGCAGAGGCAAGGTGCAAAGCCTCAGGTGTCTCCCAGGATAGCGGGTCCCTCGTGAAATCATCCACCTGTGGGAAGTTCCTGGCACTATCCGTTCTCACTAGAAGTTCATTTCAAATCAGAAATCTCATCAGGGCAGTAGTATTCCGAAGAAGTAGTGTTTTGATTTCTTTGCACATAGATTTCTCAAAAATGTCATGAACATTGATTTTAATTTGTACTGATAACTAGAAAATCTAAATGATAAGAATCAAATAGAAAAGGAGGTCCCTAAAAATGGATTAGAGAATAGAACACCGTGGCCTAAAAGGGAGGCTCATGGGAGATACACGGTCATGGCCTAGAACACTGTCAAGGGGGAGAGTGACTGTGGATTAGCTCTGCAAGTCACACCTTGTAGGAGGAGCAGACACCTGAAATTTGAGCAGGCCAGTTTAACACAAATGAAAATAGAATTTTACACACTTTCTACATATATCGCCAAAGAAGCTCCCCACAGGCCAGGAATATAAATGGATCCCAAAAAGGTTTGGGAAAAATGCAGATAAAGCCACACATGTTTTGTTTTGTTTTTTAAGAAAACATTAGGAAATCCCAAGTCTGCGTGCTGGCTACTTGACGAATGACGAGGCTCACCTCGGGCACGCTTCGCTGGGTTACTGCTGGCATAGGGATGCAGGCCAAGATAATGGTGCTGTGACCCAGTGTGGCAGTTGGTGGCAACGTTACTCATCACTTAAGCAGAATGATGCAGTCAGTCTCTTAAATTTAAACTGCACTGGAAGGGTGCAATATTACAATGATTTAGATCCCCAGATAATGTGTGCGCGTGGGAAGGGGCGAAGGGAATGGGGAGAGGGCTGCGGTAGCAATGGAATTAAAAGCCCAGCCTGTCAAATACTTGTTTGTGTAAGCAGCTGTCTGCCTTGCCCCTCGGCATTCCTTCCTCCCAGCTCTGCTGCTGGGCCCTCTCTCTAAGTTAGAGGTAAGGCTGGAGGGTGGGGGTGGCCAGTGAGAGCAAGAAAGGAAGAACAGAAAGGCAGCTTTGCCCATCCCTCCAAAATGGAATGGAGGTGGGGGCGTGGGGGGGGTGGGTTGTAGTTGGGATGGAAGGAGCAAGGAGAAGCACAGGCATGCTTCATTCTGTGGCGTGATGCAGCTGATAGCTGACCGGCATGGAGCTGGCCGGCTGTGCCGGCGTCTGAGTGCAGCCACACGCAGTGGGTCTGTGTGGCGACCAAATTGTGTACGCTTTGTCAGTACGAAACTTCTGAGTGAGCCTTTGGGCAGCTGGCTTAAATTGTGGATTTAAGAATTCATGCTGAGCGTATTTGAAGCAGCATATGGAGCCATCATTTACACCTTCTAAGCCAAAGGCTCGAGGTCAAGAGAAACAAAAACAAGCCGGCAGAGGGCATCTGTTACACTTTTACAATATTTACAACAGACTGAAAGCAGGGAAACAGGCTGAGCCACAGCGCCATCTCGTGGAAGTTACTGATATTCCTTTTTATAATGAAATTTATAAATGAGCCCTGGCATTCTTGCTGAATTATGGTTTGGGAAAAAACTACACCGTCTGAGGTCCCCATAAATTTAGGAAATAAATAGCACACTGGTATTTGATAAACTGTAATCATTACATTTTCAAGCGCCCGGTGTGTGCCAGGCACTGTGTTGGGCACTTTATATACATTATTTCTCATAACGATCTGTAATACAGGTATTTTCATTGTCAAGTTGAAACTGAGCCTTCCCCCAACATCTAACAAAATATTTATTGTTTGCCTAGGACTGTCTCTACGCACTTTCTACCACTCACATTTTATGATGTTTGGCGTCAGGAATTTATTCAACAAATATTTATTCAGCACCAACTCTATGACAAATACTGTTTTCTGTGCTTGTGATATATCTATGAATAAACTGGACAAAAGTCCCTGACCTAGTCGAGTTACATTCTAGCAGAAGGAGACAGATAGTAAACATGAGAAGATAAAAAGTGCTATGAAAAAAAAGAAAGAAAAAGCAATGGTATTCACTAAGCGGTTTGGGGTAGGTCTCATGGAAATATTTAACCAAAGACTTGAAGGTGGTGAGGATACAATCCAGATTCCCAGGGAAAGAACACTCCAGCAAGAGGGAAGAGCTGCTGCAAAGGCCCAGAAGAGCCTGAAAGACTAGCTTTTCAAAAGTGTTATGTGGAGCTTCAGAAACAGACTTTCCCAGCCACTGTCACCCACATCAATGACTTCTCCTTTGCTTCCTGAAGGACCCTTACGTGTCCCTGGCCCCTGGGTTCTTTACTCTGTGCCTGCTCACGGCTCCTACTCGTGACACACATTGAAGAGCTAGGGCTGAAAATAGACCTGATATAAAGGACTGTAAATTTTGATGTGATTGAAAACATGGGACAAGTAGTTTATAGTCTTGATTCAGTTAATAGCCACCACTGAATCTGGTCTTACTATGTTGACAGTATTGTGATTCAATAGTAACTTGTAGTGTAAAAACCCAAACAAAAACAGGTATCTATGATGGGAGTGGAGGCAGCTGGCATGTCTCTTTAAATGGGGGGCATAGAGCAGTGTAGTATCAAGATGTCTATTTGATTTATTTAGATACAGACTCTGTAGCCTGGTAAAGGGCTCTAGAAGTTTTGTTTCTTTTTCAGCAATCTTAAAAAGGGTGGTCAAGAAATTCATGGAATGAAGGGGTGACAGAGTTAAAAAAAACTATTATTTTTCCTTTTCACTATATTCACCCTTAACTCTAATACACTTCTCAGATCTTTCAATAAGTTTATTTATACCCTCAAAAAAATTTTTTTATTTTTGCCCTCCAATTGCAGCTTTAACCTCTTTATTCTCTGTAAATTTCTTCTTTTGAAGCTATATATATATATATATATATATATATATACACACACATATATGTGGTGTGTGTGTGTGTGTGTGTGTGTATATATATATATATATATATATATATATATTTGGGGATGAATAATAATCAGACAGAGCCAGATCTGCACTGTAGGGAGGGTGGTTTAATGTTTGGAAGCCACAGTCATGAACAGTAGCCAACACAACATTGATTGCTCTTGTGCACAGGCACATTTTTGTGCAAAAGCAGCACCCCTTTTGTCCATCTTCCTCTTCTTTTCTCCTGCATAGATTCCTTTAACTGTTTCAGCAGACTGGAGTAGTACTCTCCAGTTATTGTGACACCCTTATCCTTATAATTGATCAGCAGGATACCCTCCATATCCCAAAAACCAGTAGCCATGATTTTTCCAGCCGATTGCTACACCTTGAACTGCTTAGGGTGTGGCGTGCCCTATTCATGCCACTGCATGGGCTCCTGCTTTGACTCAGTCTGATAATGATGAACCAAAGTTTCATCTCCAGTGACAATCCAGTTTAAAATGTCATTTTTGTTGTCTCTGCAGAGGTCCAAAAACTGTCATCAACACTGAATGTGCTGTTGTTTTTGAAGTGCCGTGAGCATCCTGGGTACCCATCTCGCACTGACTTTTGACCTCCTTAGATGCTGATGGAGAATATGCAAAATGGTTGTAGGTGATACTCCAACCATTTCTACAAGCTGCTTTGTATTCAATCTGGCATCTCCCACTACGAGTTTTTCAACTTTTCGACAATGTCTGAGGAAATGGCTTCAACGGGGCATTCCAGACCCAGGTTGTCTTCAATGGACTCTCTGCCTTGCTTGAAAAGGACATGCCACTTGTAACCCATGGATTTCCCAGGGCAGCAGTCCCTGTAAAGCACTAACATCTCTTCCAAACTGGTTTGAGGTGTTTTCCCTTGTTTTGTGAGGAACTTAATGACTGCGCGAAACTCAATTTTATCCATATTTGGTTTTTTCTTCACCTTTGATGTGCTTCTTCAGTGGTATCTGAAAGAACACGGATGCAAGTAGGCTGAAATTTGGCACATATACTAATAATAAGTCACACAATCAAACTGTGTGCACTAGTGCTCCCGCCTTTCCTATAACCTCTCTGTTCCACAAATTTCTTGACCACCTGTATCTTCCTGTGGTGAGGTCATGTTTTTAAAATGGATTCCCAATTGCCAAGGTTTACTTCAGAATCCCATGGAATGAAACCAAAGATTCCAGTATCAATTTTATGCTTTAAAAACACTACTACTTAATATTGAGTTATAAACCAGATGTTGGCCCACACAACATTTTTTCCACCTCTGGGATAGAGAGAATTGAAGTATACCATGCTCTAAACCCGTGTCTGCAAACAAACAGCACAAGTTATTTGCTTAACTCCTTTGGGTTTCCAACTTGTAGGATGTTTGCAGAAACAACCTGCTGTGTGTATTTGGTCCTGAAGGCCCACGGACGTTTACTCACCAGTGAAACGCTTTGAGGATTGGAAGTTTTGATTTTTCCCTACCTTTAATTCTCTTTTCGCCATCTCGTGGACATCTGGTGTTTTCCAGCTGGCTCCCCTCACTGGTCCCAGTAGAAGCCTGATGCAGACACTTAGTGAATCTTTTTGTTATTTTTGTTATGTGCCAAAACAAAGATAACAGATTATTTCAGTTTCAGTGCCACTGTCTTTTTCTCAACCAACATATACTATTCCATTAGAAATGAAAAGTTTCTGATTGGCTAACATGAGTTCTACCACTCCTTTCTTTGTCAGAGATCAGAATCCCCATGTTCTAGAATGGTAACAAGTGGATACTGTGGCTCTAGAACTCGAATAACTTCTTCAGCACTAAAACCAGTAACAGTTCCTCCTGGGAAAATGACTGGTGTACTCTCCTGTCATTCCTCCAGACCAGTGGTTTCCAACCCTTTTCCGCTTGTGCACTCCTTTTAAATGCATTTCTATAAATTGTATCTTTATTTATAAAACAGCTATTTTTAAATACGTTTGTTCAGTGCCTACCTTAATGTAAAATAGGGGAAATGAGGTAATAAGTTAGTGGAAAAAATTACTACACTGAAAGTACAAACCACAGATTTTACAATATTCAAAACAGATATTGATAATGATGATCAAGCATTTAATAAACTTTATCATTAATAATAATACTTATTTGTGTTATCTGAAAAGTCTAACGATTGTTATGCAGATCACTAGCTGATTCAAATAGTGAGATCGTTGACTTGCTTTGCTGCACTTAGTTTCATGAAATCAGGATAAACAAATGCAGGATACAGTCTTAAATCTGAACTTGCATTAAGCTTGTCACAGTACTTATTTTCTATGAAGGTGTAAGAAGAAAAAGCTCTCTCCACTAGTTCAGTATTAGTAAATAGCAAGAGGTATTTGAGTGCCCTCTCACTGAGCTGTTCATATTCCTCACTGACATCTACCGTGAAGGTAAGAAGATGCTTTCTTTTAAAATCAGAATTTGAAGAAGAATCGGTTGAAAGTTCAATTAACTGCTCTTTTTCATTGATTCTTTGAAGAATTCTTCATTGAAGGAATCTGCAATCCAGTTGTTTTCTGTTCCACATCAAGGGAAATACTTATAAAAGGATGCTTTAAGAGCTTCCAAGTGACTTACAGTATTCTCTTTCATGTTTTGGGATAGGTGCAAGCCATTCTCAGATAAGAAGTTGCATAGAGTTTCAAAGACTTCAGGTTGACCTCTTTTAATACACACTTTCCAAAAGTCCAGTTTTTAAATCATTGGCTCAATTTTGTCAGTTACTTTGAATATAGTGATTGAGGTGTTTTGAAGTCCCAAGTTGAGTTTATTTCTAGAAAAATATCTGATAAATATGCAAGACTTTAAAGTCAATCACTGTCCTGAAACTTTGGAGCAAGAGGGAAACTGTGGTCTTCAAAAACTACCTGGACTTCATGTCTGAGTTCAAACATCCATGTAAGTACTTTGCCATGAGATAGCCACCTTACCTCTGTGTGCAAAAGTAATGTGCTGTGAATGCTGTCATTTCTCCATACAGTGCTTTAGACAATCTGGAGTTTCGTGATTGTGACAATAAAATTTACAACTTTTACAGATTTATCAATAAGATCTTTCAGTTCACTAGGAAGAGGCTTGGGTGTAAGACTTTGTCTATGAATGATGCAGCAGTGACTCCATGGTACATGGGGAGCTACATCTTTAATTCGGCCCCATAGGCCTCTAAAACAACCTGACGTAGGCTTGCCTCCAACAATGCATACACCACAACTATTTGACCAACTGATGTCCTTTTCAGTGAAATAATCATTAATTGCATTAAAAATATGTGATAACGCTCTGTCAATGGGTAACAAAGCAACAGGTTTTCCTCAGTTCACTTTCTACCAAGTACCTCTCAATGATGAGCAAATTAGATAATCAGCAACATCTACAGTTTCATCAATCTGGATAGAAAAGAATTTACTTTTTCTAATTCTATCTACTACTACAGCTTCAGCATTCTCAGACATCTCCTGAATTCGAGACATTGTATGTTTGAAAACAAGATAGTACTGATTTTGCGGACATGTTCTTCCCCAAACATACAAAAAATGGCATCCTTAATACAAGGAGAAATTAAATCTTCAGCTATAATGTGTTTTTTAACCACACTTAGCTATGCGATAAGCAGCACAGTATGAAGCCTCAGCTGCATCCTCATTGTCTTGCTTTCCTGACATCATGTGTGAAGTAACAGCTGGACGCTTTTCTAAGCGAAAATAATGTATTTCTTTTTTTTATACATTGGATGTTTCTAAATGTTTCATGAGTAGAGAGGGTTTCATACAACTTTTGGGTAATATTTTCCCACACACAGCACACAAAACTTAGGACAGTCACCATCTACTAGAAATGAAAACCCACATTTCATATACTCTTCAGAGTATTTCCTTTTCTCCTGTGTGGTATCTGATCCACACACCTTGTTACTAGCTCCCGGTGTGGGTGTGCTCGTAGCTGCGGGCACGTGTTGAAAAGTACTTGGTGATGGGTTATAATCCACATCAAGTTTTGGTCTTTTAACTGTTCCTGTTTTCAACCACTGATCCATAACTGACATGCTTAAAAATCACTGACAAGAATAACTGAGACCATGTTAAACATTAAATTAAAAAACTACTTGACAAGATTCACGATTAAAGACAATGCACTTACTTCTTTCTACTCAGTCAATAACCAAACTGATCAAACAGTCTGGCTACAGATGTATGTATCTGTTTGGGGAAGTTCTAGAAATGTCGGAAATGGATTGTTCTGAAACTGTGCACAATGATTGGTAGAAGAGTGGTTTAGGGGAAGGGTTCATAGCCATGACCTCACCAATCATTTGCTAATGGGATCTAATTTTGAAGCGTATCCATTAACAGTGGCAAACTTAACATTGATTGTTCCATAACTAATGTTTTGCACATTTTACTCTTTTTTTTTGCGCTAATTATTTTTCATGCCCCCCTGAACGAACTCCCAGCACCACCCCCCCAGGGGTATGCGTAGCACTGCTTGGGAACGGATGCCCTAGACCACAATTGCCTATTTTATTTTGTAAGCTACTTATATCCTGTCACTTCTCTGGAGTTCCCAGTAATCAGGACATTATAGTGAATTCAACAAAGATTTGATGCATAAATAAAGGGATGAGAATATTTAAGAAGTATTGTTTTTATGAAAGGCACAATGAACAGCTTGTGCCTCCTGCTGAACTGGAGTTATGGTCAACTCCGAAGACGCTGTACTTTTTGTCACATATGGAGGGTGGAGGTGGGGGCAGGAGAGTTGGGGAAGGGGACAGTGTGAAACCCAGGAACACTGTGATGAGCACCTAAATATGCACACACCTCGGCACGGTTTACAGTTACGCCGGGCCGCTTCCTCGCCGCCTCCTTTCTTTGGCCCTCTGAACGCGGGGAAGGGACTTCATCAGGACACCGAGTAAGGTTGCCAGGCCATGGGTTCACTCTGCTACAACTTGAGTTTTCCTTTCTCACTGTTCATTGCCCAATTTAAGTGTTGAAGTCCTCTAAACTGTGCCACACTGCATAGAAAAATAAGCTCATGTTTAAGACAAAGTGAAAAAGCACCAAACACCTAAAAAACCAGGTGGAAAGCTTCCACATGACAAGCTCTGTTTGTGCTCCAGAGGGGTGGTGTGAAATCACCCAGAAACACCGTGTCTGTTGTGATGGGAATGCTATCAGACGCGAGTGGGATCCCATAAAAATATGGATTACAGAGCTGAGTGCCTGGACTGCAGGCGCACAGAAGGGCGGCGCTGCATGCCTCCAAGCAGACGGGCGCTTCAGTTGACTCGGGCGTGGGCGCCCTTAGTTCCCAGGGCTGTGATGTATCACACCATATGAGGATTTTTCATGCCGTGTGGAAACTTTAACCTGGGAAATGAACTGGGTTTGCATTTTTGAGAAGTGAGTATAGTCCTTCCAAAAGATTTATACGGTCCAAAGAAAGAGCACTGTTCGGGAGGGGTCCCCACTGTTGAATTGGAGGTTCCTGCCCACATTGCGCACAGCCTTGCCTAAGTTAGACACAAAGGAGGTGGAACACCAGTCCCGATGAACCATTTTTGACTTTCCTGTACCACAGTTTTCTGCCTTAATATGCTCAGTGAGGCACATTCAGAAATGGTCTCACTCAATAGGAGATTCTTTTAAATACTAATTTAGACCATGTAAATCTTCAAAAAGAAAATTCTGGATTAAATCTCAAACCTTTGGGAAGGGTTCAGATCACATATTTGGTAGGATGTAGTATATTACCTTAATAATTTACATTTTATTTGGATAAATCTTTGGGTTTTTTTTTTTAAATGATAGCTTAAAATTCCAATGTTGAAATTACCATCCGAAGATTAAGGTATTAAAAAAAGTTCTCTTCCCCCTCAAACTCATACAGAGCCTGTTCTTTCACTTTACCGACACCATTAAGCATCTTCTCAAAAATGGCACATTTCCTTGCCTCGTACTTTTATTCTGAATCATACCTTTATTCCTGTAAATTTGCCAAATGGAATGTGTGAGGTTTATGTGTTTCAGACCGACAGTTTCTCCCATGATCTTACATATTTTATCTCCCTAGAGTGTTTGGAAAAAATAATAAAAATAGGAAAAAATGTTTTGGTGCAATAATTATTATTAATGGGATTCCTGGAGGTCAGTTGAAAATATCACTTTTCTGTGTCTTGTCTAGACATCCAGAGTTTTCACTGCATCTCCTCACCCTTCTATCAGGCGGATGTTTCAGTGGAAGATAGATCATCATTCTCCACCAAATATCTTCCTAAATCACAATGCTTTAACAAGTTAAAATGAATCTTTTGCAACTTAAGCCCCTTAGAAGATCAAATTCTGTATTTTTCACCTTACCTGGTTTTAGTGGAAACAAATTCTCCTTTTAATTTGCATCCTTTTTTTTTTTTTTTTTTTTTTTTTAAATGTGGGTAGTTTCCTAACTGGGAATCGAACCCAGGCTGCAGCGTTGACAGGGCCGAAGGCTAGCCGCTACACCACCAGGGAGCTCCCTAATTTGCGTCTTCTTTAGAGAAAAGGAACGGAACACATTTTATTTTTTTATATAGAATAAACTTTATTTTCATTATGGACATGGATCAAAAATAGAAGTTTTTATATACATGTGACATGTAGTGCAAATGCGAGGCTTTTAAATACCATGGACAGACACGTTGCTGGACACGAAAGGGGATGGGTGATGGGGGTTAGGTTGGTCGTCCTGGAACTGCAGGAGGGGGTCGCCTGGTGAAAACAAAACAAAACAAAATAACGAAAAGAAAAACGGAGAAGCAGAGGAAGAAAATGATGTTTAAATACAAAACGAATCCAAAAAAGAGCATGCAAAATTGTCCCACAAACGTTAAATTCAAATTAGACCCAAAAAAGCATGCAGACACACAGGGGTCATGAGAGAATACCACATGGCAGAGTTAGCTGCTCCAGGACCTTTTAGCCACCAGCAGTGTGCTAGGGACAAGCCATCTGAGCCCATTCCGGAATGATGAAACCATGCAACCGTTTTCAGGACAACTGGGAACAGTACCAGAGCCAAACACCTTTATAACGTGGGTATCTGTTTCCCAACACTGACTTTGTGACATTGGGTTATTTCCAAAGGTTTCAATAAATGTTGTAAAATCTTTACAGAGGAGAGGGAGTTGATATAGAAATATGACAGGTGAAAATTTTTTTAAGCTGAGGGCAATAAGAAGGTGTCAAGAGATCAAATGAGCTATACAACCGCAATGCAGGAAATGTCAGGGGTCGATCTGGGAGGAAAGTATTTATAGAGAAGAACTTGCTCCAGGTGAATATCCTGATGTGACAGCCTTTCCAGGCCCAGGGACAAGGCAGGGCCTGATCCATGGTGACCCCAGGATTTGGTGGGATTTCCCTCTGTCTCAGAGCTGAGTGCCTCTGAAGTTCTGATCGATTCTCAACTGGGCCCACCAGCATAAATGGAATCTGGTTTGCTGGTCTTTCTCCATGTCCCTAGGCGGACTTGCATCTTGTCAGGCCCACAGGCTGTGAAATAAGGTTTCAGAGCTGTGCTTCATTGTGCCATCAGCCTGTCTGGGTGTTTTGCTGCTATAGAAGATCCAGGAAACTCTACATTGCAGTGCCCCGCTCTGTAAGGAGGGCAACAGCAGGCCCAGTGCAGCTTTCCCGTCGGTTTCCAGCAGAATCTACCCTTCAATTCCCTCTTTCTAACCAATCCAGTAATAAGGCCAACGTTACGGCAAGCCACAGAGCTGTGGGGTGAGCTCAGTCAGTACCCCGCGCTCTGTGGGACCCCTTTTTGGCTACTCGTCAGGTGTTCAACAACATACTCACTCCATCTTACTCCTGTAACACTTCAGTGAGTGGAGCAATGAAGTCTACAAAACACAAACACAAAAACAAACACAAACGTCTTGTTCCTCTTCTACGTTAATGGAGCCAAAATGACCAGGCTGTTTCTGAGCAGTGGTAAAAAATGATCTTACCTTCCCCCAGGTCCAAGACCAATTTTTCTTTGGTCCAATTTAGGCTGACTACACTAAGGAGGCCTCCCATCCATATAAATGATGAAGAACTTGTTATTGGTACGTAACCTTTCAACTGTGGGGGTTCTGCAAGCCTTTAGCTGTTGAGATCCAGGTAATGGGTGTCCCTGGTGTTTTCATGAAGAAAGTGTAATTAAATTCCAGTCAGGCTCGATGAGATTTATCACCTGCCCAGCAAACAGAAACTATTTTTGAGTTCTGAAGGGGCTTTGGAACACTTTAATGACCTCAGCTGGGCGGGGAGGTGAGCCGTTGAACGGAGCAGCGAGGCCGCAGTGCTGAAGGGACATTCTGTTTGCACTTGCCATCGCACTTTCCTGTTTGAGCTAGTTTGGTGTTCTAATCCAGAAACAGGATCCGAAACTCTGTGTCTCGGAATCTGTTTCACCCACAGCCAGGACGTTTGCTTCCAACCTCAGAGGGGCCTTTATCCCCTCAGGCAGCTCCTGACTTCTGCTCTTCACCTAGCCTGCACTAACTTTCCTCTCATGGCCGAAAAAGCCTTGTCGATGATGACACCGTGCCGTGGCTCTGAGTTAGTTCTATCATGGATCTCGGCAGTTTGGGTTTTGCTATTTCTTTTCCAGAATTTTCTATATTGCTTACACAATGCTGACGTGCTTGAAGGCAAGTACTGAAAATATCTGGGTGTTTTACATAGAGAGTCACAATACCTCCTCCTGCTGCTGCCACTGATACGAAAGCTGGAGCACTGAATTCAAACCCTGGGCGGCTAACAAGTTTTAAGCCTCGTCACAGCAGCATGCGCCATACAAACACATCTGCCTGACCAAAATGATACTTGCAGGTTCTCCCTTCTTAAGCTTTCTGAACGAGAACTGCAGAATTGTCTGGCCAGGACAGGAAGGTAAGGAGTGGGCATCACGTCCAGGGAGAAGACTGAAATATTACTAAGAGTGATGAATCACCGCCATTCTCTTGGGTCTACCTCAAAGCTGTAATCTGGTCTCAGGGTGACAGTCCTCTGGCGACATTCTTGGGAAGCTCTTCCTTATAGCTTTTTTCTTTTCTGTCCCCAAACATTCTCTGCTTGCTTTCTTTTGCCCATCATTTAGATAACTTAGTATCCCAGAGCAATGAGTGAATCTGAAGGTTTGGGAAAGTAGACAAGAAATGTGATTACAATAGACATTCTGCTCCGTTCTCCTTTGATGATCTTTCATTTGAAATCAATTTGGATGCCTTCCTTTACAAGCATAAAATGGGGGGTAATGTAATTAGTTTAAAGGGGCACTTTTTTGGAGAGCAAGACAGAAAAGGCAGTATCGAAAATGACCTGGACCTTCCTCTAACCTGCTTCCATGCCTCCAGTTCCATTGGGACCTTCTTTTCTGCTTCAATTTCAGACACTTCTGTGACAAAGCACTGGAACTCCAGAGGACCGTCCTAAGCTGGGAGCTCTGGTTGCTCTTACAGTCGATTTTACCACCCACCTTGGTGCTATCACACTCTATAATCGCACCAGGGCCTTTTCCCCCTGGCCTAACTCCATTGACACAGTGTTTGGTCAGGCACACACATCAGGACACTAGTCCTATGAGACACTCTGTGAACAAAGCATGGATGGCCCAATGAGCCTGAGAACCCTGTAGATGCTAACCCTCTCTTGGAGGTTCACAATGCAATCTGAGAAGAAGGCTTCGGTATGTTACAGCCTCTCATCATTAGGCTGCCACTGTGGGAAAAAAAACACCCACAAATGGCCTTGAAAGTGGCAGTGCCAGGTGTGTGAGGCACGAGGAAGTGGGGCATGACAGCCATCGAACCCAAACACCAGATACGGTTCTCCCTGTGACATTTACGGATTCCAGCAAAAAGACAAGAATTTTGAAAATGAATCGAGGCGATATTGACACTGATGCCAGAACTATTTTAAAAATACAAACGGCAATTTGCCAAATAGTTGTAATAATGTCCTTCAGTTTTGGCCATTTTCCTTAGAAACATTCTGAATATAAAACCACGCAGTTAAAGCGCACAGCCTCACCCATACAACGCAAGTGAGTAGCATGATTCTCACCCTGATTCTTCCAGTAAGAAGCTTCCTTTGAAGGCATGGAGGGGCCCACTCATGGAACATAGATACGAGAGAGACAGTGCAAGAGGGAAGCATGAATTAACACAAGTCTTCCCCAATTCATCTTTTTACAACGAGCGTATCCGGAATAGAAAGGGAAAGTAAACCAGCATTTCCCTCCTCTCATCCCCTTCTGGTCTTCTGCCGGACAGCACAATCTGGGACTATGCCCGTTGGTGAGGAGCCAGTCCTCAAAACACTTAATGAAGGTTCTGTCTGCATTCTCCGGAAATGCAGTTACAACAAGGATGTGTGTAACTATTGAATATTCTTCCATTTTCTTAATATTGGGGGAACTGGGCGGGGTAATGTCTCCTCTTCATGCCCAAAGAGTAAACATTGGAGGCCAAATGTTGAGTCAGAAACTCAATTATTTTCTGTAAGAAGTGCCTTCCATGGACCTAACATTTGGACAAAGTATTCTTCCTCCTTCTACTTCCCAGGGACTTTCACGAACATTTCCTTTTCAACAGGAAAATATCACAGTGCCTCTTGGCAAATGTCGTACCCTACTGTCCAGCTGTCTAATATCTGTGTCCTTCTTGAATCCAACATTGACTTCAAATCAGAATTAAAAGGTCTCAGATGCGCCTGCCTTTTGATTTTCCAATTTGCTCCCTTTAAAATTCTCGTTCTTCCCCAAATTAATGACAGTAATGCCAAATATTATCATTCTGGGCCAATTCGATCAAAAAGTTATATTTAGAAGTCTCAGGTCTTACTGATATGCATAGACATGACTGAAATATATACAAGAATGAGGAAGGGGAGTTCTCCAAGTGTTATAATTTATTTCAGGTTCAGAAATACAGTTTCACATTTTCACAATAGGTACATATGACCTTCAAGAATAATACAGGCTTTAGAAACTGGCTTCGAAAATTGCATTCACAGAGTCCATCCATATATCAGCATTAAGAAATTTCAAAAGTGCCAAGAAGACAGTGGAAAGTATTCTGGCTCAAATTAGTTAAAGAATCAACAGAGAAGACAAGAGTTCGCTGCTGTGCACTGCTTCTTCATAAAAAAATAAACAAACAAACAGCAAAAAAAAAAACAAAAAAAAGCAAAAGAGGAACTTGATTTACGAAAGGGAGTGAAAAATAAACACAGCCAAGCAAGGAAAACAAAGGCTGTACATCAGAAGTTAAACTCAAATCAAGTGATGGTGAAATTTCTGGTTGGGAGGAACAATTTTTATCAAATTAGTAGCAGACAATGCAAGAGGTTAGACAGAGTAACCTTATCACAATCTTAACAGCATTACATAATGAGCAAAGTTTGACTAATTCATGGGTAAAAATCCAAAAGAAATGAACACCTTGAGCTGAGCCACATGTAAAATCCCAGACCAGAGATGAGAAGTCTCACCAATATACCAGTATGAACAGGTCTTATGACAAACAGGAGACTTTCCTCTTTCTTGTTCTCACACATTCACACGTTCTTACACATACATACAAATAGCAGTGCATATACTATATATGCTTCAAAATAGTCTTAAAGTTCACAAAGCAGAGCACCACAGAATTTTAAACATACCAACTAGACAAGGGTGACAAGATTAACTAGAAGACACATTTGAGCTTTTAAGAAGGGATTGAGAGATCTAGTGAACTAATAATTGTTTCTCTGAAATCATCTAGCTCCATTCACATTAAACTCTGAGCTCACGGCTAGCAGTCCTCTTGGTGAAATGACACCAAACTCATGGCTGGGTCTCATATATTATCTTCTTTCATTGAGTTCCAAAGCTCAGAGACCTACTATTTAGGCTTTACTCTCAATGTTAAGGGATTCCCATCAATTTCAAATAATTATATTGTTTGATAAATTAAAAAAGTGTTTACCTGAAAAAGAGGATGGATCACCTACCTCCAAAGTATTAAGTAACTTTTCCCTGCATGTTTAGCAAATTCACTCAGAAAGGTCTACTTTTATTATATCGCTGCATTTCTCTACTTTAGTTTGTGACATTTACTATAGAGAAAAGACAACTATCTAGACCAACTTAGCTTTTTAAGACTCAGTTCAGCAATCCAAGAATAATTTATAATTCTCATCAGAGCTCTAAAAGGTAGGTTTCCAGGTCTTATGGTTAGCAAACTACATTGGCAAAAGTAATTTTTTTTCTTAGCAGTGCTGTGCCTTTAGATACAAATGCCTGTAGATGTTATTCTACCATGTTGTCATGGTAACACTAAGCTGTATAACTCAGAATACATACAATCTGGAGAAAATTTTGTATACCTCATGTATTTTATGAGAAACAAACCACTGTTATCATGTGTTACAGCAGATTCTCCAGAACGACCTCTTGTATTAGCACAGTTTAAAAAATATATTCATACCCACACACACAAAGCACATGTATATGTAAATATTTACATCCATACATATGCATATATATATATATATACAATACACATACAATCACATTCATGCTTGTGGCATTTTAACAAGTGCTTTTAAACCTACCTCCCCGAGGGGGCACAAAATACATGTACTTACAGGAACAAATTTACTGTATACATAGAGACGCATGCATAGAAAATGTGTTTGTACACAGAAAACATCAACATTTATCACATACTGGTATTAGGTCCCATTTCATATTTGAGAATTATGGCTACAGTTTATACTCAAAAGTCATAAAATTAATCTATATGACTAGTTTTTAATTCTAAGTTCAGAAGGCTTGTAGTTACATCACAGAAACTGGTTTCATTATGTTTTGGAATAGAATGAGTTTAACACGTAGGCAATTTTCTAATAAACAGACCCTACTATCCTTCTATGTTACAAAACACAGCTAAAAGCAATATTCAGAAGAGTAATTTTGGTAGATGATTTCTGGAAATGGAGCATATCTGCTCTAAATCAATACTATTTCAATGATCTGTCCATTATTGAGTAAATGGTTATTCCAATTAGTCGATAAGCATGCAAGATTTAGCATGTGACAATAAAATAGATTTACCTATCAAATGAACATATACAATTCATTTTTTCAGATCCTGAAACACTGTATGTTTTATTTTGTTATACTAGACATGATGCTACATCAATTGCGTAGACAACATCAGAGTTAGGAGGAAGTTACACAAAAGAGTTGAAACAGGGTGGGAAACACTTAGAAAGCTCCTTGAGCTACATTCCCATCTTAAGGCTTGATATCAATGCTGCACTTCAAACTGTGCATATCCTAGCACTCCCAATTTCATTCACATTGACATCTCCTTTTAACAAGATGCAAACCCTTTGGGAAGTGGGGTAATAGTAAGCGTATGACATAGTACTGCAGCAAACTGAATGTATTATTCCACATGGCTCCTGAAATTCCAGGGGGAGGCTGGGTTCCATTAGAATTAATGTAGAAGTAAAACAGAACCAAAATGTACACACAAAGAGAGACGACTGGGACAGAGAAACTGTGGGATTATAATCTGAGAGTAAACCCCAAAGATGACAAATGCCACTATTTATGACTGCATAAGATCAGTGGAAAGGAACTTGGAAAAAAATAAATATCCAGTTTTCTTTGACATGGTTTGTGCTGATCTAAGAACACACCAGTGGTTATCCACAATATTTTCCTTTAACAAAAGGAAATTTTTGAAATACAGCAAAACGCAAAACCACATATAACACAAAGCCAAACCCTGAAGTATATAATCCGTTAGCTGCCTATTTTAGAGAACTCAAAGGAAGAAGCAAAGGGATTTTATGAAAAGAGATCACTGTAGATTATTTATTTCACTATGGATATTTACTTAACATATTTTCATTTAGCTGCAACACCACTTAAAAACTACACTATGTTTCTTGCACGTGTTTCCATTCACAAAGAGTTAAAAAATATATTTTTTCCATTGAGAGAAAATAAGGTATGAGAAGATTTAGGGTGGCGATTTAGGGTGGTGTTCTTTATTGAAATGCCCTGTTTGCGAATCTTATATTCTCTGATTTTTGCCTAAGTAGGCTAGCTGTAACCCTTTAGAATAAGTTCAAAACAATGCCATTCAACTTGACGAGTTCTCTTTTTTAATAATGGTTGAAGGTTTTTACTTCATACTTTATGGGTGTCTGTTTTGGGTATAAGCTACACAGGAAATTAAAGTTAAGTTAACATACAAATCATGTTTGCTGCTTTCAAAGGGAGACATTTCAGTTGGTGAAACCTGATTTACTTCTGTAGAATATGAAATAGTGTCGTGGGACGCCACTCCTCAGTGAATACTTGGTCTGCTGTCTGGGAACAGTTAGCAGACAAAAATTCCAGTTGGCTTCTGGCTGTTTCCTATGTGCTAATCATCTGGTCCTAGGTAGTCCAAAACTCAGCCTTAAGAATGAACTATTAACCCCCAAGCTAAATGGCTCTTGCAAATTTTAGAAATGTTAGAATTTGCCAATTTCCTTTAGATTTCAATGTCTTAATAACTATTTCTTGGGTAGAGGCTCTGAAGTTGTACAACTGTAATAGTGTGAATTCTACTCTTAAACTATGGTATCTCTAACTGAATGACTTTTCTTTCCACTCCAAGTCCCATTTTTAAAATATGGTTATCCCATAGTAAGGCTCAAGATTTATTAAGGAAGCTTAGAATGAATAGAAAGTTCCTTTGAGCCTGTTTGAAAGGTAAGATAAATTTTTACATGAAGAAATTATATATTAGCAGGGAAAGAGAGAAATATTTTTGCTCCAACCAACCAAACAGATAAATAAACTGGAGTTAGTGTCAAAGTATAGTTAGCCACGCCTAAAATTTGACCACTCTGAAACAACAATTTCCACGTCAGCCTTCACTGTAACCTACGAGGAGGTGAGTATATAAGTAAATAAAGAAATTACATTTTTCCAGAAGCTTTTAGTAATACTTTGCTTCTTCCTTGAATTCTGAAACAGATTAGCCAAATCTATTGACTGAATACTGAAAAACAAGCTCAGATGTGCTGCTGGATAAGCTTCTAGCATGAAGCGAAATGCAATGGCATGAGGAGAAGCTCTCTAGAGCAAGCAACACCTTAACATTTCCTGCAAACTACCTTGCTCTTCCGGAAAAAATTTTAGTCTTAAGGAATCCTAGTTTTAAAAAATTACTTCCTAGCAGTCTTATGAAATAAAAAGGAAGAAAAGAGAATCTAAATTCTCTTTTAGATTATCGAGTAGCCAGAAATATCATTTCTGTCAGCCAAATCAGAATGTGGGAAAAATAAATGTGTATGGCTTGGGTCTAAGCCCACTATCTCATATCTCTTAAGCATTATATTAAATGGGCTAGCTATCTGGTAGTTAACCTGGGAAACTTCTCCAAAGCAATTTCAAATACGTGCCAGGGTAGGCAAATGGCCCCCAAAGTATAGGGTTGCTATACAAACCTACCTTGGTCAATACAACATATTAAACCTCAAATAGTCAGCAGTTTTTAAGAGTCAAACCCCAAAGGTCTGACATATCATGAGCAATGAAGATGAGTGACAAATGCATTAGTAAAAGTGGTTACTTGCCTACTGATGTCCACACATGCAACTACTCATGATTTACTGCAATGGTTATCAAATATGTTGCTTTCACACAATTCATTAGTAATTAATTGCCATGCCAGACACTTTGTTTAGTCTAACAGGGAGGATTCTAGTGGACGGATTATAGTGGGACGAGTTGGTGATGGGGGTGGTCTCCGGCTAGAAAGAGAGAGAGAGAAAGGTAAAGAAACAGGTAGAATATCTAGCAGACACTGAGAAAGAGCCAACACCCACATGCTCATGCATAGACAGGCAAGCAGGAGGGGTCGCCATCTGTAATAATTTTAACACTGCCATCTTTCATTCACCCAGCATTTTTAAAAATAAAAAATGAGGTATATTTTTATATACCAATCTCTCTTAAAACAGAAGTCAACCCTCCCAATACTAATAAAAATACTAAACATTGAAAAGCCACCTGAGATATACTTCACATTTCTCAGCCAATAAAGTATGATCACACCGAGTGAACCGTAGTGCTCACTCCAGGAACTAATAAGGTATCCTAGCCCTCAAAGGATGATGACTTTTGAATTATTTCCCTATAGGTAATATTCTTCCTCTTTTTCTCCCTGTCTGAATGTTAGTTATCACTTCTCATTGCCTTTAGCAGTACCTTCTCCAATTCATTCTATATTTTTACTTTTAATTTGCAGGCCACTAAAAAGACTAGAGAACCAAGGTCTTTAGAGTGCTCTACAATAGGTGTAAATAGGCTCAGGGTGAGCACCTGAGAGTTTTAGTGGCAGTAGTGGTGTATTGCTCACTTCCAGGTTGGTAATGGTGTTTCTGATTCCTGAGGGTGATGAATTAATAAACTCCGGATAATGAAATATCACTGTACCTGAGAATCTCAACTTGACCAAGTAATGCTCTTTACTCCCTGAATTTTCACATTTATTTCCTAAATGTTTTAACAAGTTTTTATGTGTGTACCTGAGTTTGTATGTAGTATCCTGGGGAGTAATTGTTAGAACAAAGAAAATTCAACAAATTTCATAAATCAGAACCTTTGCTTTTGATGAAACCCTCTCGTTGACTTTTTCAGAAAGATGTCTTCTGGAATTACAGTCATGGCACAGAGTTTTCTTCTGTATTGGAAACACTACACTGATCCTATCCAATGTCTTTTCTCAGTTATGAAGAAGGGATGTTAGAAAAGTTAAAGAAAACAATCATGAAATGTTTAAAAGAAAACCACTCAAAGCTATACAATAAAATTAGATGGTCAAGAAACAATCAAAAGCAAAATTAATATTGGTGGTTAATGGTAAAAATACCAACCATTTAGGCACAAACTCATAGATATTAGTAGAGTTTCTTTTGCTTCCTGCATTAGAGGAAACGTTCCTGGGGAAGTTTTGTTCCCGTTCAATGTCTTATACTCGTCCTATTATTAAGCATGTACTCAATTTCTGAAAGTGTAATTAGAGACACATCATAGGCACAGTAACAAAGCTAAACCAATCAATACTAGCTGTTTAATTTAGTAACTAAGTCCTCTTTCTGCAGAAAGGCTACTGGCTACTGTGACACCCAAAATGTGTTAGTCATTCCCTACTGGGAAAAATCCTCCCATAATCCCCTTGCCACTTATGACTATGAAAAAATGCCTGTCCTTTCACTAGCGTGTTGCTCATTTTCATTTAAAATGCCCATACTTATTTAACTTATGTCCTGAATCTTGAACTAGTATCATTTTCTCCTTTGATGTAAAGATTCCAGAGGCCAGAGGTCAGGTCCCCTTAGCTTGTTTCATATAGTGTTCAGCATGGTGTTACATTCAGTGTCCTGTTGTTCATCTGCTAGAACTGCTCTTTTCTTTCAAGACTCACCTTGGTGAAGTCTTCTCTGATCTCCCTTCCTCCATCTTGATATGGTTGCTTTTACAGCATGTCCACATAACTCTATTAAGTAATCCTAAATCGGTTTACATGTTTCTCTCTCCTGATTAGAAATGGGCTGTGTCTTACTCATCTTATATTCTTGCAGTGCCTACCTCAGTGCCTACCTGCAGTGCCTACCACTGAATGTTTGATGACTGAATAAATGAAAGTTACTCCAAGAAGAAACAACTGATAAATCCTTGTGATATCCTTTGAGCTTCCCACGAGACAAAGATATTTTTAGTGAATCATTGCTATGGCAAAACAACCAACCAATCTAACAAAAAACTACAGAGGGAGCTTGAAAATACAATAATGTGTTCAAAGCAAAGGCCGATATGATTTTAACTGCAGCAATATAAAAGTTGAAAGTTCTAAGAAAATGCAGGTCTACAATGAGGTAACAGAAATTAAAGATTAAGTAACAAGGATTAGAGGGGAAAGTTCAACAGGGGGGTAAAGAATAGAAAGATTTAAATACTCTGATTGCACATAACTTCTCATTAATCTCCTCCCCAATCCTTGGACCCTGCTGATGGGACAAGAGAGGGACAAGAGAAGGACTACAGTGATGGGCAATCACTGAGAGAAGGCGGGGAGCCCAGGAAAATTCAGCTTTCTGGTACATGCCAGATCTCTTGTCTCGTTCACCACCATATCCCAGAAGTAAGCATGGTCTTTGGCTCACAGTATTTTTTTTTCAAATAAGTAAAACAGAGAATTGATCCATTATGAGCTCTTTAAGGGTCTCCATAGGACCTTCCTTTGAATAATAGGCACTGAATATCTGGGTGCAGAATTCATGACTAAAAGAATGAAAGATAAGATTTCCATCATGTCATCTCAAAATAATTACGACGTCTTTGAAATATGCACAGTTTCAGGTTAAACTAAGCCATATATGTACTTAGTAATTAGAAATGCTAAAGTGCCCCTCAACCCTTCTGGAAGAAATGAGCATCGTATAAAAATTTTCTAAAACAATAAACCCCCAATAATCTGTATATAAAACTCCACTAAGTAGCAATTCAAGAGGAGCATTAAGTTGTTCAGCATGAATTTGCTTAATAAGTATTGCTGAGCTGTCTGCCAACTTCAACACCAGAAAAACCTTCAAGGTTTACTGTTAAGGTTCATTTCATTGGTCCAGTTCCTAACCATTCAAAGAGTTTCCAAAGACATTCACCTCATAAGACAGTTTGTTTGGGGCAAAGTTATTTGTTTTGTACCAAATTTTCCTTAGTTGCATTGTTTAATGACGGGCTTCATTAAGTAACCCATTATATTGAAACGGAGCATCTTGCATCACTTAGTGTTTATTGAAACACTGTGTTGTGTGTGGGCGGTTGGTTTATGGTTATGATAGAAGAGCCATGTTTCTGCTTCCAAATCAAAGGGAAAGATGTAATACTTAAAGTCGCATTTGTAGCTGCAGGGATGGACCGTTCACAATGACAAAATGTCATTTTGGACAATGACAAATTTTGAAAGAAAATCAAATGCTCACACAGGGTGGGTGGCATTGACGGGGAGGAACTGGCTTCACTGATAAGAGAGAAGAATGCACGATGGATCTTATTGTCTCTTGACTGTCTTCTAAGATTGAAAGCACTAAAATTCCAACTGCTATTTGTTGGGTTAGCCGGTTCTGTCTATTCACGACGCGAGGTCAATCCTGACAGGAGATGGGGGTGGGTCCAGTGGGGCAAACTGCTTTGGTGCACCAGTACGGGGGTGAGGCGGGAACCCCCTTTCTGCCAGCCTCTTGCTTTCTGGTTGCATCACGCTGATTCCTGAAATAGCTTGGCCTTTCTGCCCTGACCTTACTCCCTTTTAGGATGGGAAGTGGTAATTACGTGACTGGTAAATGTGTGAGTCAGATGGCGTCCGGGTAGCTCACCATCCTTCCCTTCCATGCTTAAGTCAAGGTCTCATGACTGCCAGTGCAGGATCCTTTCTTTTGAGCAGTTACATTGGCACGTTCCAAGGCAATGGCCCGCCAATTGGATCGTGCATCTGAGTTCCCCGGAGGGCTTGTTAAAATTTAGGTTTCTGGGTCCCACACAGAGTTTCTAATGGGCTGAGACATTTCTAGCATGTTCCCAGATGATGCTAACACGGCTGTTCCCGGCACGAGGCTTTGAAAACCACTGTTCTACGGCATTATACATAATTTTGACCTTGCTTTATTAGCAATTTGATTCACTTGCAAGATAAAGTACAAGCAGTAAATGAAAGTGCTGAGGGGAAAAACCTTCTGAAGGATGAAGAAATGGTTGTAGAAATACTTGGGTACCTTTGGGAATGAGACTTAAGCATGGGTCAAATCAGTGTTAGGCTTATTTCGTAAAGACCAAAATAATATACTACGGTAGTTTTCTTGTTAGTCGTCACCAGAAAAATAACTACTTGCTTAGGGGAGCTTGTTTGCTTATGAAAGTGACAGTCGGTATAGAAAGCAAGAATCTCTAATGTGCATTCCAAATTCTCATTTTTGGAGAGGATGTGGTTGAAGTCCTACCTAATTAGCTAGGTGAACCTAGATTAAAAGAAAAGAAAAGAAAAACCCTCAAAAAAAGATATACAAAGACTGACACTTTGAGAGGAATAATATTTTCCTAAGAGTATAATTATTTGCATAAAACTAGGCTTTTTTATAACAAAATTTCTACTTATTAAATATAATTGAAGCTTTAAAATATAACTGTCTTAAAAATTAAATTTACATATATTTACACCTAGGATCACAGGAGGGTTATATGAGGTCAGACAATTAATTTTGTGAACTCATCCTAGAAAAAGTGCTGTATACCTCGTTGATGAGTATCATCACTACGATCATCTTTGAAGGACTCCCCTTGGGAAGCGATGCACCAACGCCAGCGCCTAGTCCACCCTTCAAAGCAGTTTTGGAACTCTTTTTCTGGAATGGCCGTCAGAGCTGTCATTGCACCTAAAATTCGTCAATTACGTTCATGAACTTGGCACCGTGTACTTTCATTGACAGCACTGTACACACAACTCGGTTTGCCAAGGTTATGAAACCGCACCGAGTTTTTTGTTCAGTGCTGCCAACAAAAGCGCACAGCGGCAAGTTCATGAACTTAATTGTCAGATTTGGGGCCTGATGACAGCTCTGGTGACCATTCCAGAAAAAGAGTTCCAAAGTTGCTTTGAAGGGTGGACTAGGTGCTGTTGGCAGTGCATGGCTTCCCAAGGGGAGTCCTATAAAGATGACCCTAGTGATAGTCAGCAGTGAGGTGTGTATAACAGCACTTTTTCTAGGATGAGTTCACAGAATTAATTGTCTGACCTTATGCATCTCAGGTTTCTAGGATTCATAGGAATCTGGTATCAAGTGGCCCAACTTTCTTATCTTATTGGTGAAACAGGTAAAAAAAAAAAAAAAAAAAAAAAAAAGGAACAGTTTTGTCTACTAAACCACAAGAAATAAGACACCTCTTTTCTTCTGGCTACATCTGGAGAATTTCTTTGAAAACAAAAACAAACGAAAAACAAAAAGGGCTTCTGCGTTTGCTAAAGTCGCGATGAGCACCTCGCACTGCCGGTCTTCACCGAGCAGCCCCACCAAGGGCCCTGGTGGCAGTGGGAAGCTGGCTTACGGGTACCCACAGCACTCCCTCCTGGGACCTAAATCCTTGCTTCTCCACGGCCTTCTTGAATAACTTAATCTGTGCATCAGTTTTCAAAGTTTAAGACATGTGTATCTCACTGGAGGGACACTAAACTTGCTGGGAACTGAGAAGACCCTTGTCCTGCTGGCGGCTTTCCCCAGCACCTGCAGAGGGCAGCGTGCCAACCGTAGTTCGGAGAGCTGGAGTGAGTGACTACACCTGAGGATAAATCAGACCAGCGCGCACTCCTGGGACAATGGAAAGACAATCAGCTCTGACAGGGAGTTTCTCTTGTGAATGTCGCTCTAAAAGAACAGATGACGGGACATAGTATTTTAAACACCAGCACTGTGTTTGTGCTCTGCTTCTTGTGTGGAGCCTTTACTCACAAAATGGGCTTTGCATGTGTGGAAGGTATAAGGGTAAGTTCAGAAAAATGCTGCAGCAGTCATCATTGTGTCCACATGGAAGATAATTTTTTGTAATTTGTTATAAAAAATACTGTAGGATGATATCCAGCACAGTTTTGGCCTTTTTAGCATTAGTAATAAAGTCAGCCAACATTGTCCAAGAATAGTTCACGGTAGATGTTGGACTTGGAGTCCATTGAAAGGGTTGAAGGAATTCTCTAATGTGATTCTTGCTACGCATCAGAGCCAGCATTTCATTCCCCTGTGAAAATCAACCCATGATTTTCTAACGTATGTCATCGGGAAAGTATGAATCAACTGATGGACTTGGAAATAAGAACGTAAGGAGAAAAACAGTCCACAATTTTTATTTGATGATACAAACATGTAATGTCCTGTATGAGTTAGTCTCTGAGATAAACGGTAATATAATCTACCTTGCCATTCTTCCTTTGCATGACCTTAAATATTTGAGTTGGACCTCACCGGGAGGGGTGGTACCAAAATGCTTACTTCCGTGTTTGCAGCAAAATGGCACTTTTCTAGGATGATTCGCTCACATTAGCTCTGCTCAGTTTATGATTGGTAAAAAGAATTTCATAATAGCATTTACTCAGAAGACAGAGAGTGTTTGTGTTTAAATTGTTTCTTAAAATACACTAAATGTTGGGCTAATTCCAAAACAAATTTTGATTAAGTGTGGCATGTTAGCTCATTTTTTCATTCCCCCCATAAACCCTGTTTATGCGCTAGGTGCTGTATGAAGAGTAAGAGGCGGAGAACTTCGTATACTCATTGCCCAGGAGTTTCTAGTTGAGGTAAAGACAAGGAAACAGCGACAGCACTGGGATCTGGGCTACGGCTGAATTATGCCTCAGGAGTCTGAGGGACACCTGAAGTTTTAGCCTGGAATTGGAAGAAGGTTGTGGGGTGGGGGTTGGAGGACTTGGAGAAAGCGGGGACGGTGGAGGGGGCCGGCATTGCAGGAGCAGGAACCAGCATGTGTGAAGGAAAGCAAGCTGGAGAAGGTCCTGTCTGTTGGGGAAACAAGTGTTGTCTTAGTCTGTATTGCAAGAGTCAAAATTACTTGTTTTGCTCCAAGTCCTAATTCATAAAACAGATGACTTAGAGGGTTTTTAGTTGTATTAAAATAGGATTCCTAAAAAGCATTACTTTTGAGATCCAGTTTTTATCATTTTAGCTTCTGCAAGGCATCCCTGACAACAGATGAACTGGGTGGAGAGAAAGACTAAAAGGCGAAGCAGCAGAAGGTAGGAGGTTGCAGTAGTGAGAAAACTACACAGAGAGAAAGAATACAGTTTTTAAAGAGAATTACACGCATAAGTCTATGGCAGAAGGTTAGGCAGTGTCCCTTCTGAGGACTTGCTTCCTCTCCTACTCCCTCCCTCTCTCCCTCCCTCCCTCTCCTCTTCTTTCTCTCTCTCTTTTTTCTCTATTTTGAGAAATCCCCAAAGATATCTCCAAGAACTTACATGCTGCAGAAACCTAGTCCCACTGATGGCAGCTGGGGTGAAACTATTTCTAAGCCTCTTCTGTCCTTGCCCCGCACGCCCACCCAGGCACCAGGGGAAGGGGCTGGGCTGGCCCACTCAGCCAACCCCTTTGGGAGAAGGAGGTGCTAAGAAGGAGCTACTGGGAGAGGCAAACTTCCACTTTTGAGATGCTCATTCCTTTGTCATCTCCAGTTGGGGAGGAAAGAAACAGGAGCAGGGGTGGGGAGGAAAGAGCAACCCTTGCATCTCGTGCAAACGGATCGTCTTCGTTTCTGTTGTGGAAAGGCGGGAAGACTTGTCCTTTTCTGAGAGACAGCAGGGACCTTTCAGGTGTGACTATCTGACGCGAGGCTTTACTTCAGAGAGTGTAAATAGGGAATTAGAAATAATCAATGGAAAAGTTAACTTTCCAATTCTTTTCATTTTTGAAACAAAAACCCGGAGCATGAGGAACTCGAAGATATACGTTGCACCAACACCTCATTTCTGCCTGACCGTGCTGCCCGGTGAATTTAAAGGTCAGTTTTAAATGCACCAGGTCACACTTCCCTAGTCACTTAAATCAGTCCAAGGGACAAAAATGGAGACAAAGAGCTACCGTTGGCTGATTACAAGCCCACAGATTAAAAAAAAAAAAAAAATCCAGCAGGAGGAGCTCTAACACGCTTTAGAGCTCGAATATTTAAAAAAAAAAAAATTTTTTTTTTTTAAGCAAACGGAGAAAATCAGAGGCAGTGTGCCTTGCAAGCTGCCATGTCAGTGAACAAATATGTGACTAAGTCCAATTAAATGCTCAGCTCCGAGCCAAGTGATGATACCGGCAGAGAGAGGACAGCCCACGTTCGCTCCCTTCCGTGGGTCTCCGCGTTCAAAGCAGCCAAGCTGGGGCTGGGTCCGTGGCGTTAGCGCTTACAAAAGGGAGAGCAAAAGGCCGATTTCTGGGCAAGTCTAGAAGTAATTCTGTTCCTTTTAAAGTGTCACATTGTTTCTAAACGAGTCTTTGACACTGGTTCAAAAACCACATTTTAAAATGGAATTTTCTTCGGTGGTTGAAAGCACTACAAAAACTCCTAAATATCCCGTCTCCTTCACTCAGTGGCTTCTTGGGCACTTTTTTAAAATGAGGGAAATGCTGTGTTTGTAAAAATTGGTGCTAAAAGGGCAAGGAATCATATGTCCCCTGGGCCATGTAAAGAGTCTGCAGAAAGAATTAGAGCTTTCTAACACACACACACACACACACACACACACACACACACACCAACTGGAACACAAAGAATTTACTCAGGAAAACAGTGAGAAGTATATGAATTTAACAGTTATCAGATTTTTAGGGCAAGCCTTTCCATTTTGGGCCGTGTTGTGGGAGCCGAAAGGGCGTGTGGGCATAGAAGACCATCAGAGTTACTTAACCTGAAGGAAATTTTCAACCAATCCCGTTTAATCGCTCGCCAACAAGAAGTCAAACTTTTTGTTTTACACCTTAATGGTATGCCCACATTTAAAATTTTTATACAAGCGCCTACAGAAACTTTAACTAGACCAATTCAGACCAAAAGTCACTAAATAAAGGTAGTCTAGACGGAAAAATCTATGAAAACCATATGTCTCCTAGGCATCTGTCTGACAAAGCCGGCCATCCTCCTGGAGAAATGGCTCACAAAGTGTGCTTTCAGGAAAGCACGGCTGTCATGGCCACGAGCGCCGCGCCCGAGAAGGTGGCTGAGCTGTTTACAAACGAACAGCTCTCACGTCTACGCACATCTGTCTGGAAACATCACTGAAAGGCGAGGCAGAGGCAGATGTCATTTATATTTCCATTATTCTCAAAGGCATCAAGAAAGCTTAGTTTTGTCCCTCTGCACTGCTACGCAACGTTAGAGCAGGGGATCTCAAAGCAGCTCTGTTCCCACTCAAGAAAACTGTTTTGAATAATGTTGTGCGTGGGTGAGGCCAAAGAACCACAGCGTTTTCTCCTGATTATTACCTCATCCTGTGGCCTGCCAAGCACAGCTAGAAGGCAGGTGTCCGTCCTGAGTAACTAAAGGCCGACTGGCCCGTGTTAACTGAGTGGAGAGCCCACCTGAGCGACGGGAAAGTCAGCGGGACCGGGGCGCAGAGCAGCAACCGGGGCGCAGGGCGCAGAGACAAGAACCGGCCTAAAGCCTGGCGCGTCCAGGTTAACGCTGCTTTCTGAACTGGACACCGTGGTCAGTGCTACCTTCATTGTTTCCAGCTACACATGTTTATACCTCAAAATGCACTTTACCCAGTGGTAGGAAATCCATAGGGGGGAAAAAAACCAGAAAAATCAAACTTTAATGACAAAAATAACAATGTAACTGGAAACTGAACAGTGTGGAGAGTGTGAAAGTATAAATCGCGAATGTTCCTGGTGACGCTTAGGGAATGTTTCTCTGAGACTTCTGGTTCTACGGGGAGGGGACTCGCAGTGGTCACTGGCACGAGTGTGCCATGTGCTGTTCAGTCCCCTGGAAGACTCTGAGTGAGCCATATGCAGCATGCAGTCAGTCACGTGGGGAGTCAGTCCTGGGCTGGAGGAGGCGAGTATAATAAAGGAGGCAATCTATACGATGTAATCAATCACGCGCCAAGGTTTTAAGCAAAAGTGAGAAACACTAGTTCAACGTGTTTATTCCAAAAGACTGTGCTCTCAAATGAATTTTCAGCATTTTTATTAGTTTGCAAGTACTAAGCGTTATGAGGGTAATGGGGGTAATTTAGAGTGTTTGAAATATTAAAACAAACCAAGCCATCATTAGCTTCCTCATTACAGATTCCTAAATGGAACTATAGGGCATTTCAATAAGTTAAAGGAGGCGACTGATGAGTCACAGATTGTTCTGGCTCAGGAATCTCCATCCCGAGTGCTCCAATGCTACCACCGTCAGAGCTAAAACCCAGGTTTGCTTTCTTTCAAATGTTACGTACAGCCCGGCTTGGTTCTGGTGTTAGACCCAGATACGTGGAGGCAGATTTCTGCCACGGTTTCTCTAGTTAACACAGTTGTTAATGTTTCCTTAATTTTCCACCCCAAGAGGTAATAATGAAGGTAAAATTGGCCTCCCATGAAGTTTTATTGTTCTAGTTACTAAGATGTTTTCCAACACTATTAAGAAGCAAGAAGAAAGTCTAGTTGTGTTAAACATAGTGGACGTTTTCTTTAGTTTTCATAGCTTCTCCTCCGTGAATGGGGGCCTAAAGGCGGAGCAGACTCTACAGCGGAGGCCCTTGAACAGGACACTAAGGGTAGATTTATTTGAGGGAAAACTTTTTGTTCACTCTTAAAATTGGCTTTGAGAATAATCCTAATATAAGCTTAAAAGTACACATGGTACACAATATATCTCACATGAATGCCCATTTCCAAGTGGAAAAATTTCATTTTAGACTCTTCAGGCTGCAAAGTCTTTAAAAGTCTTTCTCACCTCCTACTCTCCTGAGAGGGCTCATTCTAGATGAATGGGATATATATCAATTCAGATAAAGCTGCCTCATGGAAATCGGAAACCAAACACAGGGAACATTTACATGGCGGAGACCAATGGAATATGTGATCGTAAAAAGAGATCATTTTCCGCACAATTCAAAGCCGCCTGAGGCCTTCTCACACAGCCTCACTCCCTCTTGGATTTCCCAACTGTCACAGAAACTTGGGGACTCGCTGTGGCGGTGTGTTTAGTTGATGGTTAGCCATGTCCTTACCCCATTCTCCCTCTCAGTTGGCTCATTAGCCCTTCCACACAAAAAAATGGGGAAGGAATGGAGCTTATTTCTAAATCTGATCTTAACTTGCACAGTTACTGGGTTCCCATAGGAGCAATAAGAACAATGTTTATATCTTACCCGATTTTTTTTCTGTGTTTAAACTAATCCCAATGGGGGAAAATGTCGACTTCATAAAGATCTGGAATTCTCCACGTGTCTGAGCCACTGAAGTCAAGACTGTGAGCTCTTTGCCTTTGTGACTGAGCATGCCTTCTAATGGGTGGATAGAATGCATTCCTTCTACAATTCATGCGGGCTGATAATGTTGGATGGAAAACAGGAGTGGACATTTCCTAGTGTTTATGGGAACAGTGAAAAAAAATAGTTCCAGAAATGAGAGCACTATTATTTGCAGTTTTGCCTATCACGTGGCACTGATGGCTGAAAAGCAGCCAGAAGGAAAAGAAAGTGCCACACCATGATGAGGGCCACCTGAATGCCATGGGGCCCCAGGCTTTGTCCTGGGTAGAAATTCTTCTATTCGGGGTCAGAGTTGCGATAGGGTCTAGACCTCTAAATACTGGTAACACGGCATGCAAACACGTGTGGATTTTCTCAAACCCGAGGCCCTCCCAGCACCACCCCCGTCCCCCCACATTTAAAAATACTGGCCAGACCCAAAGTGTAATATTCTTTTGGCAACAGTCTTCGGTAAGCCAGATGGATTTCATTTGGCAACTAAAGGGTGTAAATATGTGTTTGGATTCAGAGGTTCCCCCAGACAACGGTTACATTATGTTGGCTCGCTTAAGCCAAAGGACTTCCACGTCGGGGATTTTAAAATTCTGTGTTTAAGCAGCACTATAATTATGACAAGCAGACAAAAGCCATCAAGCCCTCAGCTAAATCCTCAGCTCCTTTCTTGCTGGTGGTGGAGGCAGGCATTTAAAGCACCTTCCGAGCGAAAGAGGCAGCATTTCCATTCTCAGGTTCATTTTCCTGGCTGTCGGTGGGCTCGCGCGACCCCAGCAAGCTAAATGTCGCTCCACCGCTTTGCTGTAGCTAAGGGCGAGCACAGAGGCACCCAGCACCTCACGTTTCTAATTTGCTGCTTGGATAAAATTTAAAGGTGAAAAAGCCAGGAACCATGTTGTACCCCGAATCTCTAAAGTCACTGAAAAACACGCCATCTGACAACTATAACTGTCCAGATGGGAAGGTTTTCCCTGTGAAATCCTTCCTTCCTCGCAGCGACAGAGACGAAGGAGGGCAGTGATGAAATACAAGCGCTAGCTTGTCCGTGTCTCCAGACCGTGTGTCTGCTCACGTTGGGTGGACCTCGTTCCTTTTCTTTGAGCTGACATCAACTTGTATATAGGAACATTCAGCAGATTCCAACCGGTGGCAGTTGTGCTGTTGACTGGCTACAGGAAGAGTACTACTCACTCACTGTGCGTTTTGCACTGGTCAGTGGCTCGTTGGCCAGACTGCCGTCCTGGCTGTCTTCCTCTATCAATCGGGTAAAATCCAGGGCAGAGCTGGGGACCCTGAAACTCAGAAAGGCTTCGCCTGCCGTGGCTGACGCTTAGCAATTTTAGAGCCCCAAAGAGAACAACGACAGCGCGATTTCCTATTATTTGTCACGGGGCGTGGAAGCGGTTGTGTGGGTAACTTAATGCCAGTTACCACTGGGCGACCAGTGGCCCCGCGTTCTGTGTCCTGCTGCCTGTCACCTGCACTGATGCTGCTTGCACTTGCCTCCTGGAGATCCTTTCTTATTTACCCTTTTCCTTTACTCTCCTGCCACCTTGGGTGTTTGGAAGAGTAAGATAAGGGCCACATGAAAACAGAACGGCCATCTGAAGTCGACCTTGACACATCTGCGAAGCCCCTGAGTTCTGGTCTTCAGAACACCTGCGAATCTGCTCCTGGGCCTCGCCTACACGGGCTGCGAGCCCTTCTGAACTGAGGCGGCATGGAGAGGTCTGTGTGAAGGGACTCAAGTTTGCTAGAGCCAAGAAGGAACCCACCAGACTCATTTTACTTTCCCTTAAACCAGACTGAAACCAAGACCTGGAGAATGAAAAACTTGGACATGAAGCATTGATTTGCCTTGTGAAATACCACGTTACAACCAGAATCAGTGCGGAATGTGAATGATTTGGATGTGATACTTAATTGAAGGGCTTACAGTAAATGGGACATTTTCTTTAGTGAACAGCTTGTAGCCAAATTTCTATTTTCATCAAAATATATTAAAAACATTGACAATGCACATTAAGCCTGCAACAAATTATTAATTACATTTGGGATTCCAGTAACAAATTTTGTAACAGAGTAGCCTCATGAGATGCCTTGAATATTAAAAATCAGAAAGAACACCTCAAAGTAGTTTCTATCCTTGGCAATCATACCTTTTAAAGACTCTTTGCTTGACTTCAATCCAGTTGCTAAAAATAAAAACTGTTCCCTGGAAAATCAGAATACCTAATCATGGATTTATTTGTTTGTTCTTTAAAGGAGAAGGAGGGGGAAGAAAACAGAAAGCTGTGGCTGATACCAGACATCACAAGACGAATTCATCGCTTGTCCAAATGGCACTCAGCTGCTACAAGGAGTCATACTCTCAGAGGACTGCTGAGCAGGGGGCAAGTCAGGACGCGCCCGGTACGTGACTGCAGGGGGACTGGACACAGGCTAGCCACGCGAGTTGCTTAACTGTCCATGGACCCTGAGCCCCCGACTTCAAGGTTCGGCGGCGTCATCCTTCATGGCACCAAACCTTGACGTTAGGGATGCAAAGACACACTCATAAGAATTGTGGGTTTGTCCTTATTCAAACTTTGGGGGACTGGCCGAACAAACAAAGCAAAGTAAGGAGGCCTCACCTCCAAGTGAAAGGGATTCTGTGTTAACTGTCAGTGGAAGCAACACACAACACACGTGAGGGAGACACAGCCCAGCAGGGCATCAAGGTCAAACATTTACAACAAGATTAAGCTAGATTGTAAAGACAACCAAATGGCTTTTACCTCCGTAAAGAACAGAACATGAGTGCACTGTTTCATTATGTAAAGGGATTTATATACCTTTAGCCATGGTTGGGTTAATAAAGTTACTGAGAACGTGGGACTGGGTGAGTCTCAAATGGTGCCACGTCAAGTCAGGGAGATTGCCTAAGTCACCGAACGGGCCTACGTGGGAACCCCTGGGACAGTCTGGCCGTGCAGAGACGCCAGCTTCCTCGTGGGGACTTTCAGTGGAGCAATTTTGGGTGTCCACATTGTGTTTTTATCATGTGGATGAGCTGGAGTAAAAACTGAACCCTCTCCTATGATTCAGTTTTGCCATTTTCAAAAGACACCATCAGACTTGGTGACAAGAGTGGTTTTTAAAAAAGTCCTTCTATTTTTCAACATTTTAAAAAATAGATGATTGGGTGATGAGGTAAATGGAGTTTGCTTTTCCTTGGATAGAGACCCTTCCTCCCACTCTTATCCCTTTCTGACCGTTGCAAAATAGCTTAGTCCAAGGAGAGGGGCGAAGACAAATGAGTGAAATAATGCCAGAACCGGCCGTTGCCAGGAAAAACACACTGCGATTCAGTTCACTTGTCCCGTTAACGTCCAAGGCTGTGATTCCCAATTAATTAATTGGAAGAAGTTGTAATAGAAAATAGCTACATCAGCCCTAAAGTTAGTGTTTGACGAAGAGTAGGATCTTCAAGGAAGAGAAGGGGGCCCCTGAAGAGGCGATGTCGGTTCGAGATCACCTGGCTGAACAAGGACACTACTGGCTGGCTTTCCCAACAGGGCTTAGCCCCCCCAGAGAAGCCGTGTAGGGGGAGAGAGATGGGGCCATCCAAATATACTGTCAGTGACAGTGTCCCACAAGCATATTTGTGCACATTCAACTTACTACGACAGAAGCAGCCCTACTGGTGGGTGTCCTTGGGACAGGGACGCTCCCCTCGGTCAGGTGGGATTAATGCAAACAGGGTGTCGCTCGCGGTACTTCCAGCTCCCTCACTGAAAGGCCCCACGCACGCAAACCCAAGAGCGTGAGCGGTGGGGAGAGCTGGGCGACAGCCTCCCAGCCTCCCTCCTTCCTCTCCCTTTACATGGAAAGGGAAAGATATGACAATAATGTTTTTTAAAAGCAGAATGCTCATGGTCTCTGTAGAATTACAAGTACTTTCATTACCTTTGCATAGGGTTAAAATAAAAGTACTTTATCCTTTATAGGGTTAAAATAAAAACATACAGGCTGGTAAAAGTCAAGATCCTAACTCGCCAATAAAGTCGAGAATTATCCAGAAGGAAACTATGGACAGGCACATGCTGAAGGGCAGAGCCTTTTGCCTCTGAAAGTTCAGTTAGGGCCTTTGTGATATTAAAGCCCCACCGGGGGCGGGAGGGACAGCACTCAGGCTGTCTTGTCACCTTAAGAGTGTCTGCTTTCAGATAAAAGAGGAGAAAGGGCCCTTAAGCAAGGAAGGAAAAAACAAAACTGGGAGAAAAAAATTAAACTTCCTTCTCATAAAGCTAAGGGTTATTTTCCTGGAGATGATAGATAATGGCATTTCAACTTTTAAAAAGAAAATGGAGACAAATCATGGAGAAAAAAGAGAATATATAAATAAATAGAACAAGGTGAAATTTCAACAAGAGCTTCCCTCAACTTTCTCCTTCCTTCCCTCCTTCCTTCCTTTTCTTTCTTTCTTTCTTTCTTTCTTTCTTTCTTTCTTTCTTTCTTTCTTTCTTTCTTTCTTTCTTTCTTTCTTTCTTTCTTTCATCTTTGTCTGTCTTTCTTTTTCTCTTTCCTTTTTTGTGAAATCTTAAACCCCATTTCTGGCTTGCATTTGGTAGGATTCCTGCTCTGGCTTTTATTAAAAGCAGACTTTATGTGGTCAGAATTCTCCATCTAAAGCTAAACTTTAATAGGCATAAGGATCCGGACAGAGTCTTTCTCGCTCTCTCTCAGGTACCCCCACCCCCACCCCCAGGGATTTCCCTCCCAACATACTGGATGGCCTGAAACGTGAAGGCTCAGCACAAAACCACCTACTTTCCTATTTCCCTCTGAACTCTCATTTCTGTTTTACATTTGAGACTCTTTGCAAGGCCAGATCAAGTTAAGCCTGGCTCTAACTTGAGAAAATTCTAGAAATTTTGAATAACACAACTGTTGTCCTATAAATTCCCCAACGCAGACACATTAAACTTGACACTCCCCATCTCTGGGGTGGGCTGCAGATTCCTGCTGCTACCTTCCCGGTGCAAGCTGGGAAATACCCAAGGTGACCCCACCCTGTTTCACACATCGGTGTAGCATTTGACTCTATCTCTGAAGGGTACTGGCAAGCCAGCTCATCTGAACCCACGAGCAAAGGCAGTCAAGCGAGCAGGCAAAGACATGCACGTCCATTCCTGAGACAGGCACCACCAGGTTGCTCTGGTTCCTTCTTATAGCTAAACAGACAAAATGGTCAACTTCCAGGCTACTGGATGGGACCCCTGCCTTCCCACCCCCAACAACTTCCTAACACAATGACAGGCACTTTCCCAGTCAGATTGAGGTTTTCTAAAACAATACTTTAATCTCACCTAAAGTGAGGCTCAACTGACATTTATGCTTTTTCACATTGATGGGAAAGACTTTTGAATACTGTAGTCCGGTGGTTCTCTAGGGGAAGGGGCTTACCCCTCTTCACCTCTTGCACTGACAATGTCTAGAGACATTTTTAGTGGTCACAACTGGGAGAGTGCAAGTGACATCTAGTGGGAAGAGGCCAGGATGCTGCTAAATGTCCTAAAATGCAGAGGACAGTGCCCTACAACAAAAATGTCAGTAGTGTCAAGGGTGAGGAACTCTGGTGTTGTGGTTGCAAGAAGGGCTCCTCAGACTGCTTGCAATTCAAGCCCAGCTCTTCTTGAGCACGCTGCTTAACCTCTGTGTCTCGTCTACAAATTAGATAATAGTCTTTGTCGTTGGGTTGCTGTGAGCATTAAATAAAAATGTGCTGGCAATATGTTATGAGGACAATGCCTAGCAGATACTGAGAGCACACAAAATGTTAGCTACTGTTGTGAGTGTTATGAGAAATTTAGCTCTGTTTCAAATAAATTGTAAGCCAAACCTATTAAGTTTAGAGGGGGAAAAAATCCATAGGTTTGAGAGTACATATATCCTCTTTGATTAGGACCAACATGATGATAACAGTAATGACCACAGTGCTTTACAGTTTATCAGACTCTTTCAAACACCTCATCTCAGATGGTTTGGGCAACAATCTTATTAAATTTGTCCCTGTTTCATAGACGAGCATCTCCTGGCTCAGGGGCGAATGAGTTGCCCGCAGACTGTGCCACACCAGGTCTTCTGATCCCACAGTCCCTGCTATTCCTGCTACACCAGCCTTTGTTTACTAATTTAAAAGGCCCCTTTTCTTCATTACACCCAACACCCTGAAGATCAAAATAAATGTGAGTACTGTAATCAGAGGGTGAGGTGACTCAGGCCTCATGGGTGGGCGAAGTCACTTCTGTTTTTTTGGTACATGCATAGTTTCCTTCATGGAGCATACGAATATTTTCATCCTCTGAATTGAATTTTTAAACATTAACTGTCTACATGGGCTCATTTTCTTTCCTTTTAAAAATTTTTATTGATTAAAAAAAAAACCCCTAATTCCTTCCTTTTTCAGAAGTTCTAATCACATACATGGTACACATTTTGATTGTCAACGTGTGAAGGTGAGAACATAGCTTCAACTATATCAAGTTCCACTTATTTACCAGCTTTTTGGTTTCACAATTCTGCCTGGAAATCTGCTCTCAAAGGCCAAAATCTATTATGAAAATGTACGATGTTCTATGCCCTATATGGTTGTGACTGCATATAGCAATCATTATGTCGATGTTAAAATTTCTATGCACAGGTAAAAAAAATTGCAAATTAATCGGCCAGATTTTTACTGAACCTACATTAAAGTTGATAAAATTGGGTTTAAGGGTCATAGGTCAGAAGGCGGATGGCTACTATTCCTTACATCAGTGGGGTTTTGGAATTCCTTTGGTAACAGAGAAGGTGTTACTTTTTCTTTAAGCTTCACGTGAGCTTGACTACCTTTTTATCTGGATACTTATAGGGCTGTCTTTCTCTTCTTAATGGCTGGTGATAATTCTCATGACCGTGGAACACGCAGCTCTCAACAACCCAGCCACAGCTCTTTCATTTCAAAACTCCTCCATCAAATTCTACAAACAGCTGCCAAAATGTCATTCATTTAGACCCAGTGTCCTTTAGTCCCATTCAGTTTGTGCCAGTTGATAAAGGAGAGACTTAGACCACATATTGATTTTAAAATGGTGTAACAGGCCAAGCAATTTCCCAAGGATTCCCCTGTGGGTGAAAATTGCAAACGTGTATGATGATATCTTTGCAATTTTCTTTTTCAAGGAAATTCTGTCTGTCCTGCTATGAGAAGAGAACCAAAGAGCACCCATCCCCCTCGATTTCTTCCGTGCAGAACACTTACCTGGGGACACTGGGAGGGGCCCTCGTGGGCCGAGATGGGACTTGCGGAGGGGTTCCGAATGAGTCATTGCTGTTAGGGAAAGGAGGCAACGGGCCTGGCCGGAATGGAACTGGGGGGGCCCCCGAGTGGGGTCCAGGGGAAGGAATGGCAGGAGCGGGCCCTCGGCCGGATGTGGGCCGTGCCAGCGGGGTGCTCAGTGTGGGCCTCCTTTGAGTGGTGGGGCTTGGAGGGGGTGACCTGAAGAAAGAGACCAACAGCAGTTTGCCCACTCATACTTTGTCTGAATTCAGCTTTAAAACAGTATTTTATAATCCCCTGACTGTTTTTTGAAAAACTTACTTTTGACTGAGAAACTCAAATATGTTTCAGGAATGTTAAAGTGTATAAAAGGGGAAATGGTGAGACGTTTGCTTCCCCATTGCTTAGCTCTGCGGAGACAGCCAATAGTATTTTCTTGCGCATCCTTTAAACCGATATTCTATAATAGTTTCTTTCTAAATATAAATATCTTGTACATGATAGAGCACGACAGTCTACAACTAACTTTTTGTAAGCTTCACATGAGCTTGACTATCTTTTTATCTTGATACTTACAGAACTGTCTTTATCTTTTTAATGGCTGTGTAGCATTCCACTGTGAGGAATTAATTTCTCGATCTCATCCTAGAAAAAGTGCTATATACCTCATTGCTGAATATCACTACGGTCACCTTCTACGTACTCCACCTTGGGAAGCTATGCACCTGACACCAGTGCCTAGTCCACCATTCAAAGCAATTTTGGAACTCTTCTTCTGGAATGGCCATCAGAGCTGTCTTTGTACCCAAAATCTGTCACTTAAGCACTTACGTTGGTGCACTACACAAACTATTCGGTAGGATGTCATAACCTCATCAAGGTGTTAAAACTTTACCAAGTTGTTTGTACCGTGCAGCCAGTGTAAGCACATGTAGCAAGTTCACAAACTTAATTGTCAGATTTTGGGCCTGACAACAACTCTGATGGCCATTCCAGACAAAGAGTTCCAAAATTGCTTTGAAGGGTGGACTGGGGGCTGGCGTTGGTGCACAGCTTCCCAATGGGGGTACTTCAAAGGTGGCTGTAGTGATATTCAGCAGTGAGGTGTGTAGCACTTTTTCTAGATTGAGTTCATTACATTAATAGGCTGACCTTGTACTATACTTGTTTTTGAAGGGAGCTGGGGTCATCTGACCCTATCTCTCAAGTCTGAACTTAAATATCATTTCTCCTTGTTTTTTCTTTAGGTTCACATTAGTTCAGGGAAGCATACCCAGAAGAGGATACTGGGCCAGCCTGGCAGGCCTCAGGAGACACGGGCCAACTTCCTACCTGCGGGAGTGCTGTATCCAGGAGTCATCCACGGGAGGCGGTGCAGGGGTGAACGTGGTGGCAGTGTTGATGTCACCAATGATCGCAAGGGCTTCTTTAAGGGCTTGGTACATACGAAGCATTTCGTCCCGGCGCTGAGCCTGCTCAGCAGATTCCTCCATCAGAGTGTTTTGGTCCTCAGAAGAATATAACTGTGCTAGGAGCTCTGAGTTTATGAAATCCTTAACCTGTCAGGTCATCATAGAAAAGCAACATGGGAATGAACGAGTTATCAAATGGTACAAACTGGTTGAGAGCCTGTGATCAGTGTCCACAAAAGTCCACTTCAGGCAAAGGGCCACATCATGCATCTGTTCACTCTTATTTTCTTCATTTTCCTCCCAACCCTCAGAACCATGCCAGTAAGCTTTGCCCCTGTTGCATGGCCATTGACACTAAAGAAAAACATAGAGTATTTGAAAAGAGGGCCATATCCTGCCATCACCAGAGCAGGACCTGTCAGCTAATGCAAGCCTTTCCACAGTGCTGTCTGCAGCTGATTGGCTTACACAGGAGGGAGGCACCAGGAGGTAAGCAGCAGTATTTTCAACAAGAAACACTAATGTAAACAACTCTATACAAGAAACAGAAATTATCCAGTTCTCTACCTAGCTTTTACCAAAATTACTGGACTACTATGAATACTACATTTCAATGTCATCTCAAAAGTGGAATTAGCAACAACGAGTGAATGTTCATTAAACACAGAACCTTCTATAATCATGCAAATTCATTTCCGAAAAAAAAAAAGTGATACACTCTCTGCTTTCTAGATTTTATAGGAGAAGCTAGTTAACAGTGAAAAGGACTGACATGAGGTTCGATGGTTAACGGATAGGTATGTGAAAACAAACTAAAGTATGAACAATACCTATGAGGCACAGCACTGAAGGAGAGAGAACCAACCACTATATTTCATCTGAAATCTGACACCACTGATTTTAAGACACCACTATTTTATGTGCCACTAAGAAGGAGAAAACACCACCAAATTCAGCTGTGACAGAATGCCAAGATGCCATTGAGTAGAACACACATCTTCATGCCAAAAATACTAAATGTAAAAAGAGGGAATGTGAGAATCAATGAAATACCACGTATCCCTGATGCCTTCAAAAGTTATCTAATTTAATTCTTACCGCATACTTATGAAACATGTATTATTATCCCAATTTTACAGATGAAAAAATTGAACTTCAGAGAGTTTAAGAAACTTGCCCCAAATCACACAACATTAAGTTGAGCTCGAAATCTTCTGACTTGAAGTCTCTCGAAGCCTGCTGTGAAGGCCTCAAATGCCAAGGAAAAGGATGTGTATTTAACAAATATTCAGTCCTCGTTGCCAATTCTACTTACTCCATTTTGGGTGCTTAGAGAAGACAATTTATGTTTAAGCATCTTTATTTTGGAGTGATGTAGCAATCACACTAATTAACATCAGCCTAGAAAAATAAACCAACATGAATTTTTCAGTTTCTCTGTTAAATGAGAAAGCTAACACTTATCTAGAGACACTGGATTTCTCTAAGAAAGCCCAAAAGCCAGTATATTTAATTGTTTGTAGAAACTCGGGCAGACAACAGAACACCTGTCAGAGGCTCACAATTCCAGGGTTGTAGTTAAATTTGCAACTCAGGGATGACAAGAGTCTAAAACACATAGCTTTACTATTTTTTAAAGGTACCTAGCCATGCAAATCATTTGAATCAAAAAATTCAGCTAAATCACAACTTCACTGTGAATGTTCTCTGCACATATTTTGTAAAACAAGAGTGATTCAAATGTGGAAGTAATCTAATATACAAGATGTATTCAGACAACTGTCTGGTAGAATAGAGGGTTTATGAGTGATAGCTGTGGAAGGTAATTTGGCCAGGTAACCTGGGGCCAGATGTGAAGGCCTTGAATGCCAAGGGAAAGTGTTTGAACTTTATCCACTTGGCAATGGGGAGCCATGGAAGGCTTTTTAAGCAAGTAAGTGAAACAATAAAAGAAAGCTTTAGGAAAATTAAGCTGGCCATGATTTGAAAAGACTTTGCAAATAAAGATAAAGCAATCTGTTAGAACGCTATTGTAGATCAGCTATGAGAGGCTAAGTGTTTAACTGAGCAAGGATGCAGTGGAATAGAAAAGATGGATACATATGAGTATAAATGACAGTGTAAGGGAAAAAAAACAATGGACTTGATGATGTTTGGATGTGAAAGGCAAGTAAGAAAGGAACAGAGATGCCACAAGCATTGAGGTTTGGGTCACTGGGAGAACAGAAAATCAAAAGTTAAGGAGGAAAAGTCATACTTAAAGGAAAGACAGTCAATTGGAAGATTTATTCACTTCCAAACACGCTTGCAGGTACCCAAGGAGACATGGACATGTGCACAAATATTCCATTGTTGGGTGTGTGTATGCACTTGGAGGGATGGTATAATTCCAAATTCAAAACCAGACTATTTTCCTGGCATTGGCTATCTGTTGAGTTAAGCTCTTTTGAAGCTTTACATCTTACTGGAGTATCACTTAGAATCTATTAAACACAATTTAAAGAAGACCCTTCCAAGAATAGATTTAAAGCAGATCTGAATTAAGAAGCAACTGTCAAACCACAAAATAAAATAATAAGGGCCTGTTTCAGCATTCTGATCAAAGATCTGCATTGAATCAACTCTTCCACTTCAAAATGTCACATACTAAGACCTGCTGGCTCTCCAAAAGATTTGGCCCTCTTCTGGAATAACATAAGTATTATTAGCAGGAGAGAAACGGTGACACAGCTCCATGGTTAAGAGCGTGTGCGTTGGAATCAGATGGCTCTGAATTCTGAGTCCTAGTTCTAACACTTACTGTTCTTGGTTAACCTCTTTGAGTCTCAGGTTGCCTGCTTGTAAAGTGAGGATAATGGTAGTAGCTGCTTCTCAAGAGTTGTTATGAGGTTTACGTGAAAGGGTGAATATAAATTGTCTAGAACAATGCCTACCATTTAGTTAGTGCTCCACGTACAAAAGCTACTCTTTAAAGCAGATAGGGCTAAATTGTCACCAGGTTTGTAGAGGCAGAAGAACAAATAGAAAGCTATTGCAATAGTGCAGGTACCAAGTGACACAGTTCTGCATAAAGCATAGGTTGACCTTTTATTTTGCAGGTAAGCAAAATCTTAGAAACTCTTCTCTTCCTGCTATCCCAGGGACGCTATAACTGAAACAAAGGTGGTGGTGGTGGTGGTGGTGGGGACCTTGGGGAGTTTCCAGACACTTCAGGGACTTTGTGATTGGTTTGTATGTCAGTGGGACAAATATTTAAACCAAGGTTTCTGCACAACAATTACAGGGAAAGCCGATCTCTTTTAGATGATAGCATTTAGAAAATACTTCACAGAACATGAACTAAATGAAGTATATACTTGGATGCAAGATTTGAAATCATATTTATGCTTTTAATTATAACACCTTATACTACGTGTCTTTGTAGGGTTCACAAAACAATTCTCACGCACAAAACCTCATTCCAGCTCAAACTCTATGCGCGAGATAAACAGGCATTACTGAGCATGTCGTTCTGCTCACTGTAAAGGAATGTGAGGTCATTAAAAATGTTCCACATGTTCCTTCTCTTTCATACTTTAACCCTTCTCCAGCAACCTGCCATATTTTTGGATCTTAACCCTTCTTTGTCTTTATCACTAAAATCATTTTAGGTTCCCTGATGGTGTAGTGGCTTAAGGCTTCGGCGTTGGCGCTGTCAGCGCTGCGGCCTGGGTTCGATTCCCTGTCAGGGAGCTACCCACATACCAAAAAAGCAAAAAAAAAAAAAGTTTTGGAGTTCCCTGGTGGTGTAGTGGCTTAAGGCTTCAGCGTTGGTGCTGTCAGCGCTGTGGCCTGGGTTTGATTCCCAGCCAGGGAACTACCTACATACCAAAAAGCAAAAAAATAAATAAATTAGTAAAATCATTTTAAAGCCTTTGCAGAGACATTTCTAGAAGTTTCATACAGTTCAGTTACTAAGGAGATCACTTCTTTAAAAATCTTGTTTCCCACTTGTTCCCAAATAAACATTAAACTATTGAGTGGGTTAGGGAGGGGAGAAAGGGGAGGGGGTGGGAGAGGAGGGAGGGGAAGCTAAATATAGGGTGATGGAAAGAGAAGTCACATTAGGTGGTGAACTTATTATACAACAAGGTGACAATGCATTGTGGAATTGTATGCCTGAAACCTATGTCATCCTTGCTAACAGATGTCACCCCAGTAAGTCTAACAATAAAAATGAATTTAAAAAAATCTTGTTTCTAGATGGGAAGGCGCAGCGCAGAGCACAGTGACAGCCCTCAGCCGCACAAATGCATATTCAAAAACTTAGCCGATTGAGAAGTTCAAATTTGCTTAGTTTTGGAGAGGGGTTTGGTCAGAATTTCGTAATTCTTTGAGATCCCACAGTTCTCTCATTTCTACTTGAGCCTCCCTTCCATCCCCCAGGGATTTTGTGCAGCTAAAGACCAGTGAAGTTTTCCTTCTTTAAGAAGTCACATTCTTTGCCTGACAAACATAAAATCATGCAAAAGAAGTTAGACACAGGAAAGCACATTCTGTGCGATTCTGAAGTTCAAGAACAGGCAGAAGGAATTTATGGTAGAAGAAATCAGGAGTGTTACCCTCAGTGGGGAGGGATGGGGCTGTGGGGAGCAGAATCGGGGGCTTCTGGGTCCCAGTCGTGATCTGTTTCTGGAGCAGGATGCTGAATTCCTGACCCATGGAAACAAATCAGTGCTCTGGCATTTAAGATGTACTTTCTTCTCAAATAATGAACATTTAAAGTAACACTCTACTCCACACACATTAAAGTTACAATAGGTTTTGAAACTAGGGCACATGGTACTAATTTTCCACCAGAGCGCCAATGGCCCGGGAGAGTGGCTGGCTCTCCAGGGGTCCAGGGGCGCAGGCTGTGGCCCATTCCAAGTGTGGCATGCCTCTAGGTCTCATATTTGGTTCTTAAAAAGTTTCATAAAAACTTTATATTCTATTTTGTATTATCGGGGCTTGTTTGAATATGAGGAACAACGTTTTAAATTACTTAGATTCAAAACATTGTTTCTCATATTCAAACAAATAAAATCTTTGAGTCATATGAACCCTCTAGGAAGAGACCCCACGTCTGTGCCATGGGGGTAGGAACCCCTCGTTTGGAAAGGTTGACGTAGTTTTCCCTAACCTCGGCTATGCACCATCTGAGGCTGAAACGGACTAACTCTCTGACTGACTGAGAAGACCTGGATTTTCATCTCTGCCATCCCTGGCTGTGTGACCTTGGGCAAGCCACTTAACTGCTCAGAGCCTCGATTTCACTCTATATAAGCTGGTCAAAATACAGAGTACCCAACGGGTGGGCTGTCTTGTGGGTTCAAACACAGAATTGTGTGCCGCCGTGCCATTCACGCTTTTAGAACGAAGGCACTTTCTTGAGTGTCTGATGGAGAACGTCCGGTGGGGGTGCTACAGGGGAGAGGCCATCACAACGTGCTCCCACGGGGTGTTAGGTGTGCGTGAACTTCCAAGTCCCGAACACAACTCTGCGGCTGTGACTTCTGCCCGTCCAGAACAGCCGTCTGCCATAAACTTGCTATTTCTTTGTGTTGCTGTTACCTGGGATGTTTAAGCAATGAAACAGCTGCTGCATTTCAATAGACAAAGGCTTACAGTATGTCTGAGGCAAGGCATTTATTGCCGGCTTTAAACTTCTTAAACAATTCCATATGGAGACTTGAGTGGCAGAACAGTTAATGTAAACTTTCAAAGGAAACTGCCCACCAAACTCTGAACCTTATGAAAGTTGGCTGAAACGTATTGTTTTTCAGAAGGCAGAGTAGCCTTTCCCCGTTTCAAAGCGGCCGGGCCACAGCACCGCTTTCGGCAGGGACCCGTGTTAGGCAGGCGAGTGTCCTACAGGGCAGCTACCTGGTGCACCAAAGGCATTTAGAGAAGCAGTAGGTCTGAGTGGATGGCATTTAGAATGAGGAGTCAAAGTCTTTGTTGTCTAGTTGTGATTCTGTGATTAATTCTCTTGCTTCACTTTAAATCAAATGAAAAATCAACACATATGCGTGACACAGTGCTGGGTGTTCACCACGTTTCTGTTCCTTGTCCTCAATGTGGCACGTCTGGAGTGAACACGAAGGGCTCAGACATTCTGTACGACAGGGTGTCACAAGAGTGTGAGTCCATTTAAAAAAGGGACTTCCATTTTTACACATATACAATTACATATGTCATTTAAAACTATATTATCTATTATATACATACCAGAGCTGTCTGGAAAGTATCCAGCCATGTACTATGAAAAACAGAGGCATTCATGGCTGGATTTTTTTTCCAGGCCACATATTTACATATACAGAAGATGCCAAAAAAAGGTACACACATTTTAAGAAAGAAAAAAAAAACCTGTATTAAAATTGTAATACTCAATGTATAATGGTAACAAAAGATGACTACAGGTCACGTTCGACATCTGCAGTTCCCGGAGGTGCTCCAAGTGCTTACCGTCAGTATTTCCGTAACACATCGACGACATCGCTTAGCATGCGTGTACGTTTTTTTGGCACCCCGGTATTTACACATACAGTAAAAAAGCAGATAAAATAACACTCAAAGGAAAGAGGTGATCCTAGATATGGGAAACTCTTTTTGGGTAGATATAAAGAGTTGAATTTCAAACCAAGATAACCCTAATTTCCTACGAATTCAGTACGGCATGCTGCTTTTCTTTTCTCCGCATTCCCATCAGCCTCTGCTTCAAAGTTGGCCCTTCAAGTCTCCTTACCGGAAGCCTTAGTTGAAAGCTACGCTCCCAGGTTCTCGCGTGAGGTCCCCCTCAGGACGGCCAGCTGAGCTTTACCTCCAGGGCTAATGCCCCATAGTGGGGGTTTAACCTTCCATGAGAGAAGGAAGCACACCAGCGAGGAGGGAGGGCAACCATCCCCACATCCGTGTGCGTGTGTGTGCGTGTGTGTGCATGTGTGTATGTGTGCGTGTGCGCATGTGTGCGCGCGCGCGTGTGTGCATGTGCACATGTGTGCGCGCGCGGGTGCGAGTGTGTGTATGTGCGCACGCGTGTGTGTGCGGGTGTGTGAGTGGGTGTGTGCATGTGTGTGCGTGCGTGTGTGTGCGTGTGCGCGTGTGTGTGCGCGCGGGTGTGTACATGTATGTGCATGTGTGTGTGTGCGGGTGTGTGCGGGTGTGTGCGTTTGTGTGTGCATGTGTGTGTGCTCATGTGCACGTGTGTGTGTCTTGAGAAGGTGAAAGTGGGACAGACTTGCTTTTTCTTCCTTTTAACTAATTTGTGGCAAGCTACTCCTCACAGCTATGGACAGGAAGTGCTATTTCCTGTGCAGATGATTTAATACAGTGCAGAGCAAAGCAGCGTTTGAACTGACGGCAGCACTAATGACTCTCGGTAAAACACTGAAAAGATAAATGATACTTAATCAGGAAAATGTTTAAAGAAGCAAGGGCCTGGATACACCATGGCAAAAACAACCTGAACTCGTTTAAGTAAAGTTAAGAGGGTAATTTTAAAAATACACAGACTATTTATTTAGTACTCCATATTTTTCAAAATGGCATATAGTCACATTCATTATGTTCTCTGACAATCCTGTGAGGCAACTACAGTTTTGGAAGTGACTTCATCTTGGAAGGATCAAATGATTTGCTTCAAGTCACACAGCAGGTCATTGACCAAGCATAAGAATACAATTTATAGTTTCCAAATTTCTAATATATTGCCTACCTGTAGCAGATACATTAAAGCATCCTACTAACCTGGCTTGAACACACAAAATGTGTATGAAGATTTAGTTAGTTAAAAACAAGATTGTTCACATGGGGGCTTGGGGCTTCTTACTTTCAAGGGATGCATAGATCATGAATGGCAAAAGGTTAGTCATGTTAAGAAATACAATTTTTGAAAGGAATCTTGAAATACGGATAAAGGCTATTATAGTTCTTAACTAGGCTGACATATTAGTTTCTTACAATAAAATTCTTCATAGTACTTGCATATATACTATCTTCGGGACAAATCTCTTAGCCAGGTACTTTTTTACGACTAGTATTTTACATATGGAGGGAATAAATGCAATGAAGTTAAGTAATTTGTCTTAGGTCAACAAAGTCTATAGCAGAACAAGGGTTAGAATCCAGGTTTCAACTGAATTCTAGTGTGGGATTCTTTTCAGTACTTTGCCATCTAATTTTTACTTGCTGTAAGCAAATGCTCACAATGTATCATTGGTTTAAATAAAAAGGTGTCTTCAGAAGATAAGTATGAATAAAATAGTTGGTGTCTCACTTTTCAAGAATCAGAAAAGCCTGCTATAAAATACCCCATTATAGCCCATTTTATTTAAAAGATAATTTCTGAAATACCTTGTGATATCATTCATACTTTAACAAAGTAGCTACCAAAAGAACCAAACTGGACCATGTAATTTTAGTATCATATTCTGACTACTATAAATATTACCATAAACAGGGAGAGATTCTATATGCTATAGAATAGATCAACGGATGGCTAGTCTAACAGGGCATTTATGACTTACCTTAGAAAAGACAAGTTAACTGACTTTGTATCCAAGGAGATAGGACACAAAGCCCTTTCCCAGGTTAAAATAGCGTTCCATAGTTTTTGAAGGTGAAAATGTGTGTGTTTGTGTGTGTGTGTGTGTGTGTGTGTGTGTGTGTTTAGGAAAGAAAACTATCTTTTGCCTTTAATTTCCAAGTCTAGGAGACAGGGCATCCGGTTTTATTGCTGGCTTTGCAACCAATTTATACCGATGATAGCTAGGCTGTGCTTTATTGTAAGCAAAGTCACACTCCTCTAGAGGGTGTAGTCAATAGGGAATGCTACAGTACTGTAGCTAGAAGTTTCATGTTTTCTTCCCTAAGTTCTCTTTCACTGGTCAGCCACTTACCACTTGTAATGGAAAACGAGGAACCTCTGTCATAGCTATTTCAACCATTCAGAAAATAGAACAAGGAGACTAAAGAGAATGTGAGTAATCTCCACACTAGGAAGGATTCAAAGTTACAGTGAGAGGGTTCACCATCACTTACATTATTAATCATCAGGTGCATTATCGTTTTTGGAATTAGGTCTCGGATACATTTATTGATGATGGACATGTAGGAGTCTACGAGGTTGCGAATGGTCTCCACCTGCCTCTCCAATTGAGGGTCCATGGAAAAGTTTTCTGCTTGGCCATTCTCATCGTTTTCCGTCTAACAGAGAGGAAAGAAAACATGATTGTGTCACGTTTGTTCAGAAGAAGAACAACAGCAGACATTATCAGATGATCAACTTCTGTTCACTGGATTGGAGTTACACTAGTCGATGGTGGTGTCCTTGTTGCACACCCATTAATTCTGACAAGAGATCAGGGCCATTCACTTGTTCTATGTATAGCCTGCCATGATCCAGAAAAAGCAAGTATTCTAATTCTCAATGAATGCTGAGATGAATAACCAGAAAAACAGTGCACCTAACGACAGCCCCCTAGAGAACAATCTAATCTTAAGCCAATTGCAAGCTGGCCAAAGAACAGAATCCAAACTTGTGTGCAGATGTAAACCTTTGGGAGGAGTCTCCAGGGACTCTGTAGATTAGAAATGACCTTGGTGTTGTTCGGCAACTCCCAGGTCCACGCTGAAATGGATCAGCATTTGGATCAACCCAGATTTAGAATTAAATCTCCTAGGCCTGGCCTGGAGCCAAAATAAGAGATACAGAGGATAATTCACTTTTCCATGCACTTGCTGGAATTTGTTATGTAAATGCATGCTTCTGTCATCACTACCAAAGGCAGGCTTCATTGTGAAAAACTTACAGTTTTAACTTCCAACTTGTTATTCTTTGAATAAAACAGAACACATCTATACTCAAAGAATTTGTTTGTGCAACATGAGAGAAGCATCTGTTTTCTATAGCATGGGACTTGAGTTAATTAATTTTGGCTTATCCACCAGGGGCTGGGCTGGAATGACATCTTCATCATTAAAGGCTGACCTATTGGCTTGGCATTGAAATCAATTTAGAACAAATGGTCTCCATTTCAAGTCAGGTTGAACCATCTAAACTCCAGAACATGATACAAATATTGTTAGTGGTCTGGCTACTTTCTAGCATTTGGAAAGATTTAATTACGAATGCAAAAAAAAAGGGGGGGGGGATAATTTATTGCTTCCAATGTAGACATGAAATACTTTCCTTTAGAAATGCACATACTTTGATCTGCCAGGCTTTCAATCATCCAATCAGCTCTAGGAAAAGCACTGTGCTAAATAGCTTTAATGGATTTATAAATGACAAGCTTTTCTTTTGAATCAATATGCATATGTGAAGTCATATTTGAAGACCACAAAATAACAAAGATAGAAATTGTTCCTATTCATTTACATAAGCTTCTCTTGCTCAGAGATCTCCAACATTTTGAAAAAAAATCGGAAAATAACATATGCTCACTCTAAAACACACCAGTCATTTTCCAGTCCTGAGGGTTCGACCCCGTGCGTCAGGGTGACACGTCAAAAACATTTCTAAGGGATCTTACTACAGCAAGGTAGAGGATTGGAAGGTTCAAAAATGACAGTTGTTCCCTCACACGGTTTCTTTTCAAATGGTCTTTGGTCACCGAAGGAAAGAATTAAATCACATCTTATGTAGTTCTTTATTTATTAACTGGTGATAGAAGCACAATAGGATAAAGTGGTAAAGTTACAGAAAAAGGTCAGCCATGGCAGTGAGAACCACCACCTACGTCCCCAAACTTCTTCCCAGGCATAAAACCCCCTGCAAGTGTGCTCCAAGCTGAGCCTGAATTCTGAGGAGCAGTGGTAACTGCAAGGCCGTTGTGAGGGCATTGTATTCGAAAGTGAAAACCTTAGGTTCAAATTCAGGCTCCATCACGTACGGGCCGTGTGGCCATGCTCTGGTTACTTAAGGCAACTGAAGCTCAGCTTTCCTGTCTTTAAAATGGGGATTCACTTCCCTGCAAAACTTTTGGCGGCTAAATGAGATAACACCTATGACATGGCCTAGCCAAGGGCCTCGTGGGTGCTCAATACATGTCAGATTCTCTCGTGCCTTTCTAAATATCCATGGAATAAGAGAGAGCTGCTTGACTCTCGACAGACACTACGAAAATTGGAGACGAAAAATGTGAACATAAGGCATTTTCAATTCAAGCACTATGAAGATGGCAAACTGTGTATTTTTTTATATCAGGTTTTCTGCAAGCTAGTCCCCTGGAGACTCCCTCCTCCCTTCTGAGCAAAACCGTGCTCCACCATCACCTCTTCTAGACAAGCTTCCGCGGGCCCTCAGGCCCTCTGCCACTCCTCACTCTGTACTTCATCTGTGTCTTGTATCACTTTTATTATTTGTTATCCAGCCGAGGTTTATGTTTCTCCCCCTGTGAGACTCCAGGGTCTTGTTTACTTCCCCCTTCTCAGCACCTCGCTCAGAGCTTGATGCACGGAAGGAGGAGTTAGTACCGTGAAGGGATTCACCTAAGTCAAGGAAACTGCCCCAGTGCATTCCAGGGTCTCCAAGAGTGCCTAATTGTTAGAGAAACTGGGGACCAGACAAACCCCAAATTGATGAGTTAGGGTCCTCTACTCCTTGATACTAGTGAGGATGATAAAATGATTATGAACTCATATATAGAAATGAGAACAGATGGCCTACAGCTTTGTGAGGAAAGCACCTTTTATATAAAGCAATAAAAACCTCCACAATGGATACAATACAACTCAGATTGTCTCTCTCATCTGAAATTCGCTGGGATTTTGCTGTTGTATTTAACAGCAGCGGGTGAAGGCATTTCAGCATCAACACACTACCTCTTCCTGAAACTTGTGTTTTGTTCTAGGGACTGTGCTAAGTGCTTTACATAGAAGACCCACACCACAACCTCAGGAGCTAGGTACCATTCTGTCAACTTATTGAAGGACATGTTGGGGCCCTGAGTGCTGATGTATTCAATACACATAGGATGAATATGATGTCAAACCAATTTCTATTTTTCCTTACGTACAAAAAAATCAGGAAGTATATGAAACAGTGAGATATCCATAATATATCAAGTCAGTTTTATAGATAAAAATATAAATGTGAGATGAGTTTCTAGGAAAAAGAATGTCACTGAAGTATTGACATCTATAAAAAATAAATGATGGATCCAAAAGAGAAAAGCAGAATAAACAGTATTTATTAAAAGAACCTCCAGGAATATGAAACATCAGGAAAATTCTATCACCACCCACATTTTCATATAGGCATGCTGAATTGCCCCATACCTCACTATCCTAACATTTACTTGCTTTACTTTGTGCATATCAAAATATGCAAAAGACCCTACCTTTCACTTTTTGAAACCAGATGCAAGTAAGTAAAGTGTCAGAGTGAACAGACAACACTGAACAGTGTATTCTCAACACTTAAAGGAGAAGGAGGAGGAGGAGGAGATATGTTCCACAATAACCAGTAAAACAATTTGAAATTCTCTTTAGCTTTTGAAAATACTAGTAGACATATAGTCACATGCAAATATATTCTGATAATACCGTGGACATAATGGGGAGTCACAGAATTCAGAATGCATATTTAATTTCATTTCTGATTTTAGAAAGCAAGGAGGAGTAACTGCCCCTTCTACTATGTCCAAGCTGAATGAGAAAAAATGTGCATGGAGTTTTTCTTTTAACTGAGTAATTGCAGAGAGCAAACGTTCCCTTTTCTCTAACCCCAGTCCTAACCAAATTCTCTCTCGTGCTCTTTTCTGTATGTATACTGTGTGTGACTACGTATTTTTTCTTTGTTTAAATTATAGGATTGTAATAGGATTCTTTGCAGTCTAAGCACTGAAGTGACAGCTGTTTATCATTATCCTCATCAAGGGAATGTAAAATAAAAATAGTAATTTGTCTCTGATCTTTGAGGCAAAAAAGAATGGCCTGCAAACATTTAACCTTTTAAGTGCAGGTTCATTGAACCTGTTTACAAAATGTGAATAATATTGTGAAAACCAGCTTTCTTCTGAAAAACAGAATGGATGGGACTTCCTAGTGCATTATTTTTCTAATATCTTTTGAGAAATCTAATGCAACTTAAACAATAAAAAAATAACAACTCAACGCTATACATGTAAAATTGTTCATAAAAACTGATACCATAACTTTCTTATAAAATTCCTTGCACAGTATTCAAGAAACAAGCTCTATTACAAAATTTTAATTTAAAAGCTTTCTCCTACAGACTTAATTCTTTAAGAGGTGAGAGAATGACACAGTCCAATTAGAAATAATTCCCACCAACCTTAAAGCAACCATTACAGAAGTTCTGGGCTTGACCTGATGTCTACTTTCCATGCATTTTGTTTTGGTAGCTTTCTTTTCCTTAAATCTCTTATTTAAGTATGTCATAGGCTTCCTTGAAGATACTGAAACCATCAAAATAAGGCTGGTGATTACAACTCTTTAAAGGTGGAATGATAGAAATCTAAAGTGCCCTGGCACTAATACGTACATAAACATACATAAGCGCTAACGGGATTTGCTGTGTCTCTTCTAACCAGCAGAGCACTGGATGGTCAGCTACAGATCTACACAAAATGATTTTTACAGATAACCAACACTTGCCCCCTTTTAAGCATCATATTATTTTAATACCTCCACTACCTGAAACAAAAAGTAGAAAATATCATTTAACTTTTTCTCGGTGAATCAGGTTGTCATTACGAAAATACTGCTACCAGAGTAATGTAGCGTTGAATTGTCCAATCCTGCATCACGGAGAATGTTTTCACTGAAAACCCGTCTCCACTCCCAGTCATTCACTTCTGATTTGCAGATGCTAGCAAGGCAGGCCACCGAACGTAAACAAACAAACAAACAAACACTGTGGGACAACCGTGCTCCAGAAAGGATGTCTTTGAGGGTAGTCTGGCATGTGGTGACAGGTATTTCATTCATTCATACAATAAGTACTTCTTTAGTGTCTCAGATGGACTGTGAGAGATACAAAGGAAGACTAAACAGGCAGGCCTGGCTTGTGAGCTTATTCTCTGGCAGGAGGATAGCGTGTGGGATGAGCCAGTGAGCCGGTGGATATGCTAGATGAGCTCAGGCATGGAGGGCTTCAAGGGGAGTCTTCATGGATGGCTAAAATTGAGATGGACCTTAGGAGTTGGGTGAGATTTCAAACACTGGGACTAAGGGAACATACCCATTATTTTATCCTTCAAGCTTAGCACAGTGCCCTACACAGAGCAGGAGCTTCATAAATACTGTTGCATAAATGAGGGAAAAGCCAACCCAGGCCATTTCCTGAGGGACTGGGTTTCTATTTCAGAATTACCCCGAGAGACTTGAGAGTCAAAAAACTGGGGTGTTACTATTAGTATGATTTCCTGGATTCCTAGAAGTGACTTCTCCCTCTAGAGCCTCTACTTTGCCTGGGCAGATAAATAACTACCTATATCAGAACTATATTTCAATTGATGTAAAGATCTTAATGACTCACTCTTTCTGAGGAGGTCTACAGATTTGATCTGTGATTGTGGTCAAAATGCTGGGAAGCAAAAGGGGCATCTGTTTGCATCTCCAATCTGCAAGAAACTTCCAGAATAGAGAAAACACTGAGCCTAATCGGATCCAGGTTACCCAGTGGACACCCACGACGTCAGCAGGCAGGACTCAACTTTACCTGATGCTATTTTCGCGTTTACTCTCCCTGGATGCTTCCTTTACTTGTTATTATTCTTTCATTTCCCTATAGCTTTTAGTCTTTTTTCATCTCTAAATAGCATCATAATAAACATTACCAAACTATGTAAGATCGGTAAGAAATTAAGCAACCATTTTTTTTAAACCTCAGGATTTTAAAGATACGTCTTGATTAAAAACAACAATAACAAGACAAACAAACACACAAACAAATCCTATATTAACTCTGATGCAGCTCTGTATCTTTTTTTTTAAGTCTTATTCAGCCCAATATATGCCTAACAGAATATATTTCTATGTGATGCCAGCATAGGTCTAAGTCTCTCAGCCTCCCTTGGCGAGGACAGCAAGGAATCACTAAGATTTGGAGAAATTAAGGGGTGAGAGAACTTCCCTTATATAATTGACAGTCATTGCATTTGCATTTAAGATGCACTGAAACAATTGTTTTTATCTGCAACTGTAAAAAATATATATATGGGTTGAAGATTCTTAGAGACATCTGAAAATTTATGTACTCTGTCCTGAGGTCCTCCTACAAGTTGTAACAATTCTAACATAGCTTTTAACCTATTGAAAGGCCTGTGTTGCTTTACATAACAGAAAAGTTCATGAATATGAAAGATACATATCAAATACTTTAAATACATTATCAAGTATTGCTATTTAAACAATCTTACTGAGTTTTTTTCTAAAATTTTGACTATTTATTTTTGAAAATTTTCAATCTTTATGTACTGAGTTTGCTTACCATAAGATAACCTTTCATTTAAATAATGGTCTAAAAAAAAAACAATTTAAATGGCCTCTTTAAAAGTAACCACTCTTATCACTACCATTTTTGCTTTTAGATAATATTAGCAATTTTGAAAGAGCCAAGATGATTTTTCAAGTACTGACTATTGGGGAAAATATCTATCTGTGTTTGTTTAAAATTTAATATCATTATAAAGAAAACCTTTTTCCTAAAAACAACTGGAATTAGAATTAACAGTTACAAATTTCTTTTTTAATGAGAAAAAAAATCACAGCATTTCTTTGAAATAGCAAAACTATTTCAGGAACTGGACTATTTCTAAAGAGAAAGATCTCCAGGAAATGAGAACGGATATAATAGAGTAAACATAAAAACAACCTGTGGTGGCTAATTTTATGTGTCAATTCGGCTGGGCCACGGAGCACCTAGATATTTGGCACAGGCGTTATTCTGGGTATTTCTGTGAGATCGTTTTTTGGAGGAGAAGAACATTTAATTTGGTCGAATTCGAGTAAAGCAGATTGCCCTCCATAACATGGGTGGGACTTACCCGATTGATTGAAGACCTAAATTAAACAAAAAGACCCATCTTTCCCAGTGAGAGAGAACTCTCGGGCAGACTGCCTTCAGACTTCTATAGCAGACTGCCTTTGGAATGAAATGGGAACATTGGCTCTCCCGGGTCTCCAGCCTGCCAGCCCAGCCTACAGAGTTTGGACTTGTCAGCCGTAGTTATTATGTGTGCCAGTTCTCTAAAACTCACACACACACACACACACACACACACACACACACGCATGCATTTTATTGGTTCTTTCTCCGGAGAAACCAGCCTAACATACAATCTGACTATATACCGAGGTGTCAAAAGAATGTAAACAGATTTTAAGAGATGCTATCTATGTATTACTTTTTGAAGTTGAATTGAATTACGGTAGCAATGTGTAGTATGACATTCACTCAAGAGATGGCATTAATCAAGTGAATGCTAGTATCACCATGTGACAGGCAGGACAGTCAAAGAAAATGCTGGAAACACGGTTGTCGTTCAAGGAGCACAAGACTATTTTGAAGTGGTATTTGAAATTCAAGAACATTGTTTGACTTAACACCCCTTGACTTCTACCTATGGGGGACCTTAAGGGATGTGGTGTGCTCAGAGAACCGGCTACACTGGCGGGACTTTAGGAAGGAAGTGAAACAGCATGCGCAGTGATACAAGTGGACACTTTGGTCAGTGTTGCTCAAACAGTAGTTCACCGTAATCAGAGGTGTCTGGATGCTGATGATGACCACTTTGAGCACCTCTTGTAATGGCAGAAGTCAAACGTGACTTGTATTCATCTTCTATTATTGGTATATATTGAGTATTACAATTTTAATACAGTTTTTTCCTTTCTTAAAATGTGTCTACATTGTTTGAGTACCCTCTGTATTATAAGACAGCGTGCGAGCATTGTTGCATTTCGTAGTGGAGCTTATAGGTGATGTAAGAATTCAGAGAACCGAAAGGTCAGGGAAGGCTGTGGTGGCGAGTTGTGCTGGTTCCACCATAATGATTTGCCTTTACTTCACAGCATTCTCTAAGGGAAAGAGAAATAAATAAAAAAAATAATCCACCTTCATCATCTATTCCATCACCATTTCTCGCTATTCCTGTTTTATTGATAGGCCAGTATCAATTTGGGAAGCTTCCTCCCCTCATTCTTGGTCCTGGTGGCTGGATGGGACTGCACTGAGCAACAGGCACATATGACCCGGCCTCTGTGATGAGATAGATGGCATGTGACCAAGCAAAGCCAACCACAGCACGTATGCCCGAACTATGAGGAACGAGAAGCTTGCTTTCTGTTAGGAATGAGAGCTCTGAAGGAAGCAGGCCTAAAGCAGGGGTGGGATTTCCTTGCCGATGAAGTCAACACAGAGCACAGCATGGCTGAGACTCAGGCGGAGGCAGATATTCGAATCCATCATTCAACTGTGGGATCCAGCTGTGACAGATCTCTCTCTCTCTCTGGATTGTGTGGTGACACCAGCCAGCAAACAGTTTTGTTATTTTTTAAACGTTGAGTCGACTTGAATTTAATTTCTGTTACTTATATCCTAAAAAGTCCAAATGAATAAAACACTTAGATAATCACGCTATTCTCTCAGCCTACAGTGTTTCCCTTCCAATGCCACCTGTTCATCCTTCGTGGTTTAGGGTGACTGTGACACTCCTTTGAAGGCTGCAGCAGAAAACAAAACAAAACAAAACACCCTCTTCTCCTTGGATCTGAACATCTGGTTTAGATGGTTCCTCACTGTCTTGTATCTTGCTTAAGTGTATAAATGTCCATCCCAGCAACTAAAATGAAAGTTTCTTGAAGTCAGGGATCATAATGGATGGTGGCGAACCCACAGTCAATCTCAACGGAAAGGAAGAAGCCATTAAGACTAAAAAGATGCTCAGGAAATTCTGAGGGGATACCACTACTACAATGCTGCATTCTTAATATATTACTGCATTAGACTAGTTCATGGGCTATATTTTCTTTTTCTCTTCAACAAAATTAGTGGACCAACTTCCACCACATGGAAACATTTCCACACTGAAAGTTACGGTGGGAGAAAAAGAATTTCACTAAATCAGAATGAAAAGTCAGGTTGTTTTCAAACTCATTTATACACGAGGTCTGACAATTAAGTTGGTGAACTCATCCTAGAAGAGCTGCTACATACCTGACTGCCGAATATCACTACGCACTACCTCCTCTCCTTTGTTGGGTGGGCTGGGGTTGATGCTCACCCCGCCAGCAAAAGTGACCAACAAATACCGTGAAATGAAACATGTGTTTTCAAATATTAGCAGGATGAGCAAATACAGTCCTGTGAGAAATGCCTTAGGGACCCAGAATAATTCTTCATGATGTCGATCATCATAACAAAGGCTCTTCTTTGATTCAGACTGATTATTTTGCTGCTGCTAATTCCATAACATCAGTGTTATCACAAATGGTTGCATACTCAAACATTACAAATGCCAGTGGTTTCATTTGTAAGGAGATAACACCTGAAGATTAGGGGGTGGGAGGCGGAAATGACCAAGCTCATAAAAGCAATCTAAGCTTTAGGAATTCCGCTTTTATTATCTAAAACATGCATAACTGCAGGGAAATTTTAAATTCGTACATCCATCCTGCTATTTGTTTAGCAGATATTCTTAAAGCACATGCATTCTAGAGTCAGGGTATGAAGGGGTTAGAAGGTCCATGTGATAAAAAAACTGGGTCTCGTTCTAGAGGTTGAAAGATGGACCAAAGTGTAAAAGAAAAAAATAAATATTTTCAAACAAAATCTGTCCCTTGTTTTTTTCTTTGAAAATATTTACATGGATGAGCATAGGTGCATTACAGTAAATTAATAAAGTTCTGGAGAAAGAAGAGGCAGGCAATAAAACTGAAGCTTTATAAAAGGAACGTGGGAGGTCATAACAGAAACAGCATAGAAATGCAGTGGCTTTAACTTACTTCGTCCTTACATTATAAAGTAGATCATTCTTAGAGTTCAGTGTAAATACAATATCATTTGCTTTACATGTAAAAATGTCTTAGTGAAAAACAAGAGAAAAGAATGCAATGGATTCAGAAACATAAGGTAAACCTCCTTGGGTAGAATGACTACTTCTTTCAAGAGTGTAGAAAAAAAAAAAAAAAAAAAGGAAACCTTTCAAGGGTCAGCCATAGTGAAAATTGTAAAATTTCTCCCAGGTCCACTGTAAGGTGACAAAACTGTCGCCTGGATTTAACTGCAGAACACCCCAAAGGCCTCAGGTAGCTTTATAGTTTTCCCTGCACATGAATTAGAGAGTACATCTTGGTCAGGCATATTAGGGCCCCATGACCTCACCAAATAATCTTGATTAAAAAAAAAAATCTAAAAGCTGTTTTACAAAATATAGGTTAATTTCTGTTAAAAAGAGAGATGAAAGTAAAATCAGAAGAAATTTGTCAGGTTGAGCTGTTGTAAATCTCATTTCCAATATTCAAAGCCCGAGCATTTTCAGTGACAGCACTGGACCACATCCGCCTGAGTCATCCAACAGGAGGCAGGTACATGGCCGCAAACTGGAAAGCTACTTCCACAGTTCTGGCTTTGTAAATACTCATTCCCAGTTAGAAAATGCAATAAAATATAAAGGAGCCATCTCAGTTCAGGCACACTTCTGGCAGAACATAGAAATTCATGAAGATGATAAAAATAAAATATACTGAAAATGCTGAAAGTACTCATATTGAAAATAAGATTGACTGCACAAAGATCTACGTGCCAGAAGTAACGACCATAAATAATGGAATAAAACCAGCGAGGGAAGGAGGAGAATGTTTTGGGAGGTGGCAGAAGGGCCAGCCGAGGTGCCCAGGGTGAGGAAGAGAGGTGGGTGGGGCTCAAAGGTCATGAAACATCCCAGTTACTGCAGATAAAAACCTTTCAAGAAAAATGCTGTTGTCAACAGTACCAGATACTACTAAGAGGGCAAAGAGAATGAAGACAGACCCATGATTTTGTCGGAGCGACGTGGGAATCCTCAGCAGAGACTTTCTGCGGTGGTGAGGAGTGAGGCAGGGGTGGAGTGGGGCGGGGGGGAGTCCAGGTGCTGGCCAAGGAAGGTGAGGTGGGCAATGTGGAAAGGGGAGTGAAAGAAAGTGTAAGTCACACTTTCAGAGTTGGGCAGAGGAACACAGGAAATGGCATGATACATATCAACATACCAGGGTCAAAATGTTCATTGTAAGGCAGGAAAAATGTGTGCATAGGAAGCCAAGAAAAGAGCCAGCAGACAAACGACCAAGGACCACAGCGAAGGCAGCTGTGTACCTGAGACTTCAGATAATGAACAAAAACAAGTGAGATGCAGTGTATTGGTGAAGGAGAAATATTTAGAAAGATTTACATTCTACGTCGTATTGCAGCCATACCAGGCCAATCACTCTTCCCAGATCAGAGCGCGCGCACAGCACAGCTTGGTGCTCTGGCCCAGCTGCCCCTCTAGCTTCAATACCTTTCTGTCTACTACCTTACTGCTAAAATCTTTCCATTACTCAAGGCCTGGCCTAAATGTCACCGCCTATGTGATAACCTTCCCTAATGAGAAAACCAGAGTTGATATCTGCATCCTAAACACTCATGGCCTATTTAAATGTTTCTTCTTCCTAAAAATTCGCATTTTCCGCTAAATCATTGTGCATCGCTTTCTAATAGGTCTTCCACACTGGATTTTAATGCACTGCAAATGGACTGGTCCTCTCTAGTGTTTAACACATGGCAGTGGAAGTTTTCCTGTTGAAGATTTAAAGAAGGGAGACGAGAATAGGAGAATTGGAGACAAAGCGATTAGCTCCCTTATCTCACCTCCGGGGGGCCTCCACGGTCTCCCAAAGAAAGAGGTGGCCTGCGGCCTAGAAGGAACGCAAGGACTGATGTGAAGCGGGCCCGCTTGGGAGCAGGTCAGGTTAGTCAACAAGGAAGTGAGCACCAGGAGGCAAAGATCCATTAAGTGTCAGGTACTGATTTTCACCAGTTTTCTTTTACTGGAAGTTCACAGTTGGAAGGACAGAGAAAACAGCATGAAGACCAGCATTGTCGTCTGGTGCCGCGAGCTCACTAGCAAACACTAAGCGTGGGAGGGTGGGGGCGGGGCGGAGTGATGCCCCAGAGAACGCTGAGATGATGGCCAGGCTCTCAGTGTGACCGTGGAGAGCAGCCCGGGAGGATCCTGAATTCGGAATGCGGGCTCCACCCCGCAGGGACCAGGATTGACTTGGTCTGGGCTGAGCCTGGGGCAGCTGTGTGTTTTACAGGGTCCTAGGTGGAGGCTCCGGCAGGAAGGAGGGGGAGGTGTGGGAAGAGCAGAGGGGTCAGGGGGCTGAAGGTCTACAGAGGGTACAGTGAGTACGGGATGAAGTGAAAGTGCTGTGTAGGGTCTCGGGCCTGAAAACTCGCAGGGAAGAGAAGGGGCTGACTTTACATAAAAGAGAGTATCTATGTTTTGGGAGCCAAATGTGATCTCAGCTAGTTTCCACTGGACAGACGTCACCATTCCCTAACTGACAGTCATAACTGGCGGGGTGGTAGGCAGATGGTTGAACGGTAAAGCAAAAGTTACAAAGCTTCCTTCTCGTCTTTATTTCAAACGGTTGTCTATCCCTGCACACGCCTGAAGGGCTCTCCTGGGCCCCCGGGAGCCCGAGGGGAGAATGTGGCCCAGAGGACACAGGGTGCTCAGGAAATCCTGCCACGGGCCAGACCCGAGGGCCGCCCTCTGGCAGAGCTCACGAGACGGCTTGGAGCAACTGTGATTTCAATTGTAAAAACCAGGCATGGCCCTGGTTTTCTTAGTAGCCATTTATGGCTCTCATTCATAAATTTGGCTAAGAGGTTTTTGAATTCATTTACATTTCCTGCCGTACCACCTTTTGGAACTAATGAGTTCCTCCAGTTTATAACCTGCTACATGAAGTTGATTCCCTTTCATTTGCCCCAAACTTACTTCACTCTGTTTTAAAGAGTACCCTCCTTATCCTCAAAAGAAAATGTAAACAAGATTATAAAATGAGGACAGACTGGCTGAAGAAAGCAGGGCAGAAAAAGATCTAGGTGTTTAGAAGGAGCCGCAGACCACCTTAAATCCGGAGCAGAGTTTTAAATGCAAACGTGGCTGGAACGCCCGGACCGGTGGGGAGCCGAGGGTGGCCCCCAACAATGGCTCCATTGTTCTTGGAGCTGCCTAGACCCTTCCAGGGGCTCTGCATCCCGTGTGGGGCTGCACTGCTCCAATGAAAGGGAGAACTTGAATGTTTAGCAGATATCAGTAAAACTGATTAAAATACTGGAAGTGGGCCCGGAAGAAAAATTAAACAAATGTGGATTTTTGCAGATTAGAGAAAAGAAAGTTGTCCCATACAAAAGTACTGAAGATTCTATGTATAAGATGGAAAATAGTTGTTCTACGGTAGAATTAAAACACAAAGAGAAGGAGTCAGACGGATCAGATGGTTATTTAGCTTTGCTGTAAGGAGGAACTTCCTGAAACTGGCAAAGGTATGTAAGACGGAGGAAACGATGCAATTTATTATTATTTTTTCTTGAAAGCTGTATTTCCAAAATGATTTAGGGTTCATCTTGCCTTTTGTACTTGCCTCAGCTAAAGGAGTTGCTTACTCAGAGGGATATGTAAAGGTACAAAACAGATGAGGGCAGTAGGCATTTTAGAAGAGAAAGGAATTTGTGCTTAAAATATTAATATGTGAAACTTCTAAAAGTATAAGGAAACAAATATTTCAAAACCATATTAATTGTAGTGGGCTGAATAGCAGACCGAAGTTGCATTTCTTTCCCTCCAAGGTCTTAGTACAAAGTTGATTATAGGAAAGTCTTGTGTTTTAATGGAAAATAGGGCAAAGGTTATGTGTAACAGGAACCCAGTCATGTGGAGCTGCAGAATGCAGGTTAGGCTCATAAAACTGCTCATTAAAATGCTCTGTTCTGAAGCGAAAGCAAATAAATGAGCTCAAGGAAAAGAGCCACAGAAATCGTCTAGAAATATTTCCCTGAAAGACTGTAAAAATAGTCCTCCCTAGTCATAAGAAATGTTCAGTTATTGCTTATACAAATAGCCACACTTAAAAAACTTTTAAATACCTTCCCTGCAATGCTGATTTTGACCTTCTGCCAAGAGCTACTCCGTGTTTTTCTTTTTTCTGAATAGACGATATGATAAGCAAAAAATAAAAAGACACACACGCTAGAAGTTTTTAAAATATCATAGCAGAATAGTTTTGTCATTAGCCCTCCCCACCTCCAAATTCTGGTTCAAACAAGCAAATTTACAAATTCCACACTGGTTCGAAATCCTAATCCCAAATTATAGACACGAAGACCAAAAAATCTCCAAGATTTGCAGGCTACCTACGATTCTCTACATTTCACCATCTTACAGTAGAGAAGACGTAGATGGAGGAATTTTTTTTTTTATTGTTAGAAGGAATTTTAAATTAGTAATAGTAACAGCCTGTCGGCAAAATGACGAAGAGCAAGATGATTTGTGAGAGGGCAGTGAGCCCCAAAGCAGCTCAGACAGACAGTGCGCGCACAGGGCTGGCTGGTCTGCACGGCCTCACGCCAACATCAACACCGTCAGCCAGAGGGAACTGCCCAACGTGATGGTGATTAAGTGTGTGTGTGTGGGGAGAGCGGGGGTCCAGACGCCCATCTGATTTTTAATGTAAATTCAGTGATGCCCCAGGCTCTGTCTGAGTCACCAGAGGCGACCTGGTGGAATCTCCCTGTGCCAAGTGAGTAACCAGAGGGAGGCCTGCTCAGGAAACACAGGCTGCACCAGGAGAAGCACCCTCGTGAGGCGTGTGCTCTGCGTTCACACCCAGCTACACTGTCTGTGGATTCTCCTTGCCTCCAGAGCCTGTTGGATACAGAAGAAAGGCAAGGTGACCACGGGAATTTTGCCACTCCTTTTTTTTTTTTTTTTGAAGTAAAATTACCAATCGTAATATTCTCTTTTCACTTCAGTTTATCTTAAAAAATGCCATCAGAAGCTCGCCTGTGAGAAGCAATACATCACGTTGAGAGAGATCCCTTCTCAAAGCAGGGCTGGATGGCCACAGGCTTCCTGCCAACAGTGCCCCGCTGGCTGAGTCAGGGTTTGGGCTGCCGGTTGCCGTTGCACTCCGGCGGGAAGGGAGCTGACTGCGAGCTTTGCAGAGATTTGGCTACAATAAGAATACAGAGCTGTTATATTTTACACAGCTAAACCAAACCTCACATCTGGGGAGACAGCCTAGACTTTTGATAAGCACACCTTGGCAACCAAGGCTCCTCTCTTCAGGGGTAACTGTGAGAAGGGGATTTCCTAACTCACCCGGCTCCCTCTGAACACCATCGTCTGCGGGCCCTTCCCCACCGGCCTCTCACACACCTTCTTCTGAAATAACGCTTTATTTTGCTTCAGTAGATTCTGAAAATTATTCTTTCCACAGTGGTAGTTTACATTTTTACCTACGCATGAGCCTGGCGTGCACACACACACACACACACACACACACACACTTGCACAAACTAGCAAGATTTAAAGCCTCTCATTTTTTATTCTTGAAGCCCCAAAAGGCAAACTGTTATTCATGTGCCAAGGAACACAGCCATTCATTATTTTTTTTCTTTCTTTTCCCCTCTATATCCTCCCAATAGGATTAAAGGCAGTCTGGGCTGTGGAGTTAGGAGGCAGAGGAAGACCGAGAGGAGTGGGAGGGGGAACAAGATGGCAATTTAATAGCTTCCACCATGCTGATTGAACACAGTAGGGACCTTGTGCTGCAGACTCACACTGTCTCCTTCCTTCCAAGCCTTGCACGTGGCCCCTCCACCGAAGCATCGACGTCTCCGGATAGAACTGGGAGAGGAGGTAACTAATAAATGGCCTTTCTGAGAAGGATGGAGGAGGGAGAGGCTGAGGGCAACTACCATAACCCTATCTTTGATTTTAAAAGAGAGCTCAGCTCATCTTGCAGTAATTTCAGCCTTACAAAAAGCCTGTAAAATGAATACACAGAGTTCCTGTATACTCTTCACCCAGGTTTCTCAAATGTTAACATCCTGTAAAACCACACAACCATGGCCAGTCAGGAAATCTTGAAGAGTGTTGACCGGTTACATTATGGAGTGTTTGTCCTCATACTTCAATTCAGGTTAGGCATTTTGGTCAAGAAAGCCACATTATCGAGGTGTGCCCTGCTCAGTGCACTGGATCGGGACACGTGATGGCAACCTGCCCTGTTGCTAGTGATGGGAACTTCGATCACTTGGTTAAGGTGGTGCCTGCCAGGTTTCTTGACTGGGAAGTTTCTATTTTTTCCTCATTGGAACTAAATATGTACCTTTGGGTGATATTTGGAGGGTATGTAAACATCCTACTGACTTCGGCATCCAGTGGAGACTCCCAAGAGAAACGATTATTACTGCGGTGTTTTGTAAATGGTGACTTTCTATTTCTATCATCTCTTTTAAATGTATAAATTGGAATTAAACTGTAAGGAAGAGCTTTCCCTTCTTCATTCAATTGTTTTATTCAATTATTTATTTACATAAGTGGTAATATCATTAAATTAAATGCATACTAAGCTATTTAGTGTTTGTGGGAAAATAAAACTCACTGTTCACATGGCTTTTAATTACCAGACATTATTATTATTGCTGTTGTTTTTATGTTGGCTTGGATTTAACTAAATGTTTACCCATTTATTTATCCATGTCCCTTCTGGATCATTTTTCTTTTCCAAAATTAGCTGTTTAAGAAGTCCCTTTTGTGTGCATCTATTTGTGGTAAACTCTGTTTTTGTTGTTTGAAATGTCTTTATTATGCCTTCATTTTAAAATAATACTTTAACTAGGTTTCACAGTTCTAGTAACAGTGCTTCTGTCTGTACTTTGAAGATTATTCCATTATTTCTGGTTGTCATTATTGCTCTTAAGGAGAAGTCTTCATTCTTATTCCTTGGAAGTTGATTTCTTCTCTTTCTCTGGGTGTTTTCAAATTGTCTCTTTGTCTTCGGTGTTCTGCAGTTTCATTGTAATGTCTATCAGCACGTTATCTGCGGTGATCATAGATCCTAGAAGTCATGGCTTACACCAATTCTGGAAGAGTTTTACTCAGCCTCCTACTCTTTTCTAGAATGATGATTAAACATATGTTAGACTTCCTCATGCTACCCTTCATGTACGTTGCCCATTTCTCTGTCTCTCTCTGCTGCATTCTGGGAATTCAGCAAACCCAAGAGCTCTTGGGGTACAATGATGGCAAGTACCAGCATACAAAAATTAGTTGTGCACACCTCTTCCCATTCGGTGTTCACTGTCACCACATTGATAGTTCAAAATTGTCCCTGCTGGGAGTCGGCACACCGTGGAGACCGACGAATGTTTTAGTGACAGGGCTTTCTTCACGCCCTGGATAGTCAGTTAGTAAACAGTAATCAACAAACCACTGTATGCAATCCATTTTTACTTCGTCTCTCTTCAGCTATTTAATCTATTCACAGTTTCAATTTCAATAACTGCATTCTTCAGTTCTAAAAATTCTATTGGGTTCTTTGAAGAATATGCATTTTCTTAAAAAATAAAAGGTATTTCTTTTTCAAGTTTGTGATTTGCTCTTTTATTTCTTTAAACATTTTAAACATAGTTCTAAGTCGTTTCTACTGTTTGTTATTTTCTCGACTCACTCCTAATGGCTTCTTTCGTGTGTGCCCTTTTAAATGTCAGATCATGTATTTATGGGTTTTCAGTCAGGCTTTGTTTGTGTGGATCCTACTCAGTCTGATGTGAGGGTATGCCCCTCCATAGAGTAATTATGTTTATACAAGCTTCCAGAACTGCTTCCAACCTCGCTCCGCTTTAAGGTAATTTCTCAGTTTTCACTCTGCTTGACCACGTAAGTGGTACACATTTGAACCCCAAGTCATATGACAGAAGACCTACAAAAACGAATTTTAAAAGACTTTTCTCACCTTCCATGTAGAACCCAGGCTGAGATGAAAACACACAAACCTTTCCTTGTTTTCCCCCGTTACTGGGAGGTAGATTTTTCTTGATCTACCATTTCATTGAAGGTCTGTTTCTTTGAGGGTCCTGCTTGTTGCAGGGGTTTTGGTTTCAATTTCCCACCTTGTTCTGACTGAGGCCCTTTCTCTTGTCCCCATATGACTATGTAAACCCAAAGCTCTTGGGACACAATGATGGCAAGTGCCCCAAGGACAGCTGTGGCTTCACCGTAGGCTTAGCTTTCTGCTCTCCAGATCCTTCTTTATTTCTGCAACCCAGGGTTTTCTCATCTTTCTTAGGAGTTCTACCAGGAACTTAAAATACCACTTCCACACTGTCCTCAATATTTCTAGATGTCTTAAAGTCAAGAACGCTGGTCTAAAAAAAAATGCTGGAAGTCAAAGTCCACACGTCTTTAAAAAATATCCTTTCTTACGCTTAGAACGGTTTAGAATAACAAAGATTTGAGCTCTCTGATTGGAGCTAGGTTTTTTTTCTTTTCCCTCAAATTATTCTATAGCAAAATGTTTCATATCACACATACGCACACAAATGCATATATATTAAGGACCACTATGTACTGACACTGTTCTTAGCTCTTCAGAATAATTACTGATTTTTACAAAACACTTTGTAAACCCTCAATAAGTGAAATCAGAGATTGATACTAAAAGTAATTTATATCCTAACCACCATTGTTTTTTGCCAAATTTTATTTGGGTTTCATGGACTGTAGACTTCTAGTTTCCTTAGATGCTAGTAACAATACTATATACTATTTGTATAAATATGAATATATACTTTGTATAATTGTAGAGGCATACAATTTGAAAATTATTTTAGCGATACAATTTGTTTTGAATTTTTGACAAACTTTGTGACATCGGTAGACTTCTTTCTTCTTGAGAAACTAAGAGTCACAAAAGATGAATAATTTTTCCAAGACCACGCAATGTAAGTTGAAGAGCAAGAATTGAAATTCAGCTTTTGAAGCTCTGAGATCAGTGTGTAGTAAGCACAAATCAATCAGGAAAATGGGCATTTTCCTACCTCTACAGAGAAGAAAATCCTTTCAGGTCCGGGGGCCATATGGAGATTTTATATATACATATATATGAGGGCTGTCTGGAGAGTATCCAGTCACGTAATATGAAAAACAGAGGCAATTATGGCTGGATTTTTTTGCATATGTAAAACAGTGGCTGAATTTTAGTACCATTTTAATTGTTTATATGTTTTTGAGAGTTTTTTTTTTTAATTTTTCTGAGGGTTCTGCTCTAGCTAGGGACTCTTTAGTTCAAAGAAGTTCTACAATATAGACACCTGGCACAGAGGACTGGTGTGTTGAAGGACTGCTCAGGCCTTGGCTTTCTATTTCCAATTAACATTCATATAAAAAGAAAAAAAATGTTCACATTACAAATAGCCAACACAAAAATATCAATACCAGGAACCTGTTCATGGCAATGCTTTTTCCATCCTGACTGCAATAACAGTTTTAAAACACAATCTCACTACCTTCATAGGCAAATGCTTGCAAACCAATAAACCGGAACCCTTCATGAATTTCTGCACTCACAGTGAGATTTGTAGTGACAGTTTTCGGTTCAAAAGTGCATTCCTGTTGTAAGTGGACTACATGGGATCATCCAGGGGAATGAAGTCCAGTATCACACACACACACAGCTGTACTCTGAGAAGTAATTTTAGACGTCAAGATAATGTATGTGGAAGCTGTGCAAAACCGCACTCCACCAGTGGATCACAATGCCCTGGTTATTGTATCAGTCTCTGGATCTACAAAGATCTGTGAAGCTGAAGGATTGGAATTTGTCCCTTAAGCCGTTCATCCTCAGCTGCCAAGAGGTGGGTACATTCTGACCTCCGGAATTAAAGCTGGGCAGAGTCCCATATGCCATCCTGCTAAGAATGTGGTCACTACAGTTCCAATAAAGACATCCTGTTTCAGCAACACAATGTGAAGAAAACTTCACGACTACCGAGTTGTTTAGGAGTTCCCCATGTGTTTTAGCTGGAAAGATGTCTGTTTTCCTTTCACCTACATATAAACTGAGTGTGTCTTGAAATGGTATATTAGATTTTTTTTTCCCTATAGCTCTAACTTCAAAACAGTTGAAGTTATTTTCCTGAATACACATAAAAAGTCCTGAGCTGGGACCTGATGTATCAAGTTTCAGCCTGGAGAATTCTTTCGAGCCAATGGTTTAAGCTGAAAATGCTGACAGATGTCGAACAGCCTCAGCAAAACAATCTTTAAGGGAGCCCTGGGCAACACACCATGTGGCTGCTTTGAAAGTGCTACATTTTTGTTGCTAAACAGTTTTACTTAAAAAAGAAATCCTAGTATTTATTATATTAATAGTAACATTTTAACAGATATTTGGAGAAAGCCATCAATTACTCTGTAGCTGAATTTTTGGACCCTGCTAGTTCCCATTTTTGCATTTTCTCAGGACACAAGTAACTCGCTTAGATTTATCATTCCAAAGGGTCAGATAAGAGCCCCACGATGTTTGGAATTTCAGCCTTTAAAGTGTAAAGTAGATACCTAAAAAGTTTTAATTGCTGCAGGAAGTCCCTGAAACCAAGAGAATCTAGATGGCAAACATTTGCTTTATTTTTGGCAGTGACTTTTCTTTGCTGGGATACTAAAATATGAGTCAGGGGAACTACAAACAGCATAGTTAGGATCAGAAACAACTGAATGTTTATAAGTGTTCTATGGAGGGTTCGGACTTTCCCAGGAGGGTAATAATTTAAAGGATGTCGGTGGATGCAAATGAATTTCAGCCGTAAGAAGGAAGAAGAAGTGAATAGAACTTTTGTCCCTGGGAGACTTGGAATTTCAGGCGGGCTCCATTTTGGGTAATTCTATTTAGCCTGCCTACACTTTCTGATGTTGTTTCAGTTGGGAATGATAGAATGATATTCTGTATCCTGAACCGTCCAGCAGGGTTATGCCACACTGTTAACAGCCGTCAGGTTCCATGGATGTGCAGATAGATGAGTTCCCCACTGACATTAAAAAAAAAAAAATCAGATAAATCGTGTCTTGTGTAAAAGAGAGCAAAAGTCTTTTAACAAAGAAAGTACAATGTAAGAACTAAAACTTTTTTCTTCTGTCAGTTCTCTAGCATACCACAGTCTCTGACATTCTCAAAAAAAGTAATTTATTATACTGCATTGCTGTGCTCCTTGGAGAATTGTTTTACATCAATTTTCTTTCCAAAGCTAAGTACTTCCTTTCTTCATCTAGTTATACCATGATAGATAAGCCATCTTTCAAAGTCTGAACGCTACCCAAATAATGAAGGGATATAGAATGCTGGTTTGCACAGAAAAAATATCCAGCTCCCTGGATGCATCTGCATGTTAATCATTAGCAGCAGGGATGTTTCACCTACAAAAAATACACACACTAACAAGATAAAACAGACGGTATGAAAAATGTGAGCAACCTCACGATGCTATTATTATACCAAAAAGTCCTAAAGAAGAACAGAAATGCCATGTCAACTGTCACAACCGTGGAAGAAGGAAGGTACTCTATAATAGCCTTTATTTATTATCTTCTCTGTTTAAAACAAACGATAACGATTAGTTGAAAGGTAAATATAAACATTTCTGCCTGTTAGGTTTATCAAGTTTGCACAATTTGGAAAAACAATACAAGGGTCCTCCCTCATTTGCAGCTAGCTTCACTTTCTGTGGTTTGAATTACCCAAGGTCACCATCAGTGAGAACAATCATCACTCCCTCACTCTTTTTTTATTATTGTTTTATTGCATCTATATGTTCGAAAATATTAAATGGAAAATTCCAAAAGTAAACAATTCCTAAGTTTGAAATTGTGTGCCACTCTGAGTAGTGTGATAAAATCTCACACTGTCCCTCAGCCCCACCTGGGACGTAAAGCATCCCTTTGTCCCGAGTCACTGTGCTCTGGATGCTACTCGCCTGTTAGTCACTGAGTAGCCATCTCAGTTATTAGGTCAGTTATCAGAAAAAAAGACACCATATCCACATAACTGTCATTACAATATATTGTTATAATTGTTCTATTTTATTATTAGTTATTGTTGTTAATCTCTGCCATGCCTCATTTATAAATGAAACCTTATCATAGGTATGTACGTATAAGAGAACACACAGTACATAGCAGGTTCGGTACTATCCACAGTTTCAGGCATCCACGGGTCGGGGGGGGGGGAATCTTGGAATGTATCCCCCCCAGATAATGGGGGGTTTTTACCGTCTGAAACCTATATCAATTTAGCATTTTCTGCGTATTGTGGACATACAGCCCGCGACACACATGTTTACTGATTCAGTGCCATGTTTTATCTGCCTCTCCTCCTCCCTCTTCTGGCCTCAGGACAGCTGTCGATGTATATTCAGATCTGGTGCTTTTTTATTTCTAACTCCTGACAGTGTATCAATCCTTTTTACATATCATTATATAATTAAAATGATTGTGCATTACTAATTAATTCAGGAAAATAAACCCTGAAGGCAAAAATGATCTTTGGCCAAGCTGACCTAAGTAAGATGTATACCTTAGAAGCTTAGTGAACACTGTCTTCATTTATTCCATTCTAGTGAATTCAACTCAAAGGATGAATTGAATTTGGGAAATTTTTTAAATCTTAAGTTAGAAAGTGGATATTCTGCAATATATCACTATATTCATATTACCTATATGTGAAATTCAGAATGGAATATTTTATAATTATTTTCTTATTAAAATGACCTAAAATTAATTGACAACTAGGTCTATGACTCCATCAGAGCACAACCAGTGGGCCAAATAAAGATGGGTCCCTTATTCTTAGGCAAACTGGGAAGGGAAAATAAAAGCTGGTGACGATGAAAGCTGCCTCTGTACTTGCAAAGGGTCTAACAGCAGCAGCAAAATCATTAACAGTGTGCCAGGGACTGAACCAAGAGCTTTATTAATTGTATTTTCTCATTTAATCATTACAATAATCCTTGAGGGGTGCGTGTTATTTCCCAGTTTGCATATGAGGAGAGCGAGGTGCAAACAAATTCAGTAATTTGACTTGTAAAAGTTAGGTGCCAGGATTCAAAACCCTTGAACCATTAGAAACTGTGTGCTGTAAATGGACAAGCGAACCCGCGGTGGAGATATTGGTAGGGTATCCAGGTGGGAAAAAATCTAGAGAAATGCGAAGGAAGAACTGATATCACCGGGCACGTGTCTGGGGTCCGGAATCCCTCAGATTGACAGTTGGTGACACCGAAAGGTTTTCCAGAAAGTTGTTCCATTTGACGACACCGTACATGATTTATTTATTGAAAATACTACTGGAAAGATGGGGCGCTGGGCAGGGCTGATGAAATCCTTCCAGAATTTGAATTCACTGCTTACCCGTCCTGTGAAATTGGGGACAGTATTTAATCTCTCCGGCCCATGGTCTCTTCCACCACAAAATGGAAATGAGAACTACAGCCCACAAATACTTGTTGTGAGAACTGAGTGAGATTTTAAAACACAAGCACAATGCTTGCTACATACTTAGGCATTAAACAAATGCTACTTTCCTCTTCCCTTCTGTACTTAAATAAGTTCTGCTAAAATTTTCATATGTTAAACAGATTATTACCCTTTTTTTCCAGCTTTTCAATTCTGGGGCATTCCTTGATTTTTTTTTTTTCTGGTTTGCATTCCTTATGGTGAACAAAATATTCCCTACATCAATGTGTGATAAATTTGAATAAAATGTTAGAAAGAACATGGGTGTAGAAATCAGAACACATGGATCAGAGTCCTGGCTGTACCATTTATCTAGCCAATCACATTGACAGGATAATGCCACTTCCGTTGTAGGTGACCTATCCTCTAGCTCCTTTTAAGTAAGATCTCTTTTTCTCTGATGTCCTATGGTTCCATTACGATGTGCCCAGGTGTGTATTTGTTTATTATGCATATTATTTGATCCTATTGAGGACTTGTTGTGCTTCCTGAACCTGAGAACTGGTGAACTTCAACGATTTTAGAACGTTCTCAACCTGCCCTACCCCCACATCTCTCTCCCCACAGCTCCCTCAATGTACTTCTTGCATACAGAACTGGATTGACCATAATCCTGGGTTCGTGGCACACTTTCATCATTAATCAATGTGTAGATCAAGTTTGTTTATTTAGATTTTTAATTAGTTATTCTTATAATGTCATAAGCACCTGTGAATTCATTACAAAAAACAAGACAGCTGGGAGTTTTCCAATAACCTGCATGTGGTACCTTCTACCAAACAATCCCCTGTCTGACAATCCTCACTCCCTTACTCTTCTTTTATTATTGTTTTATTGCACCTATATGCAGTTTTAAAGTTATTTGTATCACTTATTTTTAATTTCATAAAAGAAATATACTATGCAGTCTTTTTTCACATATATTGCTTATTCATGCATACACTTGAAAATACTGTAATTCATTGATTGGAATGCTGTATAATACTCCAATGTGAAAATACTAACATATTACACTTTACTCATTAGCCCTTCTATCGATGGCCATCTAGGTTGTTTCCGGATTTTCACTACTATGAACAGTGCTGCTATGAATATTCTGCTATTTCTTCTTTGACTAAGGCCCTTTCCTCATTCTGTTTCCTTCTAGAGCTTTGATTAGATATATGCTAGAACTACTCAATCTATGATATCAATTTATTTTCTTTGTGGTCTGAGCTTCATTTTGGTCTGCATATGCATATCAGTACAGATGCTCCAGTTCACTAATTCTCTGTTCAGTTTTGTCTAATCTGCTTCATTGAATCTTTTATTGAAATTTTCATTTTAATGCTTATTATATTTCATTTCTAGAAGTTACTTCCTATCAATCTGCTTGAACTTTTTGTTCACAGTTACAAGTTTCTCAAACACGATAAACATTTCAATGTTATTTTTTTGCCTAATAACTTCAGTATTTTTTCTTGAGTGGTCTGCTTCACTGTCTGCTGTTATTCTTGGTTTTCAGTGGTGGCTTAATTCCTTACGCCTCTGCTTCCTTTCTGCATTGTGAGCTCTTCATTTTCCTGGGTTAAACTTGCATTTTTTTTCCACAGAGGATTTGTGTTTGCTTCTGGTAGCTTCTCCAGAAGGTACTACCAAACCCAGGAAAAGGAAATTCTTGACATTTTTCCTAACACACATGGAGTGTGAATTCACATCTCACACTCAAATAAAGGCAGATTGGCAGTTATAGAGTCAAAAAGCAGAGCACCCCCACCCTCCTTCCATTTAGTGTCAAGTTCAATAAAGGATAATTGCCCTGCTTCATCCTCTGGACATTGGGTTTACTTCTAGTATTTCCTTACACTAAGGTTGCAGTTTTGTAATGACAGCCTGTGTGACAGTCTCCTGTTAAGACTTACTACATCTGGGAACGTCCTAAGCTTTATACCCATTCCCCAGGCCTTCTCTGACCACTGTGATGAAGACTCACTACCTCCCGTGTTTGGGTGAAATCCTCAGAATGGAAACCAATTCCAGCTCACCTCCCAGGCCTCTTGCTTTCACTTCATTTTTCTAGCCTCTGGGGATTCTTTTCTTTCAATCCATTTTGGCAATGCATTTAAAAATAAACTGTACTTTACATTCAGCCGTTTAACTACAATTGTGTAGGGGTATCCGTCGGGGTATCTGGTCTGTCATTGGATTGAAAATAGGAGTCTATCTTTCCCCATTTCCAAATTTATTGTCTATTGCAACAGGTTCTTAGTTTCCAGTCCTAGAGCTGCTCACTCCTCAGGTAACACTCTTACTAAAGTATAAAGATAAACCTATGCTCAGATTTCTTCAGTGACTCCATAGTGCTCGTACGATAAAGTCCAAACTCCTGCCCATGACATACGAAGCTCAGCAAGGCAGGTCCTCTGTCTCCCGGCCCCGCCCCTCCGCCTCCCCTCCACATTTTCATACAAACTTCACACAGTCACAGCCACACGACCGCGTGAAGTTCCACCAATACATTCTCATTTCTCTTGACTTTCGCCGTACACTGTTCCTCTGCCTGGATTCCCTCTCCTCCTCCCAGACTCTTACCTGTACCCTTCAAAACGCATTTCCGAAGTTGCTTCCTTTTCAAAGCATTTTCTGACACACATCCTTGCTTGTCAGGAAAACATAATCAAGCCCCTCTCATTTCTACTTCCTAACATAACTACTTCGGCCATGATCATACAAGGTGATGATGAATAATTTTCTGATCAGTCTCTCCAAGTAGTCTGGGGGCTCTTTGAGAACAGGGGTCCTTACCCAGCACTAAGCACAGCACTGACAGGTAGAAGGTGCTAATTATATGCCTGTGGAATAAGTGAGTGCATCAAGTGGGCACAAGTACACTTAAAAGTTTGGGGAATTTGATAAGGAATATTTACTCTACTGGTTTACAGTGTGTGTGAGATAGAGAATGCGTGTGTGTGTGTGTGTGTGTGTGTGTGTGTGTGTGTGGTTTAGATTCTCTGTTCTTTAAAATTTTGCCTAATTTTCTCACTTCCCACCAATAAAGAAAATTGAGAGCTAACTTTCCATTCACTCTACCCTATAGATTTTGAAATGCTTGACTGATTACCACACCACCCCAAATGCCTTTGGAGCCAAATTAACAGGGAGAAAATAGAAAGTCTCCAAGTCACAGTTTGTCTTGAGAACTGCTCTGTCTTCTAACATCATTTTCTCTAGCATAATCGATTTGCCTTTCTGAAGGAACCTCCAGCAAGAAAGCAAGAGAGAACTGAGAGAAAACTTTTTGAGAAACAAACATTTTTAAACATGATGAAACTGAAGCTTTGTGTTTGATTCTTTTCTATGAAATGGAGAGATAACTAACTGTTAGGGTTTCAGGCTAACTCCTCTGAATATTCTGGGAAGAGAATTCTTATTCCCTTTATGAACACACTTTTCTTTTCCAAGATATATTTTTAAAGGATGCCAATTTAGCAAAAATTCTAGACACATCTGATTTGGACAGGAGACCCTGCACATTAGTCATCAATAGACAATGGAATAAAACCTTTATGAGGCTATAAAATGTGAAGTATTCTGACAGCTTTTGATATTAGTGTATTCAGTGGAATATAACTTCAGAAATGCCAACGTCTCCAGAAAAACAAATTTTGTGCTATGTCTACACGTATCCTTTCGTGAGCACACACAAACCCATGTACACATGTGGGCGACAGTATTAGAATTGTAAGGGCTACTTTTCTCAAAATTCAAACCATCAGTCATTGATATTTTAAAGTAGTTCCTACTCTATTTCCAGTCTGAGCTGAGTCCACCATAAAAACACTGTGAGAAAAGAAACAAACTGCATAGATTCCATGTGGCAAATCGGGGGCCTGTAGATCTGACTGTGGTTCAGCCTCTGGCGCCATCAGTTGGGCTCAAAGTCAAAAGCTGTGCAAGGAGGTAATTAGCAGGGATGCTAGACCACTCAGCTGGCAAAGGCAGGCTTCTTACAGCCACCGGGGAAGTGGTTCAGAAACGCTCTCGAAAATAAAATAACGTCGCTCCTTTAGAATGGCTGACTGCAATTACAGGGCTGTTCGCCCCGCGAAAATGTTCACTTGGATTAACATGCTTATTGACACCTTTGCTAATTAGAAAGTTCAGCTATGAGCAAGGACAGTCATGATAGCTTCTTATGCAATAAGAAGTCTAGAGTACAGGTAACATTTTCTAACCCACTCACAAAGGTAAAAGGGTAACGTGACCTGGGCACAGAGACCACCAACAATTCTTGGTGGCAAAGGGCACAGTTTCCTATCCCACTCATTCCTGTGGAAATTAAAACAAGGAGAGGCACGTTGTCAAAGCAAAGAAAATAAGATTTATGTTGTCACATTCAGGAGACAGAGTCCTCTGAATCCTGCCTGAGCAGGCCATTGATTTCTCAAACTTGAGTGTTAAAGAAAAGAAGTTGGCTCTGTTTAAGCCACTCGATTTGGCTACAGACCTCATTTACAGATGAAGGCGAAGCAGCCTGAAGTGGACAGAAGATGAGAAGATCGCGTTCCAAAGTGACCAGCTGAAGGAAAGTTTATATTTTAAAAAAACAATCACTTGGTCTGTGACTCACGGGGAAGGAATTCTTAAGCTTTCTTCAGGGAAACCCCAGTAAATAACACGTATAATAAAATGGAGATGGTGTTGTCTGTTTTGTTGGGCTGTTCAGTCCACATAATAAACCTTTTGGCAAAAAATAAAGAAACTCTCTGAACACGATTCTCTCTGGGAAACCCCCAAATAGTGAGAACTACTGCGGCTGCCTTACAGTTTTGCAGGATATTTTGTATCTCAGAATTACATGTGAAATAAAAACTTGGAAGAAATGTGGAAAAAAATCTGCTTTTTGTTATAAGGTTGAGGACTGTTCAGTCGGCTGCTTCCATGATCCACAGTGCACCCCACCACTCCTCTGAAACTCAAAACCACACATCATAAAAAGCAGCACTGGCTCAAGTTCATTCTTTCTGCTTTGTCCCTAGGAGAACCAGCCGTTCTAAGTGTGCCCCACATGACACACGAGAGAAATGAATGAAAACTTCTCGGCCTGCACCAACTTACTGGAATATGGTATAAATCACGTACTTGAAAAGAGATCTGGAGTTCTACTTCCCCCCCGCCCCAATGTGGGGTTTAACTGACATAATCTATAACAGTTTCAGTTCCTCTCTTTTTAATTAGCAAAAGCTTTTGGAATTTTGTTGTTCTTGGTCTCTAAGAACATTGTGCAAAAAAAAAAAAAAAAAAAAAAAAAAAGAAAGAAAGAAAAAGAAAAAAAAATGTTGAGCAAAATAAAATGTGCTTCTAAATGATGAAAGAAAGCCTGTTTGTTGGGGATGGGAATGGTCCGAGCTCTCTGTTCTCTGTTCCCCAGCCCCAGCCCAGAATGCTTTGTCAAAGCCACATGGTGTCTAATCAGCAAGTCTTTAGATTATTTTGTGTTAATGAAAATTATGGTTAGTTTTGGAGGCTAATGTATACGTGTACATGTGGCTTCAAAGGCTTTCCCAATTACGGGCTGAGCTCGTTCGCCGTGGGCAGGCCTGATCCGTGATAAAGCTGACCACATTAAACCAAGTTTATGGTTGTGGAGGTTTTTTGGCAGGTTTCTTAAAGAATTTACCATTTTTAAAACACTCTCTCAGGATCCCAAAAGAAGGGAAGGAAAAAAAAAAGAAATATAAAAGGAAAAGAACAAAGGAGCTGGCTCATATCAGAAAAAAAAAAAAAAATAAAAACCAGCTTTCTGGATTACACTGGGCTAAATCCTAACTTCTACAACATTCTTGCTGCTTCCCCCTTTCCAATACTGACATGTTTCAATGCATTGATTTAGTGAGAGGAAACCCTAGCCAAAAAGAAAAAATTAATGAAAAGTGGTTAACACTGGTCATTCTAATTATTCTTCGCTTTGTGTCAGGCAGATGGTAAACCTCACAGTGAGAGCTCAATGACCGTCAGCGACTGTGATTTGAAAAGCTCGGAAGCGTGGTCAGAATAAACCGCGATGGGCATCGCCGCCCAGTGGGGGCGGGGCAGGGACAAGTCTGGGAGACGGGGGCACGCAGAAATCTGGACCAGCAAGGGGACATGGGCGCTGCCCCTGCGGAGGAAAGGCTGTCGACTCGCAACTTCAACTACAAGGGAATGTGTCAGCCTACATCTGACTCTGATGACACACTAAGTGCCCAGAGGATTGGGAAAGGGCACGTTTTTCATTCGCATCATCTATTCCTGAAAACTTTCCTCGGGCCCTGCGCTTACCTCCTTGACAGTAACTACGAGAATCTTCTGACAGGTCTCCTGGCTCCCGTGACATTTATCCTTCACACTGCTGCTAGACTAAACAGTCTAAAACAGCACTCTGACCTTTCCTAGTTCCCGATAGTACACTATCCTCAGTGACCGGCTCCCTGCCTGCTGTTGAGGCAGAAGCCCCTCCACGCCCGACCTCCGCAGTCAGGTGTGACCCATAGGGACGCGCTCCCCACCTGCCCCACACCTACTGGAGCTCCTGTGAGCCCTGAACCCTGAGCACACCTTTCGTCACCCTCTTTTACAAGTTTCTATTACATAGTGAACTTCTCTCAAGGCCAGAAATGAATGGCTTGGTCATTTTTGTGTTCTTGGCACCTAGCAAGTGCTCAATAAAGATCTGTTGAACTGAACCAATGTGAAATAAGGGGGACAGTAAATGACACCAAACTCAGGAAGGATGTTTGAAAGAAGGCTGGCTCTCAGGGACCAGGAGGTCGCCCGGGAAAACCTAGACAAGTACACGGGCTCCCTAAAGTGAGGGCGGGGGAGAGATTCAGGAAGCTCTTGCCCGAAAATATGGTCAAACACCAAGTGTTTGTGGCACCTCTGGGAGCTTTGACTCCTGTGGTCAGCACAGCACAGCCAAATCTACTTCAAACTGCAGCCAGACCAGGGCACCACTGATGTCTCAGCAAATGACTGTCTTGTGCTGATAACAGGACAAGGGCAAGAGTGATTGACAGAGATAAGGTTTCTGAGGCAATACAAGCCAATGCAAATGTTCTAGAAACAGACTGGTGGAAAAATAGATGGAAATAGATAATACATTTTGGGTAGATATTTTCAAGAAGAGCGTCACCCTGTCCGCCAAGGGCAGCAAACGGAAACTTTCGATACTGTTAGAAGACAGGAAGGCAATTCAGTTACAGGTAGACTCTAAAATAATCCCAAGGATGAAATAGTCTTTTACACGTTGAAAAGGATCACCTTAACATACCAAAAATATTTCACAACCAGAGGTTATCCTCAATTTTCCTTTAAAAGCCATCACACTATATTTTCTATTGAGAACAAGTGTCAATGAACATCATGGTCAAACTTGGCAGGGTACAAAGGATGGAAATAAATCACCAAAATGAGAAAAGGTGAACATGCCTCTTAACAAGTTAATATTATGGAGAAGAATAGTTCTAAAAAAGCAAAAAGGTAACAAGAAAGAAAGAGAAAGAGAACTGAAACTATAAACCTGTACAAATAAACTTTCTGCTATTTCTATGTGTCAAGTTCAGATCCACTTTCACTCTGGAGTTATAACTAAAGCGAAGTCCTGGTTACACACTTAGGCTCATCTGGAAAACTCCCTGGAAGTTCTCAGAGCTCCTTAGCACAAAAGTACAAAGAGATATGCTAATGACTTCCCTGAACAAACAAATATACACAAAAGAGTGAGCTGGTTTGAGCTTTGGGGGCACACCCGGTGGCCTGTGGCTGCTCTGATCCTGTGCCATGAAGAAATGTATTAGGCCTCTCTAGATCTTCCTTCTGGCCTGGGGGCTGCCAACAGTCGTTTTCGATGAGAAAAGGGAATGACTCCCCACCATCACTGTCAGAGCTGTGAACAGAACACAGCCACAGGCTCCCCAGCTACTGGCAAAATGACTTGCTATTGCTTACTGCTAACAGCGACTCGGGAAGGGTGTGATGAGACAGCTGAATTTCAGGTCAGCCTGGATCTAGGGCCTAATTCTTAACATGACATCAATGTACCTCACAGTAAAACCAAAGGCTATGGGTATAAAATCTCCCTTGATTGGTGAAAGAAGGGAAATACTAATCATTTTTGTACCTTATACGATGGCTGCTGTTAATACCTAAGTAGTTATTCCAAAATTTAGATGTTACCCAGAGTACCCTGGTAGTTTATTTAAAAGGCATGTTCCCAGGAGCCAGCCTCAGAAATTCCGAAGACTGGGGCATGGCCCAGGAGTTTGCATTTTAACAAGCACACTGGGAACTCCTGATTTAGAGGCTGATCTTTGTCCTTTTGCCTGCTCTGCAAGAGTGTTTCCCACTGGACACTGATACTACAAGACGGTTAACAGGAATTGTCTCAAAAAAAGTGGGAGGGGTGTTACTTGATAAAATAAGTTCAAGAATTACGGTATCAAACACATTTACACGTTTCTTTATTCCAGTACGCTCAATGAAAAAAGAAATGCTAACATGCTCTGTGTCTCACCAGAAGGGAGATGAAGAAGACAGTGTAACCCAATCATTTTTAATCATCAAATCTCTTTTTTTTGTAAAAATAAGTTAAGCATACTTTGAGAACTGCTGCTATATAGAACTTTTACAACAGAAAATAGCACAGAATTACTGAGGAGGATAATCTCTAAAATCCAGATGGAAATGCTTGGGTAGGAGGGTACATGAGAATACCCAGGGGCAAGGATGCTGGGCTGTGGACATGTTCTGAATTTAAAAGCCAAGTAGTAGCTCAGCAAACAGTGAAGACCTTGGTGCACTGTAAGCTTAGATATCTAGAGAATGGGGACGATACTGCAAATCACAGCAATCTCTGGGTGCCGACCAGGACACTTTAACCAAGTGTAAATGACCACGCAAGTATGAAAACCAATGACATCAAAGACAGCCAACACCTTTTGAGAATTTACTTTGTTCCTGGCTCTGTTTTATATACGTCACAAGTATTAGCTCATTCAGTCTTTGTGAGGTAGGAGTTAACATCAAGCTCCACTGACCAAATGAAGAGAGAGGCTCAGAATCACTCATGCAGTCACCCCACTATGACGTGGCAGAGCCTGGACTGGAGCTCAGGTGGGAGCTGTAAACCTCTGTGCTTCTTCGTCCCTTGAATCAGAAGGGTCAGTAGGTTTGCAGGCAGAGGACACTATCTGAGCGGCAGGGATTTTTTTTTTTTTTAAAGAAAAAGGCAAATAATCAAATTGGCAAGGATTAAATAGGAAGATAAAAGAAAACTAATACTCGTTTTAGGTTACGATTAGGTGAGATGCTAGCAATGTGCATTGCTCTACCTGTGAGGAAAATAATTTGGTAGGATGAATCAAAAACCCTATGATTGTTGATTCCCTTGACACCAATTCCACTTCCACAAATCTACCCACGGACATAATCGGAAAGGTATCTGAGAAATTACGCACAAAGATGGTTACTCTAAATTTACATGTAACAATAAAAATAAGACTGAAATTGAGTATATATATATATAATATATATATATTATATATATATTATATATATATATTATATATATGTACATGCACAGATACATCAGAAAGTACATGAGCTCAAAGCTGGGTTTGAATCAAATCCTGACTTGTTCACGTATCACGTATGTGACCTTTGGCTAGTGTGCTAACTTCATTATGGCTCACATTCTTCGTCTCTAGTTGGACAACTGGCTACAGCAATTTCAGGGGAATCGATCATGGTGACCAGGTTAATGGCTAGAGACCTTGGAAGCTATCTCTGTCACGACCTTTCCCTTCTCTATTCCTTCTTTTCCCGATTTCTCTCCTTTGCACTGTCACCTACTTCTCTCCTGGAAACTCTATACCTAAGTTGACAGTTTCTGACTTGTTTCTTCCATCATTTATACTCATTCATTGACTCGTTCCACCAATATTTGCTCACTACCTGCTATGTCCCAAGTCCTAACGAAATAACAAGCTGACAAAACCATTCGGGCAAATCTGGTCTTCATGGAGTCTGAAATATAGGCAATAAACAAATAATAAATCAATAAATGTACACATAGCAGAATATCATACAAATTACCAAGATACAAAATGTCATTCTGCCACATCTGTGCCTATTGTCCCCTATCTAGCACACAACTGCTTTTTCACCATTTGGGAAGCAGTTCTAATCCACTGTCTTCATCAAAGAACTACCCTTGGACCACAACCACCACGCCATTTTATAGACTCCAAGCTGAAATTTAAGTGTACCACTACCCGATGTGATATTTGTATGCTACACACCTGTAATACTATGCGTGTTACCCTTGCATACTTCTGTAATTCATCACCATTATAACTGTCTCAGCGCTTCACATGAATTGAAAATGAAAACTTGTTAGTAGCCTTCATAAAACTTGGCTTCTCCACTCACTCCAGCAATTTTTTTACATGTGAAGAAAATCAAAGGATCAAAGTTCATGCTTCAATGCTTTAAAGAACTCCATCTCTGACTGGCCGGAGACAATTGATGTGAGTGACTCTATCTTTGGGTCTGGATGTCTTGTCCATCTTAAAGTGACTTAAAAAAACAAAACAAAACAAAACAAAGCATCTTGATTGGCGGACAATACATTCCATACCTTAGTCAAGAAAATTTTCTGTTTGACAATCCATGAGTTGAACTGTTGGGCCATGTGGAAAGGGAAAATGAGGATATTCAGATAGGAACATTAGGGAAGTGTTTTGTGATAAAGACTCAGATTTTAACTGTACCTTACTGAGTCTATTTTTAAGTTTTGCTCTAATGCTTAAATATATAAATATATTAACTTATTTTTTTTTCAACGTCATTCCAATTTTGAAATAGGCTTTTAGTGGAAGCACTAAAAATTACCCAAGTTTATGAAAATTGGGTTTTTCTTATTTAATGAAAAACATATGGTCACCAAAAAAGTGTTGGTAAAGGCAGTTCTTTGTAACACTCACAGTCCTTGAGCCTGAACCCTGTGTCCAAGTATGCAAGCCCAAGTTTGAGAGTCTTTTTAGTTACTGTCATACTTTCTAAGGCAAACCACCAAATCAAAGGGTGGGGGGAATGTTTTTCATGTGAAACAGATACTGCTGAAGCATCATGGGAAGTGTGGACTGCTTATAGTCAGAGTTTGCAGTTTGAACAGATTCCAGTTACTCAACCAATCCTAAGTGAATTGGGCTCAGTTAATGAAGGTCATAGGTTCAAACCCTCATATGCTTGCACACGTATTTCAAGCTAGGTCAGTGGTTATCACCCTTGACACACTGACACATATGGCCGGATGACTCCTGCTTGAGGAGGCCATGCTGTAAATAACAGGATGTTGGCTTCTACCACCACTAGATTCCAGTGGTACCACTCACAATCAGACATACCTCTAGACATTGACAAATGTCCACAGGGAGCAAAATCACTCCTAGATGAGAGTCACTGATGAGAGTCAGCTTCTTACTAGAAGGATTAACTGAAGTGACAGAAGAATTTCAAGAAGCTGATCCTTGTTTTTAAAGTTCTATTTTGCTCTTTGCATCAAGCTGTCCTTTGTTTTTCCCCTAATCTCTTGAAGTGTTACCAATTATCCTCTTTGAAGCCATGTGACATAAAAAGAGAAAATTTATGAGACTAATGGCTAAGTACTTCAAAGAGAAAAATAAAAAATGTCCCAAATCAGAACTATTCTTCAATTAAAACTTGGTCAATAATAACCATTTATGTGGAAGACTGGGTGTTGTCATTATGTAATGGGTCTTCAATATCCCAGTTATACAACTGATACCCCTAAATAACATTAGCCTTTTCTATTTTAGGGCTGATTCGATTGGTTGGCACATAACTAAATGCATTTTCTAAACCCTTGTTTAAATGCTATTTTGTTTTCTTTTAAGAAGTTTTGTTTACAAGATACTGCTTATCTCAATAATTAAAAGAAATGCATTCCTAATTCTGAACCAAAATATACATCTAGTTGAGGCAAACAAAATGAAAATGCTGTAGAAAAAGAACAAATCTAAGGTAAAATATGCTAGTTCTCCTTGTCGGTTCTTAAAAACTTAGAGTCCTAAATAAGTGACTTCTTTTAGGTTCTGTTCTGGGATAATTGCCTACCTGCTCCATCCATTCAGATTGCTTAAGTTTTAAGAGACACATGTATGTATGGCTTCTATGCAGTAATTATCACTACAATTGGATTCAAGCAGGCACTCCCCTGGCCACCTTCTAGCTTCCGATAAAGGGCCCCACTCTCACTTGTTCAGTCTACTTAAAAGTTACTGCTCCCACCCCCACTCTCTCCCCCCATTTTTTGTATAAAAATTTTTCTTACCTTCCTGGATATCTGACTTTATAAAAAATAATACACAAGTACAGAAATACTTAAGTTACTACATAGATGTCTAAACATGTCAAAAATAACCCCTAACTCTTCTTCCAACCCATTTTCTACACCTTTCTGTGTGCTCAGATAAACACCTGCAGAAACACATGTATCTGTGTGCACAAGTGTGCATGCATACACACACACAACGGTTCTTTCTTAGTCTTCGCATGCAAAAGAGATCCCTTTTCTGCGGCCTGCTGTGAGCTTTCTGAGCAGCAGATCAATTCTTGTTTTCTGATAGAGTCAATTTGGCAAGATTAATAACTTTGGGAACATAATATAGTTTCTAACTCACTTCTCAAAGTGTTCTGCCTCCAATTGAACTGTCCTTCCCTCCAACTGATTAAAATTAAAGTCAGGGGGTTCAAAAACTAGGCAATAGCAATGCACTTTTAAGAACACTGCCAAAAAAGAACCGAGGGTTTACTGGTGTTGCAATGACTGAGACAGAGAGTTCATTTTTATATCCACATGCAACCAAAATGACACTCTGAAGCCAGTGAGTTTTTATCCTTGCTTAACTTTAATGATATTCTCATTGTTATGTATATGTATAATGAAGTGAATGAGAGGGGCACTTCTTAAATCCCAGGGAAATATATTTGCTAAACTTCTCTAAGAAAATAAGGGAAAGCATATACATTATTCAAAGAAAATAACCCTAATGGAGCTGACTGTACCCAAACTGCTTAGAATGTTCTGACATTCTCTCATACATGTTAAATATTAGAAAGGAACTGTACATTATGACACTGTTCTACCTGCCCCTTTCACCTACAAAGATTATAATATATATCATTGAGACATTTCTAGGTCTGATGACGGGTTTTCGGTGTTTGTCTACACTGACTCACATATGACCAGGACAGGAATTTAGAAGTTGAAGGTCTGGCATAAGAAGCAAGACAGACTAACATGGATTTAACATCTGTGCTTTTCAGTGTAATATATTTTGGTGACATTTGATTTGGCATACTGTGTCTTTGCAAACGACTGCTAGAATCCAATGGATCACCAAAATCAGTACTCTAGGTAATAACTACTTTCCCCTCTAATGGAGGCTGACAGGGCCCACTTGTCTTGCTGGGCGTATTGGGAAATCACCGAAGTTATTTTTAACTGTGTAAAAACAGGTGTTTAACTCTGATTTTCCTTCTCTCTTCTTTTCTTAAATGTCAAATCCCTCCAATGTGCATACATTTATTGCACTTAACCTAACTGTAACTTGATAAAGACCTGGTTATTTTTAAATTCTGCATTAGCATGTTTGGGTTCTATTTCTCCTTTTCAAATGCTCCTGCTCTCCAATCAACACAGGCACCTTCGTACTTCTGCTAGGGGAAATATAAGAATCCTTTAGTTTGAAAAGGCCAAAGTTAAGGAAAGGGACAGCAAATTTCTCTTTCAGAGGTAATAAGAAAAAATCCATAACGGGAGTGATTAAATGTAGTTTTTTTCCACAATTTAAAATTTTTTGAAGCATTCATTCTGAACCTAGGATTTCTTTTAGTTTTTATTTGTGTTTCTGTGCCAATATCATCAAGAAATCTGAGCTTTTGTTACAGCATTTTATTCCTTATACTTTGTTTTCTTTACCTTTAATTTGCCTAATTTAATATCAAAGATATGTAACCAAAACTCAAAGTCTTAATAAAGAACGAAAATTAGAAGCCTATTGAATTTCTAAAAATGTCCACCAAGAAAGGGCATCCAGTTAAAAAAGGAAATTAAATGTCTTCTCTCTGGGACGAAACATGGAAACCGCTTTTTACCTGAAGGCCTCAGTTCTGAAAATGACACTGATTTACGTCTGTGCTCAAAAAACAAACAGTTAAATAAAATTCCCTGTTATCGTATAGTGTATTTGTTCACATTCCCAAAACTGACTCAGGAAGTCCGAGTCTGGTCTTCCTCGTGAAGCCAGGAGTCAGAATCCACGGTCCTGGGAAAGTTTTCTAAGGAGGAGACGAACTGCACCGTAAGCTACTTAGGCATAAGTATGCCAACAGAAAAACATCGTCAAAGGGAAAAATAAGTAATGCGTTGGGAAGCAAAATTTTTCCTGAACAACTGTGATAGCCTCACAAAAAGCAAGTTTGCTTTTTAAGGAGAAATAACAAAATACACAAAAATTTTTAAAGAGGAATGTGAACCTTGGTGCTCTGTTCCATCATGCATTCACAATGTAAATCTAAATGTGTAAATTGTGAAAGTTTGTTTTCCTGAAGTTTAGAGGATTAGCTCCCCAACTCTAAGTGTAATCTAAAGATGATGAGCAGATCAATTTCGTTGTCACTGAGAAAATGAATAATAGGGTCATTCCATACATCTCAGAACATGGTGTGTGGGTGTATTTGCATATGTGTATGTATGTGTGGGCACACACTAAACGTATGTGGGAAGATGAAGCCACTCATCCTATTCATCTAAAGAAACATTAAGTAGGCTTTGTTCTCTCTAGTGTCTGGTTCGTATCATAAGTAATAAAATGTCATTCACTAAATAAATAGCCATTGTGAGTCTAACATAAGTCAAACACCTATTACAGCTGGCTCATGTATATGGCAGACAACAAGTCAGGTATGTTGCCTTGGGGACAACTCAGAACAAGCATTCAAGCATGAGAGGGAAAAATGAATCTCATATTCTCCTCCCAAAGACTCTAGATCTGTAACTCTGGGGGCAGCAGCCGCTTGCATTCCAGTGTTCTCCATTTATACTGAAATTCTATGCTAAAGGAAAACAGCACGCAGATGTGCTATTTGTGATTCAAGGAGACTCTTTCATGGCAGAGTCCACTCTCAGTATAATGATCATATTTTAAGACTATTAGCCTTATAATTTTTTTTCACAAATGATCACTTATTCATAACACAAATAAATAAAACTTAAGGGTAATAAATACCAGCACCTCCAAAGTAGCCAGTCTTCCATTAAAAATCAAAACAGATAGCACTTGAGTCTTTGGCACACTAACCAACACTCTAACTCTACTCTAATTGGGGGACTGGAGATTTGGGAGGGCCTTCTGCAGCTCACCCTCAATAAGCAGCAGTTTAGAAATGTTGAGTTTTATTGCTCATTGTATTATAATTAGGTGAAAATCAATAAGCTCCCTTACAGTGAATATTTTATTACCCCCCCCCCCAAAACTTGACCAAGCAACTAACACAAATAAATGACTCCTGCTATGAAGAAGTGTTTCCCTTCGGGAATGTTATAAATGCCTTTAAGTCATCAGTGAATCACTAGTGAAAGAGGCGAATCATAAATGATTCTCGAGTGGTCTAAGGGTTAGCACCTCCTCAAAATGTCAGCAGCTGGCTCCGTGATCTACCTAATGCACAGGCCTGCTATTACTGCACTTGCAATTAACTCAGGGTACTTAACAGATGAGCAAGAGATATAGCCCTTGGCATTCGAGACACAGACTCAGTGTCATGTAAGTGACCAGGATCAGACATCCTTACTATTCAAAAATTGAAACACATAATATGGTATAAGAACCAACATGTTGGTTTTTGTATTTTGTCCAAATGTTTTTTACTTTCCCAATAGTGATAGTTTTAGAAATATTATCCTTTACTTCATGTAAGAAATCTTTCATTAATTTCATAAGTTACTGGTTGTTTTAAAAAAACTAAACTATTAGTGGGCTGAACTCACTCCTTTGCTCCTTCACAAATGTCTGTCTTGTACTTTTCTTGTATTTTTTAAAACTTTGTTAAATATTATTACGTGGGTCATAAGCAGTTATATCAAAATATAAATTTATAAAGTGACATATTTTCAATACCAACCATCTACATCAACTTATCCCATAATAGCACATTCCATCCAATTAAACTGCAAGATTTCCCACATTTGTTTATATTTTATACGTATGGCTTATGAATAGCAATTCTGATGAATTCCAGCTGGTTTAAATATGCAGGCAGACCCTTATAGAACAGATTCTTTTCAATTCTTACTGTATTCAGTGAGGCCCATTTTAAGTGGGCCACCTGGTAGGATGAAGTACTTGGAATTCTCCATAGGAAAAAACAACAACAACAATCACTCCACTAACCTTAAGACCATCTTCCCCGATGAAGACACTATTATACAACTACTGTGAGTCGTTCTGATCTTTTGGAAAACTCGATTTAAAAGCAAAATGAGCTGGCAATGCTATGAACGACTAAATCACTCCTTTATCTCTTTTAACAATGCTACGATAACTTGCACCATTTGTGTACGTTGCCTGGTTGCGCAAATCCACCATACACATTGCAGTCCCCACTCTGTTCCCCACACCCTCCTGCCTCCGTCCAGCTGGAACACATCAAGGGCGCAGGAGCCAAGTCAAATGCTGACCCCACCCTCCTCCATCCATTTTAAGGCACCTTCAAAGGCAGAACACTGATCTAACTCAATTTCACCAACAAAGCCAGCCATCCTGCTATTTAAGACTCCAGTTTGGGGTTTTTATAACTGCACATTAACATGAGAGCTTTGATTTTGGGTCAAAACTTGAGCTGCACTGAGTTTCATCAGATTGTTGTATGTTTCTGCAGAAGAGTCCTCATTATTAAACCTTCATAATCTCTGCTCTCAGTATCCATCTCTTCCCTTATACCTACTTCTCTGCACTGCCCAGGGACCAACGCTAAAGAACACGGTATTTCCCTTCCAAAAGATCAAACAGAACAGCCATTATGGTAGTCCAAATGCATGTTTTCCCTGACGTTTGCACGACAGTCATCTCAGCATGCACAGAAACACTCTTGACAAGACACACGCAGGAGGTGGGCAGGGGCTGAGAGAAACAGGAGCTGCAGTAGGACAAAGAACTTACTTTGTTGTTCCCCTGTGCATGGAGCCGCAAGGAAAAAAGGAAACAAAAAAGAAATATGTTACATATAAATTTATTTTAAAATTATGAGGTTTTTTCATGCTAGAGCAAAATCAAAACAAATAATGTAACTATTCACTGACATCCCATACATATACACACAGCACCCAGAGCTCATAGACAAGTCAAAGAATCTACTTAGATGAAATGAAGTCACATATTTATAACAGCAGAAAATCCGGACAGAGATTTCCCCCCTTTCTTTCTACTAGGAATACTTGGACATGGGAGTGTGGCCAAAAAGCATGGGCTTGAATTGGTAATAAGTGAACTGTTAGTATGAAAGGCAAAGCATTTAGTATGTCGACTTGCCCTTTCCTGACAGCCCCTCCTCCAACATGCCAAGCCGTGGAAAATTTCATCAGCCAATGCACTTTTTAAACAAACACTGCATCCTTGGTTTCAAAGAAGGTGGAAAAAAAAAGTGGGGGGAAGAAAGCAGAGGAAAGGAGTGGGTGGTGCTGGGGCCAGAGTAAGCAGACCAAGTTATGACCTCCATCTGTACCATTCCTTTATTTTGTAAATTATGAGTTTTGTCTCGGGTTGGCACGGGAAGCAAAGACTGTATAGTGGGGATGGGGCCAAAGTAAACACTGGTCCACATTCAAGAAAATCGGTCTGGAAAGGTTAGTCACAAACATGGAGTCATTTCTAAACGGGACACTCTAGATAGAGATGCACAGCAGCCTGCGACAGACGGCAGGCACACGGCTCTCCTGTTTCAAACTGGAGCTGCAAGAGTATGATTTATATCAAACAATTTAACTCACATATGGCTTAAAAAAATAAAATGGTGATTCATTACTCTCAGGGCCGCCCAAGTCCTCCCAAGGTCAGATCCTGTGGGGGAGACGTGATGGGCTACGGGCAGGGAACAGACCTGAACTCAGTCACAGGGGCTCAGAAGGGATTTCTCGCTGGGATGTGAGGTTGGGGAGAGGAGGCGGAGAAGCGTGTGCATCTGGGGAGCAGACTGAGCACAGAGCAGAGTAACAGGCTCGGCTGGAGGTCTGGCATTTAGTTTGAGAAGGGACGTGGAGGGGGAAATAGCACACATTGAAATTTTCTGGAGAGCAGCAAGGCAAGGATGGCAGGAGAATGCATTTCCTGGAAAACAAGGCCAATTGGTGACTTGGAGGAAATGTCTAATTCAAGGACCATCACGGCCGTTATCTTCAATAAAAACAGAAAGAGACTGATAAAATAGTGTAGAGAAACTTCTTGGCCTTGGGAGTTGCCACGATATAACCGTTACCATCACTGGCTTATGTGAGACATAAATAAGGATAGAAGAATGGATGGAGGCGGAAAAAAAGAGTCTTTTATAAAGAAAACATGCCAACTGTTCAATAAGGCAATAAAGATCCCCACAGGGAATTTTATCAGGAGTAAAATACTATTTTAGAGAATAATGGGACCCCAGTTCTCCAAAGAAGTGCAATATTGCTGAAAATACCTCAAACAGATGGAATTTATTGCATTCCAAAGCAGTGCAGCTTTTGATCTAGCAAATAAGTTTCAGGAGCTCAACCAAGTTTTCCTGCACATTAGGGAAGGGCTGGCTTCCTTGCTCAGTGGCAGATGGTTCTGTTTGTAGTGGCAACAGTGATGTCACAGAGCAGGGGGCCTTAATCCTTAAATAGGAGAAACAGACAAGTGGAGGACATGGTGTGGCTTTGCCATTTCTGGTTTCCTTCGATCGTTTCCCAAGTGTCTATTCTGAGAGAGGCATAGCAGGGATGAATGGGGAACTGTCAGTGCTTTAAAATTCCCTCCACTCCGCTGTGTGGCAGCCGTGAAGGCGTAGATCCCTGAAGGTGCCTCTGTTGAAGAGTGACTGAGACTCTGTGGAACTGGTCAGGTAGCTGCTGAGTTTTGTGGGAAGTGCTACTGAAAAAGCTAAGGACAAAGCGATGTGTAGCAGCTCTAAGCGTGGGCGCTGTCAATCTTACATTATTGGATGGCTGAATAAATGCCCGCGAGTGGTCATCACTGTAGCAGTAAATATTTATGGAGGTTGGTGGCCATTCCTCATCATCCCCTAGAATGATGCAGAGACCCTCTCCCCTATTGCCATTGACCACACAGAAAAGTTCTGTTTTAGACGTTATCCAAAAGGAATTTCTTAAGTCCCAAAAAGACATCATTATAGGATGGTTTCAATCTCCACAGCAGTCTCAACAGCATTCGTTACAGCTAGGGAAGTCCAGATTTCAGAGCTTTAAAGAAATTCCAGGGTATCTACTTTCAATTTCCATCTCTTAAGAAATCATACATTATATGATGATTTCTGCATAGCTAATGGAAACCTTGTAAAAAGTCTTGAGGTGTATGACTTAACGAATACGCAAAACGGAATTTACATCAAATACATTTCCAGGGTGTTCGTGGATCTGATCTGCGGGCTGCTTCCTTCAGATAGCCAGCAGGCCAGCATCTGAGGGCAGGCTGGGAGCCCTCACTTCCCCTGACAGCCTCTCCAGCTCACTCCTGACTGGCTGAGGGGGCCTTTGAAGCCAGCCTGCCCACAGGACAGCAGAAGCCCAAGCCTCCCCTAAGCAACTGGGCTGAGGAAATTCTCCCTCAGATGCCCAATGCCATTGACAGTTTGCAAAGGAAAGGGAACTACTAGACTGGAAATGACAGCTTCATGGACACATTAGTGATTCTTTAATAATAATAACAATAATAATAATAATAATAATAATAATGGCTACATGGCTTGAACACATCCATTCAGTTGCAGGCACTGAGCTAGATGTGATGATATGCAACTGTGTTCATTTAATCTTATTAAATCACTCAAGGAAGGTATTATTATTACTTCGAGTTCAAAAAAGAATAGACAACTGGTTAAATAAGTTGCCTGAGCTGCACAACTAATAAATGGAAGGGTTGGGATTCAAATGTGAGTGTATCTGACTTAAAGTCTACCTCGTTGCACTGAACATAAAATGTTTCTAAGAATTTATAATTCCTTAATGTTTATGTGTAATCTAAGTCATGTTGTGAGCCGACAAAACTGCCGGAAAAATCAGTCATTTGTTATATCATGTTCTTTAACTATTTAATCAAATTTACATTTATTTGTATTCAAACTTATGAAAAAGTTCAGGTACATGTGTCAATTAAATAATCTTGTAAAAGTGCTTTAATTGTAGCCAGTAACTACTGACACACACACACACACACACACACACATTTTATTTCAGTCTAATAACTTTTCAAAAAGTTAATTCCGTTTGAAACATCTTTTACTTTTTGAAACCGTATAAAATCCTATACACTTGTTTAACAATACAAAATTTTATAGTGGTTATAATTTCAATTTAATCACTAAAGAAAATGGAAATAAAAGATTTAAAATTCTGCTAAATTCAAATTCAGATTTAAATATATTTTTAAACTATTGCAGCTGCTCAGAAAGATCAGGTGACTGGAAGAATGCTAAATTTGCAACTCAAAGAGGATATGTGCAAGTTCACAGGGTGTCAGAGGCACTGCGGGGCACTGAATCCAGGACTCCTCATTTCCATCTTAGGTCCAAACCTTACACTGCTAAGATAAGAAGTCTACATTTTTACTTTGGGTCCAGAAAGATTAAGAGACTGAAGGTAATTAGAAAATGCACATGTGAAAATAGAAGGTAATTAGACAATGCACATGGGAATATAGTTGGGCCGTCGAGTTATACAGATAACCCTTGTAGTTTTTACCACATTGTAATTATTTATTTGCATCTCTCTCTTCCACTAGATCTGGAACTCCCATGAAGTAATTGCATTTTTTTTATTTGTCTTTGAATCTCTAGAGTCCACCATAACAGTGATGGATAAAGGGAAGGAAAGAGGTGGGGATAAAAGGTGAAAGGGAAGGAAAGAAAAAAAATTACAGAAAACTCCAAGAGGAATGACCTAAGAGATGGAAGAAACAAAGTAGCAGGATATTATGATATGAATGACAAAAACATTCCATTACATGGATGTGATAGAAAAAAATACAACAAAGAAAACCATTATAAAAACATACACAACCTCAGCTGACTATCAAATTTGTCCAAAATACCATTTCACGTAAATTTGGGTGATGGTTATTTATCTAAATGAAGCCAGCCTTGTACAATTAAAAAAAAAATCTATATAGATTTTTTCCAGTCAAAATAGTTGTGTCTTCTGTAGAAAGCAGAACTTTTTGAGTCTAGATTCATGTCCATGTATGACACATAACTGTTTCATTATTAAGGTAGCAACCAGCTGATTTGCTGTGGACTCAGTGAATTATTGATACAAAAACAAAACGACACACCAGAATTCTAAAATTTTACTTAGAGAGAGGCATCTGTTATTAGGTTAATTTGACTTCTTCCTCAAATCTTTCTAAATCAGAAATAACTGTACTTAAAAGATCCCTCTCCCCAAATCTAACTGTTCCCTCTCCCCAAATCCAACTGTTCACAAAATGGAATGTTTAGATAAGCATTCTACTTAGATTGCTTTCAGTAGTTAGCTGCCATTTAAACATCTGAAAGTCAAGCAATCATGTAATATAACCTCTAGAACGCCATGGTGCATAAGAAATGCAAATATCGTTTATGATGAAAACTGAGGAAAGCAACGTTCATGGCACACTGCCAAGTTTAATTTCCTGTCATGTGTTTGGCATGCAGTAAAAAACCCCTTTGTCTCCATCTCCCAAACAACGGTACCAAATGTGCGTTTCTAAACAAATAAAAATAATGTAAAAAGAATCAAAACAGATTGTGTAGGACAACTCTAGATTTGCTTAAAATTGAGCATTCTGTTGAAAAAGAAACAGCAAAAATTTCACTGTGTGTCTCCTTTGTGGATACATGAAAATCCACATTTATAAAAACAGTTCACCAAGGGACAGATCGGTCCTTTTGCTTTCCCGAGACAGTTTTTTTCCCTCACAAGAGATATATTACATAATTTCTTTAAATAGCAAACATGCCTAGTGTATTTAAAATAAATTTAATTGTCAAAATCATGACTTGAGAAAACATTTTCACAAACATTACAGTTGTATGTAAGGAAGACACACACACACACACACACACACACACACACACTGATATTTTATATAACCAAGCACATTTGGAAGATACAAATAGTATAAAGTATTTACAATCTTATTGGACTATAATTAGGCTGACCAGATGTCCTATTTTAAACAGGACAGAAAATAACAGTACCGTGCCATTTGAAACAGTTATGTAGGGTCAGCCCGGTTAAATTCAAGGTGTCAGGAGGCTGACCATATGTACCGTTTGAAATGGGGCAGTACTGTTGTTTTCTGTCCTGTTTAAAACAGGACGTCTGGTCAGCCTAGCTATAATATCCACAGTATTTTAGCTGTCTCCTCTACTTGTTCAAGAAAGTAGTGATGAAAATGGTTATTATTATCATCACCATTTTCATCATCATCAAAAATAGAAATGGAGTGCTTACTTATGTCTACCGTGTTTGGTGCTTTTTTTGCATTTTTGCATTTAGTCCTGTGAACCATGCTATGGGGGACTTTTATTATCTCCATTTTAGAAACGGGTATCTTGAAATATAAAAAAGCTAGGTAACCTGCCCAAGATCTCACAGCTTGTGTGTGACCATTTAGAATTCCAATTTCGGTGGTTTGACACTAACTCCTATGCTTGAAACCACATGCTCCACCGCCTTTCATGATACTCAGACATAATGATCTGGAAAAGGTAGGTTTTATGTAACTAAACTGGCTCGAAATGCTCTAATGTCATCCCATCTCATTCAGAACAAAAAGTAAATGTTCACCACCTCCTGCCAGGCCTCCATAACCTGCCCTGACAACCCTCTTGGACATTATCACCCACTTTCATTGTCTCTTCATGTGTTCTAGACACACTTTTGTGGGGCTCTTTTGTTGGCTGAGATGGCTGAGTTGACTTGCTGGTCCTCAGCCACAAATACTCTTCTGCAGACTTTCCTAATTATACAGTCATTGGTTCTCTTGTTTAAGGCTTGTTCCTTGGTGCGGAGACCTCATTGCTAACCTCTGTATCGCTGGTGCCTAGAATGGTGCCTGGCAAAAATCAGGGGCTCAACAGGCTTTTGTGGGGTGAATGAATAAAATACTATGTATGTGTTCATTGTTAATATAGGATGTTTGTGAAATTAAACACAATATCATCAATGGATAGGGAAGAGTGATAAGCAATAATTAGAATTAACAAGAGCAGTAATTTTTAAATGATGTCTCATGTGTGGTCTTTAAAGTGGTATGTATCTATGCAAATATGGATGTACACAACTGATAAAAATTGGACAGCAATTATGAAAACCATATGCAGATACCTCTGTGTCTGGGTGTCACCAGGAAAGGGTTTCACACCATTTGGAGAGCACAGTGTATGTTTTGTGTGTGTGTGTGTGTGTGTGTGTGTGTGAGAGAGAGAGAGAGAGAGAGGGGGGGGGTGAGGGGGCTCATTGTTTTAGGTGCTAACCAGACAAAGGTAGGCCTGGGATGGGGATATGAGGTCTATGTATGAAGTAAAATAACAGCATTGAGGAGAACACTTTGGCACAAAACCCCAATTCTTTACCCTGGAACTCTGTTAAATTCCAATGTAACCTCATAGATGTGGTCAGGTTCAAAATCCCCCCCAAGAGCCTTCCACTGTCCCACCTTGCACTCATATCTCAGACTTTCTCTTGAGAAGACTCTGCCACTATTTGGGGCTTAGAAGTAACCCAATTCATGCATGGTCATTCCTATAAACTGATTTAGAGCCAAGTAAGCACCACTTGGTGGGACGAAGTCCCCAAGGCTCAGTCTCAGTACCTTAGTTCTGGGGGGAACCTGGAGAGCCTGTCTGTGGGGAGCAGTGAATGAACAGCCACTCAGGCTGCAGGCTGTGGCACAGTCTATGTGCGGATGTTGGGCTGGACCTCTGAAGTTTAAATGCAGACCTGTGTAGTATTACATTTTCCAAAGAACACAAATAGAAGGTCTGTTTATTAACTTGAATGAGAGAAGTGTCTCCAAGACACTTTACGTATATTAATAAAGATAAATGGGCATAGCAATGTGCGTTTTGTTCTTTCATAGTCACAACGACATTAACCAGAGCTTGAATACAGATATAATTTTGGATACAGGTACTATAGTCATACTGAAAGGAGGTAGGTTTTTTTAATAAAAATAAGTGCATTTTTAAGAATGTGAAAGTGTTATAATGAATGATATATGTATATATAAGCTATATGAATATAAAGAATGTTACAAACTGCTTGTATTAATACTATAACAACTGAGGAATAGTACATAAGGGAAAATAAAATTTTAGGTTAAAACAAAGAAACTCTTGGTCTGAGATTACATATACAGTGCTTTATGGCAGAGGAGGGAATTTTCTTTAACAAATATACTGATAAACTTCTTAAAATAGAAAGCTAATGGAGAGAAAGAAATACAAGCAAAGGATCAGTTAAAACTGTGCCAAATTAAGTAAAAAAAGAACAAGTTTTTCCAGAATATAGTATGTATAATTATGTTTTCTTAAAAAAAAAAAAAGAAATACATCCAACTTACTAAAGATTTATCAGGATAAACTCCAGCTCTTAGTAGAGATGCCTTCCAGCTGTCTACATCCTCCTGGGAATCACATGCCAGCTCCAGGAAGCGATAATCTTTGTATACATTCCTGGAGTTAAAAAAAAAAACATCATGCTTTTGGTTACAAACCAAATACAAAATGGTTTTATATCACTGCAGACAATGATGATACAAATGACAGTCCAAATGAATAGTGAGTCTCTCACAGTCCCTGGAGGAAGACAAAAACAATTCACTGTATTTAAAATAATTAGCATATTCCTATATGTATGTGATATAATTTTTTTTTAAATCCCTCATATTAAAGAACCCAGAGTTACCTGTACTGCTAAGGAATATGAAGTATAGGAAATGCAAATGCTCTCAATGTGACACACTGGGTCCAAATGACAGGAGTGTTCTGAGGGGAATGGAGGTGCTCTTGCCTAGTAATTAGATCAATTTTTGGCAACTATTTTATAAGTCTAACTGTCTCATAAAACTTTAAAATGCATGGCAGTAATTTTACAAACTTCAGATACTATGCTGGATTCAAACCACAAATGTTCATCCATATTGTGAAAAGGAAGGAACATTAGCTAGTATTTAGCAGAGTGAAATGCCTATAACATGCACAGATATAACTGGGACGATCTATATTTTATATTTCTTTTCTAATAAACTAATACATAAGATGTAATCCATGCCTGTTTTGAAAAATTTGGGAACTAGATAAAAGTATAAAAGTGGTGAGATCCATTTCTCACTGTTTATAGGTAATCGTATTTCTTTATACTCTGTTCTATGCATTTTTGAGTTTAGTTTCTATCGCTATCTCCATCAATTTTGTGTCCTTTTTCACATACTATTATATCATAGTCATCTACTTACACCATTATATCTTTATAAACATTCGATTCCAAATTACCTATAGTAATTTACTTCCTCTTAATATTAGACAATTGAGTAATTTTCTTTTGCAATCATAAACAATGTTTAAATGAATATTTTTATCCAAAAGGCTTTGTCACGTTTACTACTATTATTTTCTGAAAATAGGTTCCTATAAATAGAGTTACAGGATCAAAATCATGACTATTGTTTAAGACACTGATACACATTTCCAATCAACTTTCCAGAAAAGATGATCCAATTTTGACAGACACCAGCAGTGTACAAGATGAACAATCTTCTTTTTTCTCCCAAGGTGTTCTCGTGCGTGCCTAAGACCCTCAGCTTACACCTAAACCCGGTTGGCTCACCATTATCTTCCGCCCCGGCCTGCCCTAGACTCATACTGCCTATCGACTTCTGCACTTGCATATCTCAGGGGCACCTCAACACGAACCCAGCTTGGTGTTCCCATCTCATGTAGCAGCACTGTAATCCAGAGACTCGGGGGACCCCTTTCACTCTCTCATACTCCTCTTCCATTTTTACCACCTCAAAGCTCATCTCCTATATATTAACCACCATCTTATCACCATCTCCCTCTCAGACTATTATAATAGCCTCCTCACTGGTCTTCCAGGATCTCATGTCCCCCTAAAATGTGTTCTCCTCTCTGAATCTTCATCACGTTCTGGAAATGTGAATCAGATATTTTTACTCCCAGCATAAAACACGCTAACAGCAACCTGCTTTTAGGAAAGGAGCGCTCCCGAGGACGGCCTGCAAAGCCCTGGGTGGCCTGGCCCGCCACTGCCTTGCTCTCCGGTTTCTTTTCGCACTCTGCTCTCCCGTGCTCTCTGCTTCGGCCACACTGGCCTTTGGCCGTCCTTTATGTCCTCCCATGTGCCATGCTTTCTCCCAAGGTCTCCGAACACACTGCTCTCTCTGCCTGCAGCTCTCCTTCCTGCCCTCACCGCACAGTGAATTCCTACGCTTTCTGGGGATCTCAGCTCCATCAGACATCGCTTCCCCACCACCCTTACGGGTCAGCTCCCGTTTTACACATTTTTCACATTTACCTGTTCTTCATACCACCCATCACATGTGCTTTCAGAATTTTGTGTGGTTTTTTTTTCTTCTCTCTTTGTTTCTTACTATTTATTTTGATAATAGCTGTCTTCCCAACTAGCCCATAAGTAGCATTAGGACAAGCGGTGTATGTTTTATGCTCGTCATTATATACACAGTGGATTCTGGGAAGTTTTAGTCATATTTATTTCTTGTCATAGCTATATGCTCTTTTCAGTTTTGTCATTTTGACATAACGCTTGTTTTTCTTTAATGCTCTTTACTGTTTCCTTTGTGTAAAGGTAAGAAATAAACTGTCTTCATGGCTTCTATAATTTTTAACAGTTTTCAATTCTACAGGGATATGATTACTGTTTAGTTTTCCAAGTCATTCTGTAATATTTTTGGTTATATGAATTCAGCAATAAAATCATTTCTGACCTATTGAGGAATTTAGAACTTTTACTTTCTGCCATTTTATCTCATGACAATTGCTAATCTATCTAGAAATACTGACTTAGAATACTTTTTCTGGCTTATTGTTTTCACATTCTCTTGAAGCATTTCCTTTCTTCTTTTTTTCTTTTTTTCATGTTTGTATTGAATTTTGTTATATTTAAGCAATTATTTGTATAGAAATCTGTTTAACTTGAATAAATATTTATCAGCAGGCTTTTGCACCTGGACTTCTCCACTTGTAAATTCTTGCTGGGATCCATTTTTGGTATTAGCCTCAAAGCAGAGTTAGCTATCTGGATTTTGGGTTGGCGCCATGTCCACATTTCTCACGTTGATTCAGTGAGGAAGCAGACAGTTTCTTTTTGTTGTCTTCCTGTTCAGCCCATTTTTCTTAATCAGGGTAAAGCATGCACTGTTCGCCCGTAGAATTTAAATCCAGTTCACTACATGAGTCATGTAAAAAATTGACCGACATTGCTACTTCCCAGGGCTTCTGACACTTCATCTGCATTTTAACTTGAATATGTTTCTTTGGATACAGCCATAAATGAATTAGAGTAAAAGTAAAAGAGAAACTTCTAATTTTTCACCAACTTAAAAAAGACATCATCTCATTTAATCTTCAAAGCAACCCTGTAAAGTTGGTAACAGAGCTGTTTTATGGGTGAGGAAAGTGAGATTTAGAGAGATTGGTGACTTTCACAAACTAATAAGCAGCACAACCTGGGCCTACCACAGCCCTTGACAAGTAGCATCCATAAAACAAATATTTGTTGAATGAATGAATGAATGAACGAATAAACTATGGAATGAACTTTGGCTGTGCTCGTTTTTAAAACCACCTTTTATCATTATCGACTGGATTCTTAACACTTACAGAAAAACCTGAGATAAAAAAGTTTGAAGAGACAAACTATAACAGGCAGAATGAGTAATTTTAATGAAAAGTGGGACGTACTTATAGGAAATATATTATTCTCCAAGTACGACAGTTTACTGTTAGAAAATTTGAAAGGTCATAACTTTGCTACAGACCAGAAACGGTAATGGATTTTTTTGACAGAATAGAAATTCATCAGTTTTTAATTATCGAATTACTTGCGCACAATAGCTTTTAGCTACCACCTAGGTTTCCATTTGGGATGTTCCCACTGCTCAGGATGAGTTCTTTTCCGACGTAAAGGTCTGAGGAAGGCAGAGCTGGATGAATGGCACCCAAGCGTTGGCCAGCTGGAAAGGACACAAAGCAGAAAGGGTGCAGACTTTCCACATTCTCTAAGCAGATCTGAAGAATCCAGCATTGGCCCATTCTCACTGACCTTTCTCCAGAGTATTTTCTTTCAGGGGCCCCTCACATGGAAAATCTTGATTTTTTTTTCCCTGCAAAGGATAGCCAAATTCTTGAGAGGGAAAATAATTATCTGGTTGAAACATTAGAAGAGGGTCAAAGGCTTCTGGTGGCTTTGGCTGCTTCATCCTTACCCATTTTTGAAGCTTCATCTCAGGCTGTGTCTAGACATCCAAGGGGAGTTGGATACAGGTCTAAAACACTGAACTGAGCTGATTTACTGGAAGTCTCATAAATTCTGTGGATACAGCTTCCCGCTTCTCACCACATGCTGTAGCTGTATAGATAACCCACAGCAATTTGTACTGACTGCATTTTTTGTTTAGTCTATTTCAGCTGCAATCATGTAGATATGAGCTTCTGAATGATTTCACTATGAAATCAAGCTGAACTATGACGAGCCCATGTTTCGATTATATGTATAACTTTCATTCACGTGTCATAAGGATGTCTTTGGATAATTAAAAATGTGGCTTAATATCCTTACCTATGAAAGATCTTTAATCATCTCAGACTAGATATTATAAGTCTTCTAGTCTCCAAGCCAATTTTTTTTTTCAAATGTTTCTCACATGAAGAGGTTTCTAGACAACACAGCATCCTTCTTGCCCTCCCATGAATTTGCTCTATTTTAAAAGGATTTTCTGAAAATGAGATGCCAACAACTGATTACAGATCTCTAAATGCAATATTGTCCAGATTCAAGACAGAAGTTTGGTGGAATTTTTGCCTGCTTTTTCGACAGTAAACTTTTTTTTCGTGTAAGTTAAGTAAAATGTAGTAGAATATAGTAAAGACCATGAACACCTGTTGAAATCTAGGCTATGCCATTTATTATCTTATATGACATTGGGTAAAGCAAGCTCTCTGAATTTCAGTTTCCTCATCTATAAAATGGGAAAAATAGCAGTATCTACCTCATGCCTACTGTAATAATAACATAAGAATATGTGTGTGAAGAGCATTACTATATACAAAATACGAAAATTATTAGTAGGCATTTTTCTCACCCTGCCTTTAGGTCTTTTGCACTTGACCTCCTATAAAACTAGACCTCTCTTGTACTGATGATTCATTGCCAAAGGGACAAGTTTCTTTCACCTAGTTTGATTTGATAGTCAATCTTTGATATTTTCTTTCCTTGACACAGTGAAGGGCCAAAACAAAACCAAAAAAGAATAAATAAAAATTTTAAATGAAAATATTTTAATTTTTAGAAAAATATGTTTAAAAATATCAGAGCATTGCAAAACACATTTACTGTAAGTGCAGCTGATGAATCAGCTGAGTCACCACCAGTCCTGACTCTCTCTGGCTGCCAGTGGCCAGGGATCCAGGTCTGTGTCAGCGTTAATCACAATCACCATGGAAGAGCGGAAAGTATGAGTTTGGGTTATAACTGTGGGGTCTTATTTATGATGAAAAAGATCATAAAGAAGGCAGATTACAATTTAAGCAGTGGAAATTCTTACATGGTAGAATGGTTGTTATTGAATATTCTTCCTCACACCCAAATGCTAAAACAATCTGATGTCACATAAATTAAGGTAATCTCAATAAAAATAGAGAAGTTCAGAATAATTCGTTAGTGGGAACTTGATCTCTTGGCTTCTTGAAAGGCCTCTGGCTCCTGGCCCCTTTTACCCAGACTTCACTGTCTCCTCCCTAAAAGAGGAGGAGAACTGACTGATTCGACTGGTGTGTTCTAAAAGAGAAATCAAGCAAGTTTGTGCCTGCAGGACACATGCATTTCTCTGCTATTCCAAGATGCTCTGGTGAGCTGCCCTTGGTAGGGGCCTGTGGTTGCTCAGCTGTGGCTGTGACTGCTGGGAGCTGAAATGTTAGCAAGACACTCGGCCACAGATGCAGACCCATTTGTTTCATTTCTTATCTGTTTGTTTCCTGTACTTCTAAAAACAGCAACAACAAATTTTAACTGGAGATGGAGAAGGAAAGGGTGTGATTTTTGGCCCCTAAAACTCCCACAGTGAGGGGTGGCTTTGAAGAGAGGGTAATGGTTTTAGTTTCAAATGGGTTAAACAGGAAGTGGCAGAGGCCTTCTGAGTAGAAATGCCCAGTAGGCAGCTTGGAGATGTAAGACTGCTGCCTCGGTATAATAAATAATAACCATGCTGCATGTGGCTGTGATGCTGGGTGCCATGTGAATTTGTTTATTTTATTTTAATACAGCTTATTAGCTTTGTTAAGTATTTTCCCATAGGGGGATAAGCCAAACAGCCACAGGTCATGTGTCTACTTGGGCATAACCAATAGCAGGCAAATTAGCCAATATTACAATATCACTTTAAAAAGTTGTTATTGCAATCCAAACTTCATTTAGCCAACAGCAATGAAAGACTTCAGAAGAGAATTTTTTTTCAAAAAGGCAACTGGTGAAGAAAGCAGAGAGGGAACCACAATTACTCTCAGTCTGTCTCATTTATTAGGTCAAAAGGGGTTGTGGTAAGGATCTGCTTAAACTCAGCATTCTTGAAATCTGAGGAATAAATATCGAGCGGCCATCAGCCTCTCCACGCCCAGCCTTAGCGTGTGCTGGGAAAAAGTGCTGCCCCATCTGCACTAGCCTGGCCCCATTCCCCTCAGCATTTAGTTTTTGAGAATCTCTTTATGTGGAATCACTTGAGTTAATGACTAATAATTATTCTTATTATATAAAAATTTTTTAAACTAGGTTATTTAAAAAAAAAAAACTAGATTTATGAGGAACTATCAATACAGAAGAAGTAATATCTAATCCTAGGCGGCTAATATTGATCAAGAAGCCAAAACAATAATTGTGAAAAATAAAGAGTTATGGATTTCTGTGACTGCCCCCCACAAACACCTAGAGAGAGGTTGATGAGAATCCTTAGAGATGGGGGTCAGGTGAGGATACTTGTGTAGGTTTACCAGGATTGAAATACTGTTCAAGACAATAGGGTAGAGGAAAATTTTTAAAGAATTAAAGGGAATGGCACATCATTGTTTTACACAATGGCTCCCCACAAAATTAGCCTTTCAAATAATTTTAAAATAATTTGTTGGTATTATTATTATTATGTCAATCATGTCAAGTTATGTCAAAGTCAGTTCCTTGAACTCATTTTGGAAAGTTATGTATGAGTCTTAATCACAAAGAAATAGACCTTCGTGTCACTGTTGTGTGGGAGGCTTTAGAAAGCAATCGTGGGTACGTCGGATGCTGGGGCTGCCTCAGACGGGCTCTGACCCCTGCCCCACCCAGGTATCCAGCACTGCCTCCATTCTGGCTCTGCAGCACCTCAGTGATCCTGCTCAGTGAGACCCGGATGGGGGTGCACAATGTACAACAAGATGCACAAAATTGTTTAAGGCCAGAAACCCATCCACACATATCAGTCAGTCTCTTTCCTGCAAAAAGTTTGTAAAAATCTGGTCTGCAGGAAGTGTGACTATTCAGTGACTTGTTTGGGGAAGCCATTTTAGGTAAACCCACAGTTTTCAGCATAATCAATATAACTGACTCATGAAAAAAGAATCAGACTAAAGAATATCAAGCACTTCAATGACAACCTATATCTTGTGTGAAAGAGTAATATTTGTGTAGAAGGTGGTGGTGGTGTTGCTGCTGCTGGTGGTGCTAGTTCTACAGCCAGTGGTCCCATGGCACACCCTTTCATTCTTCAGGCCTTTTTGTGCACTGTTGCCTATGTCCCTTTGCCTCTTCACCACTTGGCAAATTTCTACACCTTCTTACAGCCTCGACTCAAGTCTTCCCTCCTCTGTGTCTTCCCAGGTAGCCTTATTGCACAAATTATTCTCTCCTCTGAGTTCCCTTAATGCCTTAGTTATACGAAGGCTGCCTGGAAAGTATACAGCCACGTAATATGAAAAATAGAAGCATTTATGACTGGATGTTTTCTGGACAGCCCTTGTATATCCTTTAAGTTGAACTATAACTACCTTTTACTTATGCAACTTAACTATATCAAAAGGTGGTAAGAATCTAAACAATGTCAGAGCTAATTTATATAAAATTATGGGTGAGAGATCCAGAATGGACTAATAAAAGCAGGAGAGATTTTGAGATACAGCTTCAACCTCAAAGTTTCTATGAAAGAAAATTTCTGTGCCAGGTGGATCCGTAGAAGATAACAGAAGGACAAATGAAGGTTACATGACATGTCATTCTGTATAAGGGTTCTTAGGATATTCATTTAATGATTTATTTGTTTAACAAACATTTGTTGAGAAGCTGTGTGCCAGGTATTGTGTGAGGCCCTGAGGGACACATGGTGATTAAGACAGGCAAGGTCCCTATTCTCATGAAACTTATATTCTGACCCTACGCACAAAAGCTGATGGTGATCTTGGGAATGCTAAGACATTGACAATCAATTATTTAGACTTCACTGTTTAGGTACCAAGTAGATCCCAACATCCTGATGACATCTCCCTCTTCCCCCTAAACAACAAAATAAAAAACAGACATCTGTTTTATTCCAGTAAGTTTCATCATTTTAACGACTGAAAAGACTGAAAATAATTCATAATAGAGATAAAGAAAATCTTTACAAAGCTTCTAGTGGTTTTTAAAAATTGCTGTTTAAAATGTACACTACAAAGGAGTTTTTGACCAGACAGCTGTTTCAAAGAACAATGATTTCATGTTTTAAGACTAATTTTAAAATTGAGATGTCTTTGCCTTCCAGGAAAACTCAGCAGCTGTGGAGATTATTTTACTTCTCTTTCTTTCACATTTTACTGGATTTAATTTTAAGAGAGGAAAAAAGATATAAAAGAGAAAATTTCATGCAACACAGAACAAAACCTATTGCAAAACAAGCAATTGCACATTCTTAACCACAAGGAAAACACAAAGGCTACCCCAAATCTCTTTTTAGCTGAGGAACAAGACAACACAGCCCTTTCCTAGTGAAATTTACCTCTTTCCTTGCTAAACTTAGGAAATGACACCCCTAAATCTCAAAAGAACAAGGTGAACTTGGTTTCTTATAGGAATAAAAAGAAATAACCAGAAGAGCTTCAGGAAGTAGCAATGGAGAATCCGTCACAAGCCAGGAATGTAAGTAATTGCTGCTTTGTACTCTTCATTGGTCAAAACCCTCCAACCACTGTGCCAAGTTCTGGGATCCAACTAAAGTGATGAGGCCCACCCTCAGGGAGACGGAGAGAGCCTCCAAAGTGACCAAAGAGGAGACAGATGAGGTGAAAGGGCCAGGAGGAGATATTAGCAAGATGAAACTAGCAGGCAAAGCTGTTTACAGTAATATAAAGCTCTTTGCGTTTCAGGCCATTGCCACGGAGGGAAAACTGACAGGAAACTGACAACATGGCGCAGAGATATGAGAAAGAATTTTCTGGTACTTCAAATGCACCTCAGTGGCTAGCAAGCACCTCAGTGGTCTCCCTCAGTGGCTAGCAAGGATCTCAGGTGGCTGGTATCTGGGAAGGAAGACGTTCTGGAGTAAACAGGTGCAGACTAATGCCATGTTGCTAGAGCATAACAACAGGTCTGACCTGAAGGCCTGATGCCCGTGACAGCCCATGAGCTGCCCAGGGGCCTGCCCTAGAGGCCTGTGTATTTTTCTTCTCCACATGAGGGACTCAAGTGGGTTTCCATGGGGCTACAGATATCAGAGAAGAATGATGAGCTCTATCTGCAATCAAGGAATCAGAGACTATTTCCAAGGAGAGTTAAGCCTAGCATCCTAGTGGTCTAACAAAGGATGCTTCGTAATAAAGTCAGAGTGATTTTGAAATGTGTGTTGTAGGTGAACTGTTACATCCTACCCAAAATATCCTTTTCTTTACCTCCTATCAAAACTTTCACCAACCAGTTATGTTTCTGGCACTTTCATTCTTGTGAGTCTTGGGCGTTTTAGGTTTTTATAAGAATCAGCTTGATGTGACAAAAAGAGCATAAACCTGAGAATCAGAAAAAGAAATTCAAACTCTGGAAACTCATAATTATGTGTCACTTTTGTGACTTTGGGCTAAATGACTCAAGTTCTCAGAGTCTCCATTTCCTTGTTGATAACTGAGGATAGTACTATCTAAGATGGTTTTTTAAGGATTTGAAATAAAATAGGCAAAGCTATTAGCATGCTTGGTAGTAATTACTATTAAAATTGCAAATCCTCCTGGAAAAAGTTATTAGCTCACAGGGCAACTTCCCAATGACATCACCAACTGGGAAAGGAGGACTAAAGGAGCAGGTGGACAGAAGGAGCAGCGACGATGAGTAACGGACAAGATCAATGACAAACTCCAGCCCTCCACAGCTCTGCTCTGAGCTTGGTAACAACACTGGGATAAATGATCATGAAAGTAAGTATAACAGATTTCCATCTTGCTCCTTTTAGATAATGGTCTTGCCTAGAGGTAAAACATGACATCTCCTGGGCCCCTTTCCATCCCAACGTTATATCACTCTAAATTTCAGAGCAAAGAAGTGAGATGATCACAAAGCATGTTAGATTTTTCAAAGTTTCATTGAGAAAGAAACAAGGGCCGTACTGCCAAACAAAGAAGCTAACACTCAAGAACGAAACTATAAATTATGGAGTTGGGTCTGCAAGGCAGCTTGGCTCATTAAACAAACACTAAGAACAAGCCTGTAAATATCTTTTTAAAATGAATAATAATTACTAATATTAAATACAATAGCTCTTTACAAAGTACTTTACATCAATATTGTGGGCTCTAAACCACTTTGTGGGAGCAAAGAGCTGACCCAGAAAATAGGTCACCTTCTGGCTCAGCCGGAAGTATGTTAAGCAGACGTACACTGAGGAAAAGGAGCTGTTGGCTCTCAGGTTACCTAACCTCCATTCGGGGAACCATTTTCCTTGTGACTCTCCTCTTGAGATTGCCATTGTGGTGATTAATCTGTGGACCAAGATCAAGTGCATGGTTCATGGGGAACGCTGTCATCGAACCATCTCTTAGAACATTCCAACTTCCCAGCTCCTCCTTCTGTATCTCAGCTCAGCTCCTGTCAGTGTGCAGTGTGGGTCACCAGAAACATACTCCTCTCCAGCTACTGTCAGCTCCCCTTTGAAAATCTGGCGGAGCTCCTTGCTCTCTAGCTTCCCAACATCTTCAGATCAGCTTCACATTTTCTTATAGTTCAATTCTGCTAACAGTCTCTCTCCCCACCATCATACACACATAATTCAGTTTTCATAACTTAAAGTTAGATGATGTAAGTAAGTCTTTTTCCACCAGAGCAAAACTTGCTGTTTCCTGAACACGATTTCGTACTTTGGCCCTCACTTCCTGTATTCCAGTCGTCATACGTGGAGCTCCACTTCAGTCTAGTCCCTTTGTTTCATTCACAACAATATTTCAGGATAACTTCAGAATGCTTGGCTTGTATAATACTCTCATTTATCATTCTCTGTGTGTGTGTGTGTGTGTGTGTGTAAAACTTGGACACTATTAATGTTCATAATTTTGACTTTTAGTGCCTCTCCTTATAAGCTTCTCATAAATATTTTTCTTGTTCCCTTCTAATTTTAACCTGGAATCTCTTTTGGATGGCTTCCTAAATGTTTAACAAAATGAATTAATATACATAAAAATGAATTATAAAGCATAAAGTGCTACATAACTACAGTGTCCTTTTTATGTCCTCAAAGAACATGTAGTCACCATTAAATAAATGCTGACCGAAGCTTAAGACTGAGGAAAAACATTTAGTAAGCAGCAAGCTCAGGGATATTAATCAGTAATATAAAAATTCATTCACTCACTCACATATTACGAAATAACTACTGTATACCAGGCATTGTTCTGGGCACCGAGGATATAGTGGTGAACAAACAAGGTTAAATTCTTACCTTTACAGAACTTACGCTCAAATGGGGAAGACAGAAAAGAAACAAAAAATGAATAAAAATATTAAAAAGCATGTGTTATGAACCAAATAGAGTGGGAGAAGGGGCAGAAGGATGAAAGTGGCTCTTTAAGAGGGTAGTAGAAAATGAGGTGGTGACATTTGAGAAGAGACATGAGTTGAAGCGTGGGGTGTGGGACTTAAGAGACTTTCTGAGGGGAGAGCATTCCTGAAAAACGCAGAGGCCCTCGGACAGCAACAAGCTCACCACAGGCAGGAGGTGATAACAAGGCCGGTATCACTGGAGGAGGTGACGCCGGAGGGCAGTCGGACGTGAGGTCAGAGCCAGAAGCCAGGTCAGGGAGGGCCTTGGAGGCCATGATAATCAGTTTGGATTCTTTCCTGAGCATGATGAGAAGACACTGAAGGAATTTAAGCAGAGGTGTGTGTGGGATCTGCCTGACTTCTTTTGAAATATGTCCCTGGTTGCTGTAGGTAGACACCCTAACTGAAGTGTGGCGAGAGCACAAAGAGACCAACCGACGTGGTGGCCGCCGCAAATCCAGGCCAGAGAGGACCAGGCTGCGGAGGCAGACGTGGTGAATTGTAAATAGGAAGAGCACCAAGTATTTCTGATGAACTGGTGTGGTAAGTGAGGGTGTGAGAGGAATCGAGGTGACCCCCAAGTTTCTGGCACAAGCAACTGGAGGCTGTACAAGGAGCATGTCTGGGTGGGGAGGGCAGGAGTTCAGTTCCCAGCTGGGGTGGGTGGGTAGGAGACGGCATACAGGCTGGAAGCCCAGGAGAAGGACTGGAGTTGGATGTGTACATTCAGGATCTTCAGGACACAGACGGAGCAAGGGCACTCTCTTCAGATTTTCGCACAGTGACGTGGAGACTGAGGCCCTCAGGATCTCACTAAAGACCATGCCTGCTTTGACAGCGGTAACGTAAATGACCAAGGGCATGAGTTTGCGAATGGCTATACACTGATTTGGGAGATATTAGAATGCAAATCCCACACACTAGACTGTGCAAATGCAGAGACATGCACTGGATATCACACTAGTCTACAGGATACTCAATGAAATATTTTTTAAGCTTGCATATTTCAACTGAATAAGCTTTTACAATAAACATTAGTGTATTAAAAGGAATTATAAACATCCCGAATTATTTTTCATTGCAACATCAAACAATCATTCTCAAGCTTTCTCATAAATGAACTACACCCTCCAAAGGTGACGAGGCATCAGTCGTTTCCTCAACATGCACGCCCATTTATTTCCTACACTGAAAGGAAGAAAATGACGCACAGCCTGGCAGAACTGTGTTTATAAAACCAGATTGATAATGAAAATAAGCAAAGCGCATTTCAGCAGTGAGAAAGCTGGCCTGACGCCCCAGGTCAAGCATGGGGAGGACCAGTGTCATAACCCAGGCAGAGTCACAGTGCGAAGAGAAACTACCAGGGGAAGAACGTTGTAATCTCCCAATTAAATCCATCACTGCTGTCTGCCGGGGTTCTTCTCTAGTCTGCCTGTGCGGAGGTGCACTACGCAAGCAGGGCAGTGAAGGCCACGGTGCCCTGTGACACAGGCTGAGTTTCAATGCTCACCCAGTGAGTCACATGCTGATGCTCCTGATTTGGACTCAGAGGCAGGATCAGGCAGAGGTGTTTATGAGAAAAAGGGTTCATGAACGGCAGACACCTGCCTTCTCCTCCATGGCACGTCAGCGGATGAGGACATAGTGAACACTTCCCGGGAAGCAAGGACACTTGCTAGCTATTGGGAAACACTAATGGCAACATGCACCCCCGGCAAAGGGGCTCTAACTCACGGACGGCAATAACAAGTTAGGGAATGTTGAGCCTGGGCAAGGAAAAGAGCCACTTACCCACCTAAAGAAAACAGACTAGACTACTTATTATGAGCATGTTGTCATTTGAATTCTATAATACTTTGAACAGAGTATTAAAAAAGTTTAATTCTGGCTCAAAGCTAGGATTCACTATAATAGTATCCTTTATGTGAGACAGAGAGCAGGAAATACATCAGAAAAAGCAGAGGTCTTCCTTGCAACCAATCTCCGATTTCATGGATGCTTTCCTTCAGAAATGGGCTAATTTTTGATGCAGCCATAACTTTCTATAAATTTTATGGGGCTAAGGTAGTCTATTAAAGTAAAAAATTGACAGAACTGCTGTGCAGCCTATATTTTTATCCAAGTGTCTCTCCTATTCTAGTAGTTTGAACTTTCATGGGGGGGAAATCAGAGTCACATAATCCAATAACACTAAGACTTGAAAAACATTGCTCATTTTTTCAGAATAAAGCATTCTATTCCTTTTGTTCACACACATTAATTCTCCTACTTTATCAATTATTTTTTTATTTTCATGTATAGGATTCTCTCTGGTTATATTACACCCTTCCTTGACATTGAAAGAGAAGTTTTTAATGTAATGTCCTAGATTATAAAACATCTTTTTTTTAAACAAAATAAAAGCAGGACATTTTCTATTCTTGATGGTTCCACTTGACCACACCAACACACTGCATAGATACTACAAGGGCTCATCTGCAGAGATTCCTGAGTCCTTTTCGCTCACTGCATTTGACCAGATTCCAAGAGTTTTACATAGAGTTTGGGTCCGTATCCTCTAAAGACATGACACTTCATGATTTCCCACATCGCAGTTAGTCTCCCTTTTTGTGCTCACTACTAAAGCCCTGTGAGATCTTCTGAAAATTGTGAAATCTTCTGAGGGTCTTCTTTTTACTGCCCAAAGGAGCTTGTTCTGCAAAGTCTGAGTTTTTGCAGAGTATTTCTGATTATTTATATAGATATTATGACTAGTTTGCACATTGGGAATTGAGGAAATCTCATTTATTATACTATGTCATTGACTGAAATAGCCATCTCTTCCCAGGACACTATGAGAGTCATAGATACAGAGAACAAGGACCATTTTTGTTTCCACTAGTCCCTACCACAGAGCTTAGCACGTAATAGGTGTTGGATATACTACTCTTAAGTTAGATAACTCCTACCCTCAACTTATTTTCTCAAAGAGTCTCCTAACTACAAACAAAACAAAACACCTCAATTCTACAATGATTCAGATGTGTTAATAAACTCTACAGTAAAACTTTGCTAATGATGATTTGAAAACTTAAAAATGTAGTTATACACTGATTATTCATTTTTTGTCATACATATTTAACCACTCAAAGACCTTAGAGACTATTAAGGTGTGCTTCCCTTTCAAAGAAACTATCTTGACCCTTGTCTAACTTTTAGTTCTCACGTCCTTTATTATAATTTATACCAGTTTACATAATATGAAAGTGAGAATCTCCATTCTGATTCTGAAAATAGTCTGACCCTACAGTTCATGAAAAGAATCCCAGAAGCAAGCTGATGCTGTCAATAATAAATGGTGGTATGACATTCGGGTGGAAAATTACAATTAATGTGAACATTCATGCATCAAGGACAGTTAAGGAATGGGCCTTATACTATGTTATTTTAAGCATGTTGGTTAAATTTGAATATATATATATATTCAATAAATAAATAAAACTTTTTACACTTGATATGGCTCTATACCTTCTGGATAAAAAGTCAGTAAAAAAAAATTACTGTCCTTTCCTAGTGATAGAGTAACTTGTGGAACTGAAGAGTTGGTGGCTACCATGAAGCATATAGTGTGTGTGTATAATTTCTGAATTACAAGATTTAAAAGAATTATAACACACTTTACAAGTAAATCTGTTCTTGTTGATAGGGTTACTCTCTTTAGTCACATCTGTACTTCCCATATGCTTCTCAGAAATCAACACATTTCTAACATCTTTACCTCCTTTCACCCCAAAGCTATTTGATGATTTCTCTCACTGGCACTCATCTCCATCAGAATCATGACTGATAAAGAAGAGCAATAGTAGATCATGGGAATAAACAAATACTCTGGAAATTCCTTATCTGTTTTGTATTTTCTTTTTTTTTTTTTTTTTTGCTTTTTGGTATGTGGGTAGCTCCCTAACTGGGAATCGAACCCAGGCCGCAGCACTGACAGCGCCAGTGCCGAAGCCTTAAGCCACTACACCATCAGGGAACTCCCCTGTTTTGTATTTTCTTTTAGGGTGTAAGTGGGAAAGGACTGAATGGCATGGCCTTGACTGCTTAAAAAGAAAAATCTATCAACTTGGCCTGAAATGACTGACTTTACAGATGTGTTCTATTTTCACCCTCTACTGTAGACAACGTGTAGGGGACATGTAAAAATCTAATGTGGCAATCGGTGGATTCTTTGTTCTTGAAAACAAAAGGAAAGAACCAATAGACTTATTTATATAATAAGTACTGCCACCACAGCACAGAAGTGAGCCTTCAATTGATGTCACATTGCTAACAGTCCTTCGTGTATTGCCTAACCATCACAGTCCTCAAAAGTATTGTCTGGGACCTTCGGGAGTCACCAAACCCTTTCAGGACATTCTCAAGGTCAAAACAATTTTTATTATATTAGTTTTCTTGTTACTCTCATTCTGTTATGAATGACAGAATTTTCCAGAAGCTACATTACATGTGATGATGCCATCACTCTAGCAGCTAATGGAAGACAAGCTTGTCACTCTCAGATCATCTAGAATTTTCAAAGGTAGTATGTGCTTTTTTCAGAGATTACCTTATTTGTTCTCAGTACTTCTACCCTGTTCCTAATGGTTATTTTCATTTATATTTACTATAATCCTTGTAACCTCATTATGATTCAATAAATTGATATTCTGACATCCTAAAGATTCCCTCATGACCACATGGAGACACACAAATGTACATGTATACATTTTTGTCTTGTTTTGCAATACTTTAATTTAAAAAAACACGTTTTATAAATGTAAAGATTTTTATCTAAAATATTATTTTAGAATTTAATAATCTTTTCTAGAATAAAAGAGAATTTATTTGTAATACAGTTTCTTTTGTTTAAGGAGGGTTCTTAAAGAAGGGAGATTTGAATATTCAGTTTTCTCAAGCTTTAGCTACAAGAGCCTCATCTAAAGGTGCTGAAGAAGCTTAATACTCATAGGTCAGAAGTATTCTCACTCCCAGAAGGTAGAAACCAATGCAAAGAAACAGGACAAAGCCAAAAACATGAAGTAAAAATAGGGTGGAAACTATTCCATTCCCTTGGCTTTACAGATGTTTATAATTTACCTTATTGTCTTATGCAACTGAACATTTTTAATAGCATTATAATGCCAGTTAAGTTACCACATTGCTTTAAGGCCAATTATTGAACATTAAAAAAAAAAATCACATATTTTAGACATAGATATATATGATATGATCTTTGAAAGCCAAATAATGTTTGTTAGAATTTTTCAAAATACAAATGTAAACGTCCCTGAAGCATCTTGGCTGTAAGTTACTGTATTGATATGGTTGAAGGCTAATAAATAAAACTTTTTACACTTGATATTGCTCTATACCTTCTGGATAAAAAGTCAGTAAAAAAAAAAAATTACTGTCCTTTCCTAGTGATAGAGTAACTTGTGGAATTGAAGAGTTGGTGGCTACCATGAAGCATAAGTTAAAAATCATATCTTTAGAATTATACTTTTGCCTTAAAATGGACAAATCTAAAGAGTAATTATATTTGTTTTGATTATATTTTTCTGGTATCAGTACAACTAATCATCAAAGACCTTCATTTTTATACAAATGTTTATCAACAAACACAAGTGTTGCTGAAATAGCCAAAGTATGGAATCATGCTTTTTAATTTTATGGTTTTTCTTGCATCAAATGTTTTAACATTTGCACTGATGGTGCAAAAGCAAGGGTGAGTACCTTAGCACCAACCAAGACAATGTCAGAAGATGGAACCAAGAGTCGCCAAAGTCTTCATTGCCATGAACTCAGTTCAAAAACAAAGTTAGTTTCACTTAAGATTGTCCTGATGAAGCAGTAAAAATACGAACTTTATTAAATCTGGACCTTGAGCACCCATCATTCTAATATGCTACATCACAAATGAGGAGTGCACATAAGCATGTCTTCTGCAGCAGACTGAGGTCACTTTCTCCAGCAAAGGCACTTGGACAATTGAACCCTAAGCTGAAGATGGAGTACAGCTTTGTTCACGGGGTATCATCTTTACTTGGAAGTCTGACTGATAGTCAGTTTATGGCTATGGAAACCTGAGTTTCTGGGAAAATTTTTCTCAAAAATGAATAAAATGAGGGAGTTCCCTGGTGGTGTAGTGGCTTAAGGCTTCGGTGCTATCAGCACTGCGGCCTGAGTTCAATTCCCAGCTAGGGAGCTACCCACATGAAAAAAAAAAAAAAAAAAAAGAATAAAATGAGACTGTCACTTAGAGGAAGCCAACTGGCAATATTTGTGACCAGTGATAAAATTTGACCTCAGAATTTTGGAAACCTCAACTGTCTCATCATGAGCTTGGCAGCTTCCCCCTTTCTGATGAGACTGGTGGTGATATTAATGAATGTGATTTTTAAACACCATGTAATGAAATGTATAAACATTGAGAAGATCTGTATAAATCAGTGAACAAATATTTTTCCAAATGACAAATGTATGATTTTTACAAAAGCACTTATATGATCCATTTAAAGTGCATGATAGACCAATAGATTAATGTAGCAGAATATGAAAAATTTATTGATATGATTTCAGACTTTACATTGAAACTAACTTTTTTGGAAACTATCGCTTGTCGAGTTTTGGTGAGTATCAAAGAAGAAAATCCACAATAGTCTGAAAAAGGCAAAGGAACAGGACAAAGTCATAAATATACATGCTCTTCTCTTTCTAACTGCATAGCTCTGTGAGGCCAGAGTTTCTTCATATACTTCAACCAAAACAACATACTGCAGCAGATTGAAAGCAGATATGAGAATACAGCTGTCTTCCATTAAGCTGCACATTAAAGAGATTTGTTAAATTGTAAAAAAATAATGCCACTCTTCTCACTGATATTTTAAAATACATTTTTCATAAAAATGTTATTTGTGTGACTATAAAATGGATTTATTACCATTATTTTAAAATGGTTTAATAAACATTTTTAAAATTTCTTTTTTTTAATTTCTAACAATAGATATAATTGGTGGTATGCTAATAAATGTTTCATAACTAGCCTTCCAGAAAACAAAAAGCCACGACTTGTAGCATTTGCCAATCTCCGTGGTATAAATACTCTTACTATAGCCAATTTTAAGTACCAATGTGAAGTCAACTGGCTCACAGAATTCCTGATATAATCCACACACTGCATATAAACAAAAGTTCTTTGAAGTCTTCAATAATTTTTAAGAGTGGAAAGGAGTCCTCAGACCAAAATGTTTGAGAGCCATTATTATGGATCTTACACAGCCAATTTATTTTAAAATTCATACTGTAGTCATCAAAACAGAAATAGTTTTACTACCTTAGTGCACTGATAGAGTCACCAAGTTGCAAACATTTATCTGTTTTCTGAAGCGAAATCATTCTACCATAGTAACCTGAGGTCGGGCTAATATCTCGTGGTATTAACACACAGCACTCGGGCTTCAGCTATGAGAGATTTATAGGTGTGGAGCGAGGTGTGAATTTAACAAACACAACGGCAGCAAAGGCAGACACTGTGCTGGAAGAGTCCAAACGAGTCTCTGCTATGGCATTTTTTTGAAACTGTTCCTTTATATGAACAGTATTTTCCCCAGATTCTAAGAAATAAACATAGGCAGTTTCAAAATTAGAAAAAGGAAAGAAAAGGAAAAAACTCGCTCCAGTTAGGCTCTGCAAATATTTTCTTTATGAAACCATGCGTCTGCTCAGAGTTAGCTGCAGAGCGTGACTAACATTTTCTACTAAGGCTTGTGCTTGTGTCAGTCCCCTTTACTAAGGCTGTGTGTCTTCATTAAAATTAATTACACATGCCAGTAAATAAATTTAATTTTAGTTTCCCTCTGAATGCAGCAAATTGAAACAATAACGTAATTTATATTCAAGGTATACAATTAAATCCTTCACAATCCTTTTCTCTCAGCAGGTATAGTCACTACGGACATTCTTTATGGGTAAGTTGGTTTCACAGTAAATCAACTGAGAAAAAATAAAAGCATATTATACATGCAATGTTAGGTCACAAAAAGATTCCTGATTTGTAAATTGATATTGTAAAAAGCCAGGCTTATAAATAATATTCTTGAGTGAGTGATTTGAGGGAGCCCAGTGATCTTCATATAGCTTTACATACCCACATGTTTCTTTGATTTAAAGGCTTTCCTGGACCCTAACTCAAGATCTCCTAGACAAGGTGTTTAATAAATCAGGATAGTATACAGTAACATGGTAATAATGGAAAATGCTGTGTCTGCCAGAGAGTGCCATGGATACAGTGTTCAGTGTAACTGGATTTAAGCAGCAACAGATTTGAATAATAACCCTCTTCGGACTTTTTCTGTTTATTTTCCTATTTGATGTAAGATTTTTCTTCAATATGCAGACTGTTTTACGATATTCTACAAGCCATCTCTAAAAACCCGATTATTTCAATAGTCAGTAAAACATGCCCTTAGTTTTTCTTTATTTTTATTCTTGGGAGGCCTCTGAGACTGCCAAAGAAATTAAAGGTGATCAGAAATTTCCTTCAGGCTGGACCCAGGTAGGGAAATGCTCCCATCCCTGTTTATTCATTTCTGAAGAGCTCTCCTGGCAGGTTGCTGACTGAAATACCTGTACACCTGGCTATGCCCCGCTGGCTTCAGCCTGGGGGTGCCCCACCTCCCGAAATCCCCCCCACACTGGGTACGGTGTGGCCCACAACTCATGCAACTCGAACCTTACCTTAAACCGCCAGAATGTAAATGCAGTCCTTAAAATAAAAGCCCGAGACAAGCCAGTTAATATCTTGAAATCTAGTTCTTTAGTATTCATTTTCAAAAAGAAACGTTCATTTTTAACAAAAAGTAGTTACACAATCTTATTTGGAAACCATCACATCTTCACAGCCATTAGACCATTTGGACCAGTGTCTGTCCACGATGGTCTCTCAGGCTTCCCTGCGCCATAACAACCACAGCATCTCTTTTAAGGACTGCCACCTAGAACGGAGCATGTATGTCTCTGCACATGTCTGCTGCTAGCGATCGCTCCCCAAGCATGAAGGAACACAGTGTGGCTACTTTATGGTCCCCAAATGGAGGGAGGCAGACTTCTGTCCCCAGCCTCAGACTGTGTCTGAAGGGGCCGTGGGGGGAGGGGAATGTCCAAGCAGCAAACAGTCATTCAGGAAGTAGGTCGTTGAGCAGGCAATGTTGTTTTCTCTGAAATTCTAGAAGAAAAGCAAACTAGCTGTGAAGGACACAATTTCTTTTTGTTCTTGAACTTCGCACAGCCATATTGGCATTCATCAAGACAGTCCTTGCACAGAACTTCCTGAACACGAGTGCCTCAAACACTGCCCAAAAGCCCTGTTGGCGCTACTAAGGGCTTAAGATACAAGTCCGGTTTAAATCCTTTGGAAGAGAAGAGGTGATCTCAGTTGCTGAGTCTATCCTATCAATCCCTTTGAAATGCGCCAAGGCTCCCAGGGAGCACAGGCCTAATTCCCCTAGAAAAATGAATACGGACTACACACAGGTGTTTTAAGCATGAAGAATTTCTCCAAAGCCTTTTAATGACATTTGAAAAAGCTGAAAAGCACCAACTTGCTATTTTTCTCCATCAGAAGAGGCAGAAAAAGCCATCCAAGTAGGGCATCATACTCCTATTTCACTTCAGAGTTTAATTTGAAAACCAATAAGAGAAGAATTTAAATTGATTGCTTCAAGCCACAGTCATTTCATATCCAAGCAATTATGTTGGCTTTCGTGAGAATTTATCTTAGCTGTGAAATCAATTGTCACAGACGTAGTTCACAAAAATATTACCAAATCAGATTTGATTTCTGAGTGTGGTGGGTAAGTCAAACACACCAACTGGGCAGACAGTTTTGGTTCTCCAACCCATCTCTCTCCCAGCTCCTCTTTGAATACGTTCTGTCCCTCCCCTCTGGCATACCTAGGATTTCCTAATGATGCTACTTCACAACCACTCACAAAGGGAAAAGATGTCGTGGTGAGAATTGGGAAACCACTGTCATACGTAGGATCAGGTCCGTAGGATGACAGACACCTTCGCAGTGAGAGACTGGAGCAAAGGAAGCGAGAGGACACACAACACAGAGGTCTCTGATTCAAAGATTTGTATCTAACAGCTTTCAAAATAGAAAGTGTCCGTTCATTGACTTGCTGAATGTGTACTCCTATCCAGCTCCTGGAGAGGGAGTGCACCAGGTTTATCCTTTTAGATTTACAGAGGGAGATAAACATTACTGTCATAGTGTCAACTCTGCATCAATAACTCTGCAAGAGTCCTCAAATCTGTCTGACCCACGTGAAGTTAATAGTTCTAGCAGAGATGAGAAGGGCCAAAAACTTATCAACACAAAGCCGAAATGCTGTCTTCTGGCTCTCCACCTCCCTAACTTTCAGAAGTTCTGTATATAAGAGAAAACCTGAAATTTGTTAATACTTGCCTAGAGCTAAACAAGTGGAGATTCTGTTTTTTTTCTTTCTTAAAGGACAATGTCATGAAACTCTCTGTCTGTTAAATTCAAACAAAACGAATTTATGCAGTTTGTATTTAACTAAAAATTCTCAAGTTCCTACATTTTAAATGAAAGTTTTCTTTTTGTATTAAAACTGTTTCCTCTAAGAGCTTTCATAGAATATGTCCATTTTCAGTCCATCTGGGTCTGGATTCTAGGCTTCTAGAGCTTACCTACAGAATGATTTTTATGGGTAATTGGTATTATTTCTATCTTCTCTATGTAATGGAGGGTAGAAATTTAATATCCATCTATTTATTCATCCTCTCATGTTACTGAGCTCCCCCAGTCACCAGGCAGGGCATCAGGCCCTGGGGACAGAGCAATCAAGAAGACAAACACAGCCTCTTCCTCATGGAAAGTAGGGTAGATGTGGAGACATATCGATGACATGATTACCTTTTAAATTAATTTATTTATTTACCATCTTGTTAAATCTAGAAAGAAGTACGTGCTGTTAAACTGCTGACTTAACTTAGACACATCATTAAAGTGTTTCTACTTGTGTGCTCTCGGGACAGGGCATCAGACTTCAGTTAGTCTCCTATCCAGCGAAAAAAACTTATTCCTATCTATACTAAAAATAAAGTTTGGGGAAAACCAAACCCTATGTGATCCCTGAAGTTCCAGAAAGGGTACAGAGCACTGGGTAAGTCAATGAGAGTGATAAAGAAATTTTACTCTCAAACTGATTGTTTTCCCTCCTCTGGGGGGGCATTTCCCTTGTACTTGGAGGGTATTGCAAACACATCTCCATGGGAAGATGATCCAACCTCACTCTATGAGAAAATGTAGGATGACACACATTTCATTACTCAGCTTGGATTGGAAGACTGGTTACTAACAATCTTCATCCAACAAAGAAAAAGCTTCTTGAGTCAGAGTACTCAGGAGACAAACAATTCTCACTTAGTGTTCTATGAGGCAAGAACTGTCTTAAATAGTCTTTTGACAACAGTGGAGTAAAGTAAAATAAAATAACTGTTTCAGGTGACTTGTTTCTGTTCCAAATATAAGATTAATTGTGTTATATTCCTTATACCAAATTTCATTTCCTAAGTACAAAACACTACATGTTTTTACTCTACTGAATTTCCAATAAATGTGCGCCTCTGCCATTCCTAGTCATGGAAGAGAAATTGCTTCCCTTTTAATATGGATTTGACACTCCACCACATCCTAGTGAGACGTGACCTTTAGACAAGGCATTGCATACCACCTTTGCCCAGCATATTTGTTTAATTAAGCGCTTTTCCAAACAACTTGAACTCCAAGCATGTCTTAATATAGAAGCATGGCCATAAGGTATATAAATGGAAAACCTGATTCCAATTCCTTTCCAGCTAACAAGTGGAAAAATATACCACTCAACAATGAGAATAAAGAGCCATTCTTTTCAGAACGCTAAGGAGCATGCACCGGCCCCAGTGCAGCATTATTTGGCATTTATTGTCGGCAGTGTGCTGGGGACTAAGTGGGGGAGTGAAACATCCTAAAATCCCTTTCTGTGAAAAGGGAGGGGGGCGGTGAATTGGGACACTTGGTAATGTTGATAAACCATATCCTGAATTGAAGCTACAAAGCAGCATCAAAGAAAGAATGCCTTATTTTAAAAGAAAACAGAGCCGGACAACCCCAAGGGGCGCTGAGAAAATACCTTGTGGCAGCCCCACAAGCCCCCTGGACAGACACTGATCTCGGCTGGCTACCAGAGCTGACATACCTTGGACCAAATGGGCCTTAGCATGACCTTAAAAGGGAAGGCCTGTCTGGGGAGAGCAAAGACCCACACAGTGAAGCCATTATCTAGACATGCTTCTTCCAGAGAAAACATGACACTTTTAACAAAATCAAATGGAACAGAAACCTGGGGGAACATTTCAATCTTCAGTTTAGACCCTGCCACAAAGAAGTTTAGGTATCTTTTAACATGGATTTTCCAAACCATGTGGAGAGGCAATGAATGTGAGAACACAAAGTATTGCAATTCCTCAGGTATCTAGGATGCCCTCTAGAAAGGCCCAGCGGAGAGCTGGAGAACGCATCATCTTACCTGGGGTTTTGCAGGCTAAATCCAGCTAGGTGTGAAATTCATTCTCCTTGAGCTCTGAAGTCATTGCGACTAGTAACAATTCCTTCCATTTATAAAAATCTGAGCAGTAAAACACTAGTTAGAAAGGCTCAGAAATCTGCTCACCAGACTCATTAACGATCGTATGAATTCACCAGGACACTGAAGGCTTTTTAAAGAAAGATGTTAAATGTATCAATTCCCACACACCTGATGATTGGGGACCACAGAGTAACTGTTTTCAACTTTATAGTGGAAAGTTGAAATAGCAACTGAATAAGCTCTTAGGAATAATGCCATGACACAAGTAGCAGGGGCTAATATCATTTTTCAAGAACTGTAGCAAGGGTACCGGTCAGTTCCATGTAGGGCTTTTCAAATGAGACTAAAAGTGTTCCAAGGAACATTGTAGGACCTAACAGCAAACTGAAATACCTACACAAGAAGTTAAAAATCTCTTCAGTGCCGCTCTTTTAGGAATAATCCCAATTAAAATATCAGGTAGAATTCCTGTTCCATAGCTAATATCAAAACTATGGTATCAGAAAGAGCTCTAGATTAGGAGAGATGAGGCCTGGGCTCCAGTTCTGAGTCTGTCATTAAGTGCTTTTATGCCATAGGGAAGGCATTTAACTGTTACAAGTGTTAACTCCTTATCCTGTGAGGTGAGGAGGCAAAACAAGATTACCTCTAAGGTTCTAGAGAACCTTAGGAAGCCATGACATTTTACATTTATATTGGTGGCAATTCTGAAATTCACACAGCCATGCATCTCATGTGGGTCAACTGGCTAAATAAACTGATCCGAAACCTTGCAGTGAAGATGGGGATAAAGATACAAGGGAGTAGAAAAATTACAAAAACTATCAACCAAGCATTATCTAAAGGCAAGGAAAAAGAACACTTCATATAAGATCTTGTCTCAGAAGAAAATAAATTAGCAACATAATCTCACAATCAACATATGTGGTAAAAAGTATATCATTAAGTAAAGGTGGTAGAATTATGCTTATGATAGATACATGGTTTTCCTTCTACATAGAATATTCAAATACATAAACTTTCATGGGTAAATCTAGTTCCATTTAAACCCCATGGGGGGAAAAAAGGAGTGTTCATCTTGCCTTTGAAGTTAGCTTCCTCTCATCAAAAGACTGGCAACAGATAACCAACATTTCCCACCTTTTTCTTCAACTAATGCTATTTCTTTCTAGTTCCTCTACATCAATTCTTGTCAAAACCCAATCAGACTCACCTTCCATGATGTTAACTATTGCTTGTGGCTAAACTCTGTGCTCTGTGCTACTCCAGCACTTCAGTGACACAAATAGCAATGGCTAACATAGGAGTGACATACACTATCATATAATCTGGTTAAATGTTACTTTACACACTGTAACCTATTTGTTTCATATACAGTAGCCTCTCAACTAGATTATCTTTTCTACATTTTTCATCTCTTCATGGATTTCTTAACTTTCAGTCCTAAGCTTAGCGAAAAATGAATGCTGAGTGATACTCAGTGGTGATTATAAATATCATACAAAACAAGATCGCATCTTGTATTTCATTTAGAGCATCAATACTAATATGCAGGGTTGGTAATGCAGAAATGCCTAATAAATACTTTGGAATGAATAACATAATAAATATTTATTGAGAGAACAAATGAGAGAGTAGGAGAATGATAGCTGTTTTTCTCAAGCTGGCTTGTAAAACATCCATGTTTGTAAACACAGAGAACTCCCAGGTTGGCTTTCAGTTTTATTTTTATCACAATCCTCACTTCTAGGGGAAAATCAGGAACATACTTTGCATTTCAGCAATCTAATGGTAATGAAAGACCATTTCATTTCAACCAAAATGTAAGAATAGAAAATTTAAAAACTTTCCTACAAGACATCTGGAATTGCTGAAAAACACTAAATGCCTAGGCTTTCTCTGAAATGAAAAAAAAAAATCAGAGAGAGAGAGAGAGAGAGAGTGAGAAAATGAGAGAGAAGAAATACATTTTTTAACTGTTGTCACTTTTGCCACTGGATAGTGTCAGTTTTAGTAACCAGAAGGTTTGGATCTTAGTGGTTCCAAAGGAATAGGAAATAAGATCTTGGAATATATGTGAAAGTCAGGACCCTCCAAAGGCTACATCCTCAGGAAAAAAGACAGATTTAAAGAAAAACAATCTGTGCACTATCAAAGAAACATGACAGGCAAATTTGTTTTAGCCTGGTCACAGATTAAGACAGTATTAGTGAACTGGATGATAGAGCTAAAGAAATGACCCAAAATGAGGTACAAGTAGATATGTACAAAATAGAATTACACATATGAAGAATAAAATAAAATGGGTTAGTATATGTCTAATAGAAATTCTAGAAGAAGAAACAAGAAAGAACAGAAGAGATAAAAATCAAAGAGATAATAATAATATACAATTTTTCAGACTTTATGTAAATCATCAATCCTCAGATGTAGGAAGCACAATGAATCCCAAGCAGTAAATATAAAGCAAAACACAAATGTAAACACACCATATCAAAACTTCAGTATAGAAGACAAAAGACAAGAGAGCTTTGAAATTCAACCAGTGAGAAAAACAGAGATTACCTATTAAAAGCAGCAATAATTAGATTGGCAGCTGACTTCTCAAAAGCAGAGCTGAAGCCACAATATAGGGGAATCATGACTTCAAAGTATGAGATAAAAGAACTATCAAGGTATAATTTAACATCGAAATGAAGTATTATTTAAAAATGAGGACAAAATAAAACATTTACCATAAAACAAACACCAAACTGAGAGTTACAACCAAGCAATGCTCAGGGAAGAAAATTCTAAAGTGTAAAGAATGAACGAAAGTTACAACCACTATGGAAGATGGTGTGGCGGTTCCTCAGAACATTGGGGATGTAGTTACCATTTGACCCAGCAATCCCCCTTCTGGGATTCTACCCAAAAGACTTGAAAACCTTTGTCTGCAAAGACTTATGTACCCCAATGTTCATTGCAACACTGTTCACAGTGGCCAAAACATGGAAACAACCAAAATGCCTGTGACAGATGACTGGATAAAGAAGCTGTGGTACATACACACAATGGAATATTACTCAGCTGTAAGAAAAGATGAA